>OX411553.1:41542396-41871456 GCA_948146395.1 Fragum whitleyi
CATAAAATTTTTGATTAATTATCTGGCTTTAAATGCTAATGGGCGGAGTGACAATATATATTCACCAAATCCATTAGATATGATTCTCTAGTGTCAATCTAGGTTCTTCGCCGTATAGTTGACTTTTGATCGCGGTATTTTGATACTTTTCGTTATCTCATTTCCGCTTTAACCTAACTACTTTTTTCATCTTCTTTGTATAATTTAGCCACTAATCTTTCGTATACAATAAAGTATAGAATTTCTGTATACATAATTAAATATAAAACGATAATAACTATATGATGACAATGGTATTCAAACTTATATTTATGCTTATGCTTACTAGATTAACTCAATTGAGCACTTTCTCATCTGAATACGCATGGGCGTTCCGTAAAACTAACGATAGTTTTAAACTGGTGTGAGAAACAACAGGAAAATATGGGTAGATGTACAAGTCACCGTTAGATAATTGCAATTAAGTTAGAAGCCGTTAAAACCCCAAAACTTGTAAAATGTCAAGTACATCCATTGTAAATATATGAGTGAAGTAACTATTTTCAGAACAGAATTTTTCAGAACAGAAATATTTTTATAATATGACTTACGTCGTTGGAGTGAAATAACCCCGTTGAATATTTTTGATATTACACCGGTGTTATTATGAATAATTATGCGAAAATGACGTCATAATCTATATATTGTGACGTCAGTTTTGAACGGCGTTATAAGTTTCACGGAAAATTGAAATGTTGAATTTTAAAAATTTCGAGGTTTTTTCTCGCAAAAATTCGGGTCATATTATAAAAAAAAGTATTAAATTTGTGTTCATAAAATACCGAATTTATTAAACTCGTCATCTTAAACAGATAAAAACTCGGCGCAGCCTCGTTTAATATATTCGGTATTCAATGAGCAATCATTCAATATCCTCTATGTATAGTTCTAAGAATCGTGACCACGGACCAAACCAAACTCTCAAGCGACCCAATCCCTTAAGGAAGCAATGGAAGTCGGCTTCCGGGGCCCGTTTTACTTAACATCTTACGATCATTTTTTGCGTAAGTCAAATAATCAAGTTGCTTCTACAGTAGTCACTAAATACGGAATTCTGCCATGCATCATCTCATTGGAATCGTTTTCTAAAGAGATATTGCAAGGCAGAATCTAACATTGAATGAAAATACAAGGTACGATTTGTTATTTTGACTTACGGTTAATTTTTTCGTAAGTGGGTAAAAACGGGCCCCAGGACTCTATCAACCGTTACATATCAATTGAAAAAACTTGACTACCGATTTTAGCAATACATATACGTAAAAAATCCTGTTCAATTGGGAAGGGTTATTATGAAATCATCAAAACATTTCTTAATTGCATGGCTGTATAAAGGAAAATATGGTTAATAAATCGGAATAAATATGGAAAATATATCGGCAAATAATAAAAATTCATTGGGTAATTTTTTCTAGGTTTTTATGGCATTTTTCCCTCTTTAAAATTGCATATATTAGAGCTTTTTTCAACTTTTGAAGGCACAAATTCAATATGCAAGTGTTATTGACCGAAGAAAAACTCTTTTGTAACAAGCATTTTGTATATGTATAAGGTCTATCAACATAGCTATCAGCTGGCACTGAGCTTAAAATAGACCTAAAACGTAAAACATAACCATTTTACCGAAAGCGTCCAGCACTATCCAAGGGCAGATAACTTTAGCATGAAAACGACCATAGAAAAGTGCCTTCAAATTTCGATATAATGTCTACACAATGTTAATCTACATCACATGTGAACGAAAAGAAAATTCATTGGGTGGAAAAAATGATCCCATGTGTCCATTGCTTACTTAAAGGGCTCAGTTTTGAAAATGCACCTATAGACACATCTTATGAAAGTTTTCAGCACATCATCGCCAGTAAACTAAATTCTTTATTTATCTATGGCATTATTTTTCTTCATTTATCTTCTGATAATACTCGGTGGCCATGTGTTCAAGATTGGTCTATACTACACACATCGTATGAAAGTTTTCAACGCAAAATCTCCCGCAACCTAAATTCTGTATCTTTCTTTATGTATCTTCAGATAATACTTGGCGGCCATGTGTATACCTTGGTTAATTTGACCCGACTTTGACCTTTGTCGAAAAAATGCTTAAATAACAATTATCGACATAATTAATCAATTAACAAAATATATATTACATTCAATACCGTTTGTTATTCATTCCTATGAAAGCACGTGCTAGGTCGAGTAGGAATAATAAGATTTTTATGCATCTAAATAGCAGGGGTCAGATTCAAGTCAATAAAACTGCGCTATACACGCGTGGTATATACTACATATATCTTATAGAAGTATTCTGTTTAACATCACCCGCAGACTACATTCTGTAACCTTCTTTATATATCTTATGATAATACTCGGCGGCCATGTGTACACTAGTGGTATATACTACACACAACTTATAGAAGTATTCAGTTTAACATCACCCGTAGACTAAATTCTGTAACCTTCTATATATCTTCAGATAATACTTGGCGGCCATGTGTACACTAGTGGTATATACTACACACATCTTATAGAAGTATTCAGTTTAACATCACCCGTAGACTAAATTCTGTAACCTTCTATATATCTTCAGATAATACTTGGCGGCCATGTGTACACTAGTGGTATATACTACACACATCTTATAGAAGTATTCAGTTCAACATCACCTATAGTATTATCATGGCTATGTTCCATGTCGTTTGTAGGGTGGCTACTCGGAAGTAAGTATTGATATACCGGTACTAGTATGCGATAAGTGTTACTACATCACTTATAGTATTATCATGGTTATGTTCCATGTGGTTTGTGGGTCGGCTACTCGGTAGTAAGTATTGATATACCGGTACTAGTATGCGATAAGTATTACTACATCACCTATAGTATTATCATGGTTTCCATGTCATTTGTAGGGTGGCTACTTGGTAGTAAGTATTGATATACTAGTGTACGATAAGTATTACTACATCACTTATAGTATTATCATGGCTATGTTCCATGTCGTTTGTGGGGTGGCTACTCGGTAGTAAGTATTGATATACCGGTACTAGTATACGATAAGTGTTACTACTCCGTTTGAGCTTGCGCTCCACAAATTTCGAATAGAAAAATAACTATTTCTTCTATTAGGTCACAAGACTAAAAGTATTTGAAAGAAACCCAAAGCTCGTTTTGGTTGAAAGTATATTTGGCGATTTTCGCGAAACTGTCAAAGTGCTATTATTATTACGTGTAAATTCATTGAATAGTTGGAGAGCGAATGTTATTCGGAACACCGCTCGGACTTTTCCGTAAACTGTACCGTACCTCATGATAAGCTTGTCTGAAAAACTCAGATCAGCGGTTTAGGGCCATTTTGGCCCTTTTTGTCCACGACTTTAGACAATGGTCGATATTTTCTGTCTGTTGTAGGTTCCCTTGGCAGCATGATTATCAACAAGTTTGGTTATAGAGTATGTGCCATCACAGGAGGTCTAATCTCTGGAATCGGGCTCTGCCTTTGTATATTTGTCACCGATATATATCTGCTTTTCTTGTTTTATGGGGCATTAGGATGTAAGTATTCACTTCTGTGAACCAAATTTTTGACATAGTCTGTATATTACATTCTACAAGAAATAAACCCTCAAATGGAGCAAGCGCAGCTTGCGACATGGGGGTTTATTTCGTGTAGAATGTGCTATACAGAATCACAGGTGCGTTTGCATTACAAAAGTTTAGTGGTAACCTCGGTGTTAACAATTATAATATATTATATATATATATAATATAATATATATAATATATATCAATATAATGAACTCCTCGAACTTAGCACTTAACTTTTTTTTATTAAACCTGATATGTACTAAATACGAATAAAATTGATTAATTCATTACTCAAAACAAATTGGAGTACTATAGTCGGGCTATACCAGTGAGGTATATTTTCGCTAAAATTTCGCGACCGATTGACACGCGAAATTAAGAAAAACGCTTAATTTCTGTAATTAAAGTAATAAAGACCAAATTGACGACCCAGTACTTATACCTCGGAAGAACATATACACAATTTATGAAACTGGCCATCTTTCAATTGATAGAAATAAGTTTGATAAATTTTGCTTTTTTGTTAAACGAATTTGATATTCTATTTTTAATATGATCCCGGATTTTCTGAAAGAAACAGTTTTCCTCGATTCATATCAGCAAAATTAGCTTCTTTCAAATTACTTTTCCAGGTTTTGGAGTTGGTATTCATTTCATCGGATTTATAACGGCAGTGAATGACTATTTCGACAAATATCGCTCCTCCGCTCAGGTCTTAATGGGAGTTGGTTCAACGATCGGCATGGCCGTATTTTCCGTATTATTACCTCCCCTTATCAAAGAATACGGATGGAAGGGGAGCTTACTACTTCAAGGGGGAATATCATTAAACGTGTGTGCGCTAGCAGTTGTGTTAAAACCAAAAGTGACGGAACAAATTACTCCTAAGAAGAAACGCGTGTTAAAATGTGCAATAATTTTTAAGATTTCATATTTTGTATTTTGTTTGAATTCTATGTTAGTTTGTTTAATGTCTACCGTCGTCTTTCTTTATCTCCCAAGTTTAATTATGTCTGAACGATTTCCAGACGGAACTACTTCTTGGACTATGTTTATATGCGCATTGAGTAACGCGGTCGGCTCATTAGTTTACGCACTTCCGTTCAAAATGGATGCTTTACTCACATACACGATCTCAATAGCTGTTGGTGGAGTTATGACGTTATGTTTGCCAGTTTTTAAAACCCAGATCGGACTGTATATTTGTACAGCAGTGATCGGATTCAGTTATACAGTGATGTCCGGAATATCTGTGATTAGCATATCAAATCTCGTTCCCAGTAAAGACTTTCCGGATGCAATTGGAATCAACTTTGTTTTTCGTGCAGTCGGGGCAGTTTTATCTGGACCAGTCGCAGGTAAAGGCTTTAGATCTACCGTACATGTAACCCTTCACGTAAACGGGGACCAACCAGCCCTGCGTTCAGGATGACAAAAATGTGCAAAATGTGAGCAAGGGATACCCCGCTGTGCATGCATATGTACTTACAAAGCGGGGTAAAATTTACTTACAGTTTTTATCGTTTTGAGAAAATCAGAAATGTTGCCTTAGAAATGTTTAAAGTTGTCTACGAGTTCGCCTTGCAATTATAAAGGAGACTGACCAGAATTCTTACCTTAGATTTTTTTAAAAATGTAAGACAAATTTTCTGGTCGGTCACCTTTTGTGTATTCAATGTCTTTCAAAAGACTGCTCTTCCAGCTAAGCTTTTCTGCATATACGGAATTTCATAAATAAGTTTATAGAAAGAGAGCAAGCTTTAAATCTGGCATATAGGTCGCGCGACGAAGATATTTATAGAAAACATCATGTGTTTTAAAATATACTGATAGGTAACTATATAATCCATTATGAGATATGCCATTCATTTCCTATAATTTTTTGTGAAAAATATCCTTTATGTATATAGGATATTGAATAAGTGGACATGGAATACAGAATTATATTAAACGAGTCATCTATAAACAAATTTAAACGAGGTTTTGTCGAGGTTTTATCCGTTTTAGATAACATTTTTGATAATTCGATATTTCATGAACGCAAATTTGTTTTTCCAATTTCTAATTTGATTTATAATATTAAATGAACTTTTGCTTTAATTCATCTAAATCTTGAAATTCACCATTAAAAAAAATCTATCTGACGCCTTAATGAAAGGGGCCAATTTCTCGGTTTCAAAATAAAGTTGCTGATTTACATAGTTATTACACTAGTGTAATTATATCAATGTAATATCAAGAATATTGAACGGCGTTATTTCACTCCAGCGACGTAGGTCATATGAAAAAAAATAAATAAAAAGAACAAACGATTTATTTCATTACAGGCTGCTTGTATGACATCAATCTCGAATACAGTACTTCCTTTTACGTAGCCGGTGCCTGTCTTATAGCTAGTTCCGGTTTGCTACTTCCGGTTATTGCAATCAGACGATGTCACAAGAATAATCTACATTCTGAGAAAAACATTGTGATTTACGAGGAAGAAGTCAGCTTAAAGCCCCCGCGAATTTATTGAAAAATGTATTGTTATTTTATATCTTGTTCTTTGTTATTATTGATGTTTATTTTTAGAATTTTAATGCAATAAAGTGAATGAAACTAATAAAATATCTCCGTCTAGTTTCTGATTCGAGGTTAAAGTTAACGCTTTTGTGAACCTGACAAAGTGAATGATTTTTGATGAAATTAAATGAGCGAGAGGAGACGGGTTTGAATGAATTTAAAGGGGCGTAATTCAATATCGCTTTTTTCGTCCAAATGGACGAGATAAACTATGTTTTATTACCCCTCTCTGTTGAAATATAATTGAATGTGCACGTGTGTCTTCACTGACAAATCAGACGCTCTAAACCCTCTTCAACCTTTAGCATTATGGAAAGAACTTATCGATCTGAATTGAATTTCGAAATGTGACTCTTTTTGAACGCTTTCGACTCATTCATGGGATATTTAAGAACATTTTAAATGGTTGTATATTCCTACACTTTGGATTTACTTACCTAGGTAAATGAATGTAATAGTGACCTATTACATTCATTTACCTAGGTAAGTAAATCTAAAGACCGGACAATATGTGAAGTCCACAAATTGATTTTTTTTTCTAAAAAAATGAATTTGTTACAGCACGTGTCAATAGGATACCGATACAGGTCGAAAATCTTTCTTTCAAATTTCAATTCGTTAATAGTCTATTTAAAGATTTGTCTTAATGATTCACCTTCATATTTTATATGATAAAAGATATTCTTTCTTTCTTTCCTTTGTTCTTTGTTTCTTTCTTCTCGCTCATTCTCTCTCTCTCTGTCTGTCTGTCTGTCTGTCTGTCTGTCTGTCTGTCTGTCTGTCTGTCTGTCTGTCTGTCTCTCTCTCTCTCTCTCTCTCTCTCTCTCTCTCTCTCTCTCTCTCTCTCTCTCTCTCTCTCTCTCTCTCTCTCTCTCTCTCTCTCTCTCTGAATTCTCATGAATTCCCTACCCCGTCAACTTGTCTTTATTTCTCTATTTTGCCCCCCGTCCTATTTATCGTGTTTCCTTATAACCTTTCACTGGTCTAGAAACCGTTTCATAATTTATAACAAAATGACCTCGTCCAAATTGTTCATTTATTGTAGATATTCTTGACATAGTAATTTAAGTACATGTACATGTATGTTGATATTGATTACCCGTACTTTTAATATGTAGGTCTCGTTAAGTCAGTAGAATTTCATGTTTAGCTCCACTGGCCGAAGGCCACTAGTGTTATTGTCATGGCGTTGTTGTCCGTCGTTCGTCAGTCCGTCCGTGCGTCCGGTCTTAAACTTTTTCTTTAAAAATCTTCATCTCAGAAACTACTGGATGAATTTCAACCAAGCTTCAAAGGAATGATCCTTTGGTGACCCTCTTTCAAAGTTGTTCAAGAAATTTTGATCCAATGAAAAACATGGATTCAATGTGCGTGGCTAATTTCCAAATGTGGTATAAAGTGAGTTTTCTCAGATTCTAATTGATGGATACCAATTAAAATTTACATGAATGATGATTGGGTGACCTTTTTATCAGTCTACAAAAAGTATTGTGATCGGATAAAAAATGTGTATTTTATTGGCGGGGGTCATTTTTCTATATGTTATATTGTGGAAACTTTGAAAATCATTTTCAACATCAGTAGAACCCAAAATATCTAAAAATCTTATCAAAACTTTGATTTGTTATTACAAGAATTTCAAGCATGTGGAACCACTCAAGCCATTCACGGCTTTCTAGTTAAAGTGTGTTAACAGGCCATGCCTTCTGCAGGATGACAAAACGATGCAAACAGTTTCCAAATTATTCCCCGCCCTGCACGCAAATGCGTGCAAAGCGGAGTATAATTTGCAAACCTAATCACCCATTCATATAGGTTCAAATGGCGACAGGACTGGTGAATTTTCCAGGAAGCAGAACCGAGAGGGATTAATCTAAGTCGTAAGAACTTGTTTCCCAATCGATGTGAAATAAATAGGTTTAAACCAATATAGGTTCATATACTGGTTAAAAAATTGGACTAAGTACTGCTAATATAGAAGATAAACATACTATAAATGCATGGAAGTATAAATCTAAAAACCGTATTACTTAGTAAGAGTCTGCAAACTGATTCGTACATAAAGCTTGCTTTATATTTCGCGTGAGGAGCCGGTATGGGCTCTCGTAAAGTCGTTGAAACCCAGATATCGTGAGTTACCCATGCGGCGGCCGTACGGTCGTCAGTTGATCTTGCTGGCTTGAATTTCTACACAGGGATTGCGCGATTAAATTGTCATAGCTGTACGGGCATCCGAAGGATTTTTATGACAGGCGTATGAAAAACCGTGCGGTCACCGCACAAACTTGTGAACACGTACGCCGTGGAAAATAAAATAGATCTAGTACTATGTAATTATCATACCAAAAAATCACGATATCGTATGGCGTCCGTGGCAAATATAAATCTGACCTCCGTTCAGGATGCATAAAACGTTTGCAATTATTCATGAACGATAGTACATGTGCCAAGCGGGATGTCATTTCTATTAACGTTTGGCGAACTACACAAACTTCTATTTGAAAATTCTTCCACAGTACGGTCTCAGTACAATTTAACTGCTCTGTGAATAAATCACGCTTCCCGTAATTTTTACTGTGTGATTTGGTTTTAAGTTCCATACCTCCATGAAATAAACAAACTATTCTCTTCATCTAAAGAACAAATTGAGAAATAAATCACAGTTTTAGAGTTTGATTGAAAAGCAAAACGCCCCCTCTTCCCCGGTTTCAAACGAATTAATCACATTCTAGAACAGATGTGTGGAATTACGAATTACGAATTTTCTCAACTTATCCATGGACAAGTTGAATTCAACTTCCTACTTGGCCAGGATCAAAATGAACTTGTCCACAAAAAATGGAGTGGTGAATATTGATTAAACATTGTTTTTAATGAAGAAAATGCTGTAACATAGCATTTTCTTCATTAAGGACAATAATTTCTAACCCTTAATAAATAAGGATGGCTTTTCTCCAAGATCCTTGCTCTGTTATCTACTAATCCACGGCCAAGTGGCGTAGAAAAATGTACTTGTCCGCAAGTTGAAAAGCCTGTGTCGGACAAGTCGCGCATGGGAATTCCACACCCTTGTGGAAGAGGATTTATTATGATGACCCTAAAACCATCCTGTGAAAAAATTAAGAAATTGATATTATATAGGGGCTTTAGTGTGTAAACGGATAGATAGAAGGCGAACGGACAGGCAGCAGTAATACCATCGCTTTAATCGCTATGTCTAGCCTTTTGCCCCTTAAAATAAAGGTACAAGGGATGCAAATCTTAGAGGCTAAAATAATATCAATTAAAATTACTTCCCCTGTTTGAATTGTACATTGTCTGGCTACGGTTGTACAAGGTAAGTAATTCAGCGTGTATTTTCTTCGAAAACGGGTCAATTCTAAAAAGGGTTCGAAAGTTACCAAGGGGAAGGGTCGATTTGCTATAATTGTCAATTTCATCCAACATATAAAATCCCTTCTGAGCCCCACAGATATACGACGCAGCTTATCAGCACACCAATTCAGGTCATAACGAGGCTGAAGCGCACCAAGAATGGTCATAGGGACAAATAGCTTTATAAACCGGTGAATAAAATTTATGTTTCGGATATTCTGTTTTTGTGTTAACTGCGGTTTTTAAAAATGGATACAGGATCTGAGGTTCCTGATTTAAATACCTCGGATGACATAATAGCGGTGAGTGTTTTTACCTTGCGATGATCAATTATTGATACGGGTTACAAGGTGGCTAATTACTTTGGATTTTTTACCAGCACTCTGGTCTCGAACGGGACGGATATTAAGATATTTGAAAATTCCGATGTTTTTTCCCGTTAAGCAATTGCAATCACCTTTCTCTGACAGGACGGAAACCACGTCCATGTGATTTTTGTACCATGGAATTAAAATATGTTCTTATTGAACATGACGGATACCACGTCATTTTTTGAAATTCCGGTCTTTTCAGTTATGCAATTGCGATCACCTTTCTCTGACAGGACGGAAACCACGTCCAGGTGATCTTTAACATGAAATTACATGGTCTAATTTAACATGACGGATACCACGTCGTTGTGCATTTGCGATCACCTTTTCTGACAGGAGGGAAACCACGTCCAGGTGATTTTGAATGGATTTAAGTTGCGTTTATTGAAATGACGGATACCACGTCATCTTAAATTTCTATTGTTCCCGTTATGCAATTGCGATCACCTTTTATCCGACTAGACGGAAACCACGTCCAGGTGATTATTTTCGTAGCTATATTTTATTATTGTTACATTATCGCATGGCCGCTGTAACTGCGACGTCGTGTTGCACGATTAAATCCACCGAAAAATTAATGGCATACAGTCGGAATAAAGAAAACACAGCCAAATGATCTACTTCCAAAAACTAAGAGATAAAATTAATATCACACAACAAAAATCATGATAGCGATAATTATTATAACAATAATAAAGCCAAATGATGTCCATATCTTATAATATTCAAGGATTATTCCTGATTCGGGAATAATGTTTTTACAGGTGAGGTGTGAGGTTCCTGCTGTGAAGGGAAAGGATCAACTACGATCTGCGAAAGACATGTTCCAGCAGCTGTCAAACATGGGGAAGGAAACCATCACATCGGAGACCACTGAGTGGGCAGAGTTCACGAAAACTGAATGAGTCAATTAAATGCCTACAGAATGACGTTCGGACGATAAAGAGGTCGCGTCCTGACATGACCGATGACCCCATACCTGGGGCCAAGCGATTTCGACCAGATAGCCCGGAATCGCATTCCGCAGAGGATATTGACTGTTATTTGTCAGACGGGGATGAAAAGGGGGCCTCCGACGGGGCCGATGAAGAATGGCAAGATATCACAGATTTCTTTATAGAAGAAACCGATTACGGGGATCCTATACCAGAAAAATTGACGACTTGAGTAAACAAATCTCTTCGCTGAATAAAGACCAATAAAGAGAAGATGAAGGCATTGATGGAAAAATATATTCGACCGGAAAACGTACCAAATCTCCAAGTGCCGAAAGTTGATGAAGTCCTTTGGAACCAACTACGGACAGAAATTAAGGCTTCGGATTTTGGCCAGCAAAATCTACAACGGGTACTTTGTCGCGCTTTGGTACCCGTAATACGGCTCATGGAACACGTAAAATACCAGGGGAGCAAGGACGTTAAGGAACTGGTTGGAGATATTTTCAAAATACTCGCCCAAGGAGTCGTAACGTCAAATGAACGTAGAAGAGAGAAAATAAAACAAAATCTTTTGCCGAATTTTAAGAAACTTTGTGAGAACCCACCATCCGCAACAAAATTATTCGGCGATAAATTGGATGAAGATATTAAGAAAATGAAAGAGGCAAAAACACAACTTACACACGACCGGCCACACAAGCATTTTTTAATGAAGAAGGGAGGAGGGGGGGGGACAGACAACAACCGTACAACAAACGGACAACTGCCTACCCTCCCCGATACAACCAGCCATCAAAGAATCACTACAATCATCGGAATCAACATCAAATGCAGGCTCAAAAACGAAACCGAAAACAGTCAAAGTAAGTAACAATAGGAATATTTGCATCTGGAATACAGCGGTTAATTTCCGTGGGGGGAAAACGGCTGATAATATCTCAAAATGGAGAAAAATCACGAGCGATACGTGGACATTAAAAACTATTGAAGGCTGTAGTTTAGAACTTACGGACGTGCCAAAACAAACTTTTGTTCCACAACCAATCACGTTTAGTAACGAGGATAAGATTAAAATACGTAATTTGAATTAGACCGATTCATAGAATGTGGAATTATTGAACGAGCAACGGACCGTTTTGACGACGAATTCATTTCAAATATATTTTTTCGGTTGAAGAAAGATGGGCGCGCTAGAATGATTTTAAACCTAAATCATTTCAATGAACGCTACGTAAAGAAGACACATTTCAAAATGGAATCGTTAAAGTCGGCTTTAAGCATGATGAGGGAAAATTGTTATTTAGCTTCCGTCGATTTATCGGACGCTTTTCATTCGATAAAAATAAAGGAACAGGATAGGAAGTATTTAAGATTTATGTTTGATGGCAAGAAATGGCAATATACGTCGCTAGTAATGGGTTACAGTCAGAGCCCTAAAATCCGGACAAAGATAATGAAACCCGTTTTCACATATTTACGGTCAAAAGGTCACAGCAGTGTGTATTTCATTGATGATTCGTGCTTAGCAGGTAATTCGTTTGATTCATGTCTACAAAACGTAATAGATACAACCAGATTAATGGACAGTCTGGGACTTACAATAAATTTACAGAAGTCGGTGTTGACACCATGCAAGAAAATAGTTTTTTTGGGTTTTGTTCTATGCTCGATAACCATGACAATTACTCTTACTGATGATAAAAAGGTCGTTATTGTTAATGAGTGCGCAATTATGTTTAAGACCAAAAGGGTAACAATAAAAATATTTTCTAAATTAATTGGGAGGCTTATCGCGGCCGAACCGGGGGTAACAAATGCACCGCTCTACATACGACCCTTAGAAAAGGTGAAAGATACCGAGTTGAAAAGACATATGGGAAATTTCGACAGCTACATGAATATACCAGCAAGTGTTCATACCACTTTAAAATGGTGGATTGATAACGTCATGGGCAGTTCTAGACAAATAATAACGAAAGCGCCCGAAATTGTTATACATACGGGCGCTTCGTTACAAATGTACGGGGCGTTTAACGTAACAGAGAATACAAAAACCAATGGCTATTGGAGCCCTTCAGAGCAAAACATACATATCAATGTATTGGAGTTGAAGGCCAGTGAAATAGGTCTCAAAACGCTTTGCAAGGACCTCACAAATAAACATGTACGGATTTACACGGACAACACTACGAGTTGTGCTTATATCAATAATTATGGGGGGAAAATTTGATTCCCTTAAAAACATCTCAAGAAACATATGGCTTTGGTGCATTGAGCGCAATATTCTCTTGTCGGTCGCACATATTGTAGGTACCGACAACAAGGAGGCGGACAAATTGAGTAGAAGCGTAAATGATGACATAGAATGGTCATTGAATCAGCATGTCTTCGACGCAATACTTGCACTTTACCCAGACATGGAAACAGCGATTTGTTCGCGTCTTCCTTAAATGCAAAACTGAAAAAGTTCGTAACGAGACAGCCTTCCTTAAACGCGATAGCAGTCGATGCGTTTACATTCAAATGGACTAATCATTTGTATTACGTTTTTGCTCCTTTCAGTCTTTTGTCACGGATTATACAAAGGGTAGAACTAGACGGAACACGGGCAATAGTCATTGCTCCACTTTGGCCCTCACAGACATGGTGGCCAGACATCTTAAGACTAACTACGGACAACATTCTTGTGTTACCGGCAACAAAGGAAATTTTCAGGTTGGAACACAAACCAGGCTTAATTCATCGTCTAACGAAGATGAAACTAGCTGCTTTCAGTATATTCGGCAAGCACTCGGACAGCGAGGCATACCGGAGAAGTCTCAAACCATTATCCTCAATTCATGGAGAAAAGGAACAAAACTACAGTACAGCTCTTGTGTTAAAAATGGATTCATTTCCGTGAGGGGAAGACAGATCCCCTTAATACGCCTATAAACTTTGTGATCGAATTTCTGACACAATTATATACAAAAGGTTTGAGCTATTCAACGTTTAATACCGCTCGATCAGCTAAAAGCAGTTTCCTCAAATTAACCAGTAACGCGGATATACATAGTGACAACCTAATCAGTCGATTTATGAAAGGGGTTTACAATGAGAAACCATCATTGCCCCGATACATACAGATTTGGGATGTGCGAGTTGTATTACAATACATAAAGACGATGGATATTACATCGCTGCTCACACTGTCATGTAAATTGGTCATGCTTTTTCTACTAGTTACGGCACAGCGGTGCCAAACGCTTCATGTTATAAAACTTAGTAATATTCATTATGAAGGGGACAGTATCACGATAAATATTTCAACATTAATTTAACAGAACAGATCAGGAACTCGCATGGAACCGATTAATTTGAACGCATTTCCTAGTGACGCATCGATATGCATTGTAAATACATTAAAGGCGTATATAACTCGAACTGAGAACCTAAGGAAAAATGACAATCTTTTAATTTCAACAACCAAACCACATGTCCCGTTTCTAGACAAACTGTGGCTCGGTGGATTAAACTTGTGCTCAGAAAAGCGGGTATCGCACAAACGTACAAAGCACATAGCACTAGGGCGGCATCCACGTCCTATGCTTTTCAGAAAGGGGTGACTTTACAAACTATTGTCAAAACAGCAGGATGGTCAAACGCTAGTACATTTCAGAAATACTATTACAAACAGATAGACAAAGTGAACAGTTCTCTGCAACAAGCTGTAATCGAATGATATTTTCGTGTATGCTTTGATCCCTTGTAAATAAACCATATATAATGACTATATTTCTCAGTCATTGTCTCTAAACTTTCTGTGGGGCTCAGATTTTATATGTTGGATGAAATTGATAAATTAAGCTAGACTTACCTAAGTAAGGCGAAGGTTAATTGGGATTTCATCCACCATAAAAATCCCTCTGAGCTCACACACCCGCCACATCTTTGTACCCGAACCCCTTTTTTAAAATGCCTTCGAAATATTGCGTTCGTGGGCTCTAAAATATGACCTGAATTGGTGTGCTGATAAGCTGCGTCGTATATCTGTGTGAGCTCAGAGGGATTTTTATGGTGGATGAAATCCCAATTAACCTTCGCCTTACTAGGGTAAGTCTAGCTTAATTTATCATTTTTTCAGAAAACGAAAACCTAGTGAATCCAATGGCTTGCAGCGTTTTTTCTCCTCCTTTGACTGGTTCCCTAAAAAGGACCCCTTCCCAATGCCAACAAAATACTGGCTTGGCTTTCTGAAATTGAAGTACAGTCAACCTTGCTCGAACGACCACGTCTACTTAAGACCATTTTCCTTATACGATCTTTTCAAAATTCCCGTCTTTAAATCGAAATATCTGAAAAATTGATAACACTGGTATAGAAATTATTGTAAATGAATCCTTTTCTGTTAAAACCCACAAAAATCGTCTCAATGAGACGATTTGATTGAGTATTTACAGCATAGGATTCTTGAGAATTTCGCAATAATATACATATTCGATTGAAATAATGTTTCTTATTTGTAAACAGAACGTGTACTAAGCGACCATTTTCTTAAACGACCGCTTTTTGGTGGTCCTATTTGTGGTCGCTTTATACAAGTTTTATTGTATCAAAAAAAAAGATGCCAAAGGCTTCATCGGAAGCCCAAAGTACCGATGAGGAGAGGAGGCGAAAGGATATGACCTAGCATCTATTACACCTTCTTTCTGATGAGCTGATGTAAATCCTTTTACAAGCAGCCAAGACTGAGGCCAAATCGGCAAAGTATTTGCAGAATTATTGGAAAATATCAAAAAATCTGTCACGTTATTCCCCGCCGTGTGGAGTGATCGCACTGGAATTCACTTCCGGTGGTCGTTGTATGGTAGAAGTAGATCTTAAAGAAAAATAGTGCGGCTTGAAAATGGCATTTTGAAGTGGAGAACAGTGGTCCACGTGCACATTTATTTGATTTTTTGCTAGTTTTGCGCCTCTTCTTCAATAAACATATATATATATTCTATCTTTTTTGTGCACGATTTCCTTTCTGGCAGGACGGATAAGGGACGGGGCGTACCGAACTAAAAGACGGTGCCTTTACTCTAGCTTGAATAGCCCGAAACAAAAAAAACCTATTTGACCCAGATTTTGTAGCCTCAAAAGATAGGTTAAGAATAGTAGATGAAGCGCTAATGACGTCTTGTTACGGAATGCGATGCAGCACCTGAAAGTTGAGCAATATTATGAAGAACAAAGAAGGCCAAAAATTGGGTGGGGGTCTTACCGTGTGCAGTGTTACCCTTAGCTAAAATAACATAGTCCTTAGTCTGATGAAGGGTTGAGGACAGACTGGGAGCAATGTTATTTCAGCTCAGGGTAAAACTGCACACGAAGTTGAATCACGGGACACATTTTTTCTATATTTTTCTATAATTCTGTTAAGACTTTACCGATTTGAAAAAGGTTTGAAGTAGACTGGTGGCCGTCTCTGAAATAGAGGTACGTTATTTGAAATATATTCAATAAAGTCAAGTCCAGATTCTCAAAGACTGTTTCTTTGAAGAAAAGTTAACCCATACTAAGTTCCGAAGGATTCAGCTTGGTTATCTTCCTTGTCCCAAAAGCTTTTAAAAATAGGGCCTGAATCCCTTGCTAGGTTTTAAGTAGTTAAGGCAGTAAAATGTCAGGAAATAGCTCGATGTAAATCTGTGGATAAAAAAGTTATTGACGACCAAGTAAAGTTTTACTTGGTCGTCAATAACTTTTTTATGAGCAATTTTTAAAAGATCTGATATAATTCCTGACATTTTTTCACCTTCTATACTTCAACCCGAATTCAAAAATGGTCATATATTAACAGATTTATTGGCGATTTTCCGTAATTGTTCTGTGACGTGATTCCCTGTCGTGCTGCATGAAGTCACTTCCTCAGAAAATTCCCTCTCTTTCTAGTCCAAATTCGCTAGTCTTAACTCTATACATGTACCATAATTTCTATATCTTTTTAGCTTCTGCGCTCTACCCCACCCATTTTTTTTTTCGCGGACACGAGTTGTATGGGTCCAGCTTTCTACGCCAATTGAACATTTCTAAATGATAAAACTCACTGAAAAGCTGTTTCCGGTGTATTCATATTACGGAAAGTCATATGTGCTTTTGACGTCATCATGTGTCATTTACACACTGAAATTACACACTTTTGTAGCTGAGCACGTATTTCAACGGTTGTAAATTCCGTTGATAAGTAAAAACAAAGATAATTACAACTCCATCTGACGTATACCTAATAAATTGATAAGGTGTCCAAATTGCTCTATAGCGGTGTAGCTTACTACTTAAGATACAGATTAAATTCTTTGTAAATGATCACATATGATTTTCCGTAAACCACGAAGGAATGATAATTGCGCTTGTAATTCTTTAAAAGGGATTTTATAAATGACAAATCTGGTGACAGTTGGCCAAACTTATAATCAACTTCCCCCTAGCTTCCTCGAAAATCTCGTTTTCCGTATACACTGCTCCATCTGACGCCATGAGACTGTAACATTTTGGACCACTGCTCTATAGACCATTATCTTGATTTACCAGAAAATCATAGGTGATTAACCCCAGTTAGTCCGTTACCCAAGCAGTTTTGACCATGGCATTTTGTTTACTCTGCCGGAACGAGGAGAAATCATAGGCCAGTTCTCAAAATTACTCAACTGTAACAGGCAGCATGATGCATTTAATAGTCCCATGGAAGCAATTATCAGATAATCATGGAACCATAAAACTGTCCAGCGAATTTGGGGAAATTTTGGCCAAACTGGCGTCGGATTGTGGACTGTATACACGCAACAGGTAAACAAGAGATTAATGTAAGACCAAGGTCTTTTTCGACTCCTTTACGTAAAAGAATGTCAAACATTTCAGTGTGCTTATTCTAAAAATTCTGTCACAACGATTTGCAACCTATATGATGCAGCGACTTCTTGCGTAAAGCATTTAGTTACATCGTGACATTGACATTCATCTCAATCCAAACCATTCTTATTCGCTCACCCAGCGCTCCATTCATTTATTCCAAACACCCATTCAAACGATTCAAAAACGCTTCAAAATCACTAAAAAATAAGATCAACAACGGAAATCAAAATAAAGATAGCTAGAAAAAAATCACTATTTAACAGTGATAATATCATCATAAGAGCCGTCATTTAACAAACAAATTGAAATTATAATTATCACCTTGAAGAAAATTAGCGATATTGGATAACCTTTCTTTAATTGCACTAAAAATTCACTCATCGCACTCATTCTATCTCATTCAAAAATCTATCCATGATCTTACACCTTGTCATTTTTCACGTTGTTGTTAACTGTACTCTTGCTACTGTTTGTGTTCTGATCTAACCTTAATTACATAACATAACATAACATGACATAACATAACATGATATAACATAACGCATTTTAATTAAGACACCAAGCACATATGCTCATTGACCGTACACATTTTACATATGTTATTAACAGGTCGATGTTAAAATACATTGTAATAGAAAGAGAAATTCATTTCAACTATTTAAACAATGCTTGAACTAGATGTTTGTGTACATCAGAGTTTAGCAGGCAATTAAATCAAAGTTTATCTTATAACTAACTACATAAATATCTGTGCGATATTTTTTCATGATATCACATGGATGTTTTTAGAACAATGACACAATGCGGTTATTTTTAGAAACATGGCAAAAACATGTATTTCTGTTAGAACCATCGAAGAAAACACGGCTAACAAAATTAGATAAATACAATACGAAGTTATTGTATTGTATAAAGAAAATCTAACTCGGTTGTTTGAATTGAAAATTGTCTCGGCAGAGCCTTGACAATTATCAATTCCCCCAAACTTGTTAGATTTTTTTTTTTCATAGAAAACACCAAGTACGTATTATATGTATAGTGATTTTTTTCTGGCGAGAGGCTCTGATGAATATTTCAAAAAGGAAAAAAATTGAATGTAAAAAAGTATTCTCATTCAAATGTTCTTCATTCATTATTTAGGATCTTCTAAATATCAAAATTAATTAAAAATAGTCATGTTTATTTCTTCCTGAATGTCCATACAATTCCCTCATCCTCCATATAATACCTGGGAAATATTTCCCTGGTTATCATTTCCCATTTCCCACGTCTTTCTAATGTTGTCATGTACTGTTCTAGTTTGTCTTTGTACGCCGACACTGTGGTCAGATACTTGTAACGAGTCGTTATTACTATCAGCCCTCCTGAGAAATGAAATACAGATACTTTATTTAGTCATATATTTTAAGAGCCTTTGTGTCTATTCATTTTAGAGTCATTTGTCAGAAAAATTGCATTCATAAAGGTGCAATGATAAGTGGCAATGTGGTTGTATTTTTTTTCTTGTTTGTTTACTGTTGGTGACGAAGCCAATCAGGATACCTACCCTTGTTATACGAATCTACAATTACAGAGGGTGTTACGAAAAATCTCTTTCAGATAGTGGACCTTTAATAGTTCCGCAACATTTTGGAACTATGACCTTTCACAATGTTGACCGAGGTTTCCTAATGAAAACATTAGGAAACCTCGGTTAACAGCCCAAAAGTTCATTATTTCCTGAATTTTGCGGATCTTTTACAGGTCAACTTCTTTGATCTTACTTTTTAAACTATTCAAAAGGCTTTCGCATAAAAAACCTTGCGAATGCTTTAATGACGTTCTCTATTTTTGGCTGTAGGAAAAATATAACCATCTCTCTCGGGACATTAGTAAGTACAGCATAGACCTAAGTGTTAATCTTATACAAGCTGTTTGCACAATTTCGAATAAAACTTCTTTTTTTATATATTGTTGTTATTTTAGTATAGATCAAGACACTTACGTGGCTTTACGACCCGAATCATTTCATCCAAGACATCGACAGGTAGATGGTTTTCCATGAAACATCCACACGTTACTAGAGCATCGTAGCTATCTGAAAACATCGGCGGACTATTAATGAATGTGATCTTCCAATAATATGATATAAATAATTACTGGCTGGCCCCTAAAACAAGATTTTCTGTCACCTTCGTCACAATAAATTGCAGCCTATGGTAAGTAGTGATTTCTCGAAGACTGTCGCCAGTTTTTATTTAATGACCTATAACTTATAGTCCGTTTGACTTCTATATGGACCAACATTTCGCCGAAAATCTCAGAATCGAATTAATGAAGCGTATTTTTTCTTGTCATATCATATTGTCAATCTAATACCATGAAGATTTTTGTTTTTCAGAATTTTTGAAGTTGTAATAATGATTTTGTCCGTCCGTCTACATGTTAACTTTCTGCCCTTCATAACTACTCGTGTCTGTAATAAACGGAACAGCGAATTAATTATCAAAAATAGCTCTGATTTGCATAGGGGCCGAGTCAAAAGTGTATAAATTTCGGCAAGTCGTTTTAGTATAAAATCGAGTATTTTTGTAAAATTGATTTGGTAGATTTTTTTACTTCCTTGGGATACCAAATCTGAGTGCATTCTGTATTTGTTAAACAACTGTTTGACAAGAAAATTGATAATAGTTTTAATCAATTCTGAGATGAGCCCCATATTCCCTTATTTAGACCAATCAAAAAGGATTATTTTACAAAGTCGTTGGGATTTGCACGAGGAAATCTAGGGTAAGTTCATATCGGACTCGGTTTCGACCCGAGTTAACCGGGTTTCCATCAGAACGACCTCGGTTTCGACACTAGTGATGTAATTTTAACCTTTCAACCTCGACGCTTCTGATCCTGGGTCAGGCCGGTGTTACTTGGGTTCCAAGATGGCGTCGAAAATAGTGCACAACAATTCAATTACAAAAAAAACACAAATTTTCTCTATTACTTTAAACAACAAATACTTTTTTCTTAATTTATATAGTATTTTGCACGAGTTTATCATATTTCTTAATGGTATAACGATATTTCATGATTAATTTATTATTGAAGGGTAAATGTGAAGTTTGTTTACTACTTCCAGTGGGTAACTCCGTTCACACGAATGTCCTCTTTGCGCATGCATATTACGGTCAATTTTAGATTATTACATCATCTCACGCGACCCCCATGCTGCCATTTGAAATTCCCCTAGATTAGCAGGCAAGTAATAACGGTACAAATCACGGGATATTTAAGTTTTAGATGTCTTGACCGTCGATATGCTAATTATTTTCCAAATATGGAATAATGGACTGTCAAATGTTTACTATAAAACCACGTGATTTTACTATTTGTTTACATAACCTTCCAACTAAACAGCCTTCTCCACCCCTCGTGTTTAGGAGCAGAAAATGCGAAAATATTATCATCAACTAGATAGACAAAATCATTATCTTAAAATCATTTTGTTTCCAAAAAATATTTTTTGGATTGGTATTAAGCTGAAAATAACATTTTACCACATAGAAATCCTTTATTTAAACGCAACTTTATGTAATTGATGAAAAGGTTGGTCCATATAGAAGTCAAACGGACTATAAATTATTTGAAATGATCTCTATCTAAAAAATAACACGCTTCACCTATTCCAACTTTCTCGCGTGTCGATGCAGTTGTTACAACGTAGGTGTTGAGCACTTCTGGACATAAACGTTGGGTCACTGAGGTTGAGGCTCAAAGGTTCGTTTTTCGAGCTCCGGATTACCAACAGCTTTCATTGCGATTTCCTTCTCTTTTTTGTAACCGTTATATTATGTCGTGTTGAGTCATTTTTTGGTATTTCATTTTTACTTTTAGTTTATCGTATTTTTTTATTTTATTCTTTTTTTTAATTATTTGTTGATGACATTTCAAAAAAATACATTTTATTTCATTTCCATTGAACAACCATTTTCAATATGTGAACTTATGTCATTCTGAGAGCTATCTCAAATGTGTCTTATTCACGCTGGTCTATAAAATTGCGGTCTGATAGAGCATGCACTTCTCATTGTGACCGACAAACCGATCCCCACCACCTTTTACCAATTCACCCCGTACTTCCTGACCAAATGGGGAAGATGTCGTCGTAATCAAAAAGAAACAAAGGTGTATTTTATCATTTGCATCACAAACTAGCGTTTCCATTATCGTATACTTACTTTAAAGTATTATTTCTGGGGCCAGTTTCATCAAAACATTTAGGACATTATTTTGTCTTACTGATGACTTTCGAAACAGTAACATCAACAATCACTTTATAAAGGTTTTGATAGATTGGTGATACATGATTGTTTTAATAGATATGTGTTAAATTATAGGTAAGACAAAAATACGTCTAAGATCTTTTGATGAAACAGGCCCCTGCTTCGAACTGTCAAAAGAGGTATATTTCAATTGACCGCGACCTTTACCTCTCGACCACGTACCCTCCTGAAGATATGTTCAATACTTTACAATGTTATGCAATCACAATACTACGAGTTAAGGTAGTGGACCCGTAATAGTTTTGCAACATCTCAGAGATATTGAACTTTAACAGTGTTAACCGAGGTTTCCTAATGAGTTTCATTAGGAAATCTCGGTTAACATTGTGAAAGTATATGTGGTCTAAAATGATGCGGAACTATTACGGGTCCACTACCTTAAGACGAAACTACCCGTAATCGCCGGTATTCCTCGATAGTAAATGTATTCATTAGTTGGTTAATTCATTGCAAAAAGGTCAAAGCATGTCACTAAATCTCAAGTTATACCTGATCTAAAATTGGTTTATTTAGTATTGGCGAAAGTTAAATTATGATAAAAGCAATCATTTTGCCAGACGAAAAGGGATATTTAAAAGAATCGCTGTATAACTTGTATATAAAGCGACCACAAATGGGACTACCGAAAAAGCGGTCGTTACAGAGAATGCTTTCTTTGAACAAGTTTTGTTTACGAATAAGAAACATGATTTTGAGTGAATATCAGAATATGTATAATATTGCGAAATTTCTCAAAAATCATATCTTGTATACACGTATTAGAATTGTCTTTATACAATGTTCTATTGACTTTTAGCAACATAGGACTATAGTTTCGCTAATTTTTAGACAAATACCTTCTACTTTATAAGATATATTTATTCAAAAAGTGGAAATTTTGAAAACGAACGCATAATAAAATTGTTCGCTAGACAGACGTTGTCGCTCGAGAAAAATTGAATGAATTACATAAATAGTTTATCTTATCTTGGCCTTGCATATACAATAAAGAGGTAAGTGCGCACCATCAGAAAGTCCTTTAGTTCTCTCCCCTGTCATAAAAGATATGAATGTCGTCTGATATATTCCCCTGTCGTCCGCATCTTTAGCGAGATCTTGTGAAGGCTCTAGACCGTCTATTTTTGTGAATCCTTGCTTTAAGAGCTGAAATGATTATGACAAAAATACATAATTGCAAGCTTAGTGATTTTGAATTGCCTGTGTATCTATGCTTTTTTATAATATATAAATACAGTTAATTACATCGTGAAATTGACATTCGCATCAATCAAAATCATTCTAAATCGCTCACTCAGCGCTCCATTCATTTCTTTCCAAACACTCAATCAAACCATTGAATAACGCTATAACCCATCAAAAATATAGAATTAACAACGTCATTCAAAATAAATTTGGGTAGAGAGAAATCGCGATTTCACTAACATAATTCCAATTGTAATCGTGTAATACGTTCTTTAAGAAATAGGAAGCTATCTATAGATCTTGTATGCATATTTTTAAGGGAGGTAATCAATATCGCTAAGTTTGTTCACCTTGAGTAAAATTTGCAATATTGGAATACCTCCCATTAAATTCACTCAAAATTTGCTAGACACGCTCATTCAATTTCATTCCTAAATCATTCCAAAATCATTCACCTTGTTAATTTCACGAAGTAGGTAAATGTATAACCCGTCACGCGTAAAGGAACTTCCTAAGAAATCCAGTCAGATAAATATTTGAACAAGAGATCTACTCAAGAATATGCCAGCCGGATGTCGCTTTTAAAGTAGCGGACCCGTAACAGTTCCGCAGAGTTTCAGAAGTAAAGAACTTCAACAGTGTTAACCGAGGTTTCCTAATGACTTTTTGTTAGGAAACCTCGGTCAACATTCTGAAAGTTCATGAGTTCCAAAATGTTGCGGAACCATTACGGTTCCACTACCTTAAGAAAAATCTTTCACGAGAAGGTAGAACTATTAATCTAGATTCAGAGAATGGTTAAAATGCGACCAGTTTCGATTCTATTCGGACTGCTCAATCCGCACAGTCTGACTAGGATCGACACTTTACGCACTACCCAGATAGTCCCTATCGCCAGACAGGTCACATGTAGGCCTACATTAAATAGCAAAATAAATTAATTCAGCCCTGCGCTCAGGATCACCGAACTGTGAAAATGTTTTCCAATTACACCCCGCTTTGCACGCAAGCGCACGTGCAAAGCGGGGTATAATTGGAAAACTGTTTGAACCGTTCGGTGATACTGAACGCAGGGCAGATTGTCATTCGAGATGCAGTAAATTTAAATACAAAAAAAACACAACTTTATATATCAATTAAACTTTTAAGCTTAGAAAAAGAAACAACAACAACTTGACTGCATGATTTTCTTACGACGTTATATTTTCATCACAATCAGCAGCGTTAGTCATGCATATTGGAATTGTATTAATTCAATCTCTAACTTGATTTCTTTCATGCTTTTCGGTGGTTTATCGAGAAATAACGGTAGATTATCACTTGATAATTGCAATCCAATAAAATAAATAATTCTGATTGGTTTAAATCGCATCACGTGGGGAAATCCACTGCACTTTACTTCTGTATAAAATGCAATAGGTCTTTCGGAAAACCCCCGAAATTCGATCTGCAAGTCCTGTGTTGTAGGAACTCTAATTAACCTATTTTTCGATCATCAACGCAACATTGCTATTCAATCTATTATAAATTAATATATTTTCGAAAGAATTTACGATTTCAAGCATTCAGTTCTGATTCCGTGCCGACCGTAAACTGAGAAAACCGCGAGTCGACGAAGACCTTCAAGCAACCCTCTCAACTAAGATCGACCACGCCGTTTTCGTTTAAAAATACAGACTAACTTGGCAAAAACAACCTTTTTTTGTCATAAGTACCTCTACGAATTTAAATGTTGTCTTTCATTTGTGTATCATTTGTTTTACTATATGACACATCACTTCGATAGCGAGATAAACAATACACGAACTGAAAATAGATCGTGTAATTTATACGCACAGAAAGTAGACTTGAAGCTTTAATGTTTGGCTGAGTATTTTAATAGTTTCTTCGATCTAGATGATTGCAATTATAAGGGACGAGTGTCTTTTTCACTGCGTTTATTGGGGTAAAAAGTGCAATTGCCTTAGCACATGGCTTAATCATAACGCCCTACGGGCGTTATTTGCCATGTGCTAAGGCAATTGCACTTTATACCCCAATAAACGCAGTGAAAAAGACACTCATCCCTATAATAAACTCACCGCAAAAGCAGTGAAATTATCAAAAACTTATGCCCTGCTTTGTGCAATTCATCCTATCTGACGTCATCTATGCGGGGCGAAATAAGTGACGTCACAATGAACGTTACATAGCAATCACGCGCAAAATGACGCGCTTTACGAAAATTTTCCCTAGAAATTTCAAATTTGGTCTCATTTTAGCATTAAAGAAATAAAATAATCGTTAGTTTTTCGTGTAAGATCGATTAATATTTCATTTCGTGAACAACAAAAACTATATTTTCACTCGTGGCTCTGCCACTCGTGAAAATGTAGTTTTTGTTTTTCACTCAATGAAATATAAATCGATCTTACACTGAAACAAACGATTATCCTCTATTTATTTGGCAAAAATTAATTAACAAATTTCATTCACATCCGAGTGGATGGCTATCCGAAGAAATCAACAATCAACCAAACCTCTTGACCGACGAGTCCAGTTCCTGCTCCGACATCCAGTATGTAATAATTCCCTCTTTCCTCTGTCTTTACCAACCCGTTGAGTACTGAGGCGGTCTTAGCAGGCCCGGTGTACCCTCTTGTCTGAACTATCTGGAAATTGTACATGTTAAACTAGTGACAAACCGCAAATAGAAAGCCAAAACGCAGTACCTTGACCTTAACTAAACAACGAACGCTCAGGATGAAGATTATTAGGTTTTCTAAAGTGTTGAATCATCCTGATATATTTCGCAGGAGTGACCCGAATGAGAAATACTTCCTGAGGTTGTTGTATGGTAAAAGTTGTTCATAAAGAAAATGTATTCCCTCAAAAATAGAACTGGTTTGAGTATTAAACTATGATTTATATGATGTTTTACATGATTTAAAAGTATTTCACATCTGTTGTAGAGTCTGAAAGTGTATTTTACTTTATCTTATAACCATACAAATATCCGTGTGATAACAACCCGTATGATATTTTTTATGATATCATATAGTTATTTTTAGAACATGATATAATGTGGTTATTTTTAGAAACTTGCATTTCAGTTAAAAACATCGACGAAAACAAGACAAATAAAGGTTATAAGATAAATATAATACATATTTAGTGTATTGTATGAAAAAATATCTAACTCGGTTGTGAGAATTGATAATTGTCTCGGCAGAGCCTCGTCAGTTATCAATTCTCCCAACCTCGCCTCGTTAGATATTTTTTCTCATACAAAACACCAAGTACGTATTATATATATCTCATTTCGGGAATTCCTTCTATTGACGGCGAATTAAAAATGCGATGGGTGACTCTCGGGCCGACAACTTGTCTCAGTCCGCAATTGGTCTTCCTTTGTTTGGACAGAAACATCTCAATAGTTGCCTTATCATCATATACGATATTTATTTTCAAAAGGAAGTTCTTGGGAAGTGGAATAACAGCCTTTTTACTTCATATTCAAATGATAACTCTGAAAAGGGCTACAGCTTGGAGAAAAAGACCAAATTCATATTGACTAAAGAGGACAAAATTTCACCGGGTTCTGACCTGCACCGCAATTCAAATCTTCCTGTCAGAGATACCGTTTCACACAAACATATTTAGATTCTTCTTTTAAATCTTCTAAGAATCAGTTATTAAGTATTTTGTACGTATTATGTCCCTGATTTTCTAACACTCATTTTTCATAATGTTAAGTTAAATAATGGAAGAAAGGGGCCCAACCTTTGTGAGAGTGTGCTGTACGCGCAGACTGAACAACGTCTGAAAGACTGATCATCGTTGAATTAACAAGTTGAATGATTTCGGATTAAAAGTGAATGAGATTATTAAAATAAGCGATATTAATTACTTCCCTTTAACATAAATCAATGAAAGCTTCATAAGTAGCTTTCTATGTCTTCATTAACCTATCAGATGCTTTCAATATCAAGCCTGTCAGTGAAGTCGTCGATTTTTTCTCGCAATTTAATTGTAGTTGCTTTTGTTGTTGTTGTTGTTGTTGTTTTACCAGTGATTTTTGGGAGTTTTTGATGGTAAGATTAAGTGTTTGGAATGAATGAATGGGGCGCTGAGTGAGTAATTTGAAATGGTTTTGATCGGAATGAGCGTCAATTTCACGATGTAATTTTAAAACAGTATTTACCGCAGTTCATTTTTTTGTAAAGGAAATTTTAATCATTTTTTTTTAAAATTGTTTTAAATTGTTGAAATGGCAAAAAGGGACCATCTGTGTAGCGTCTGAAGTGATTTTATCATGCAATGAAGCCTGCATTGACCTGATATCAACCTGTCTGGTAACATAACATGATATCAGACAGTCTTTTTTTAGAAACAATTGCATAAAAGTTCAACCAAATTTCTTTGATTTTATTTTTTTTATAATGAAGCACTGAAAAATGATTGCATGATAGATAGAATAAGATGTAAGTGTCTTAAAGTATATAATGTTATCTGGTCTTGGCTGTGAGAAATTATCATGACTCGGCAAAGCCACGTCATGATAAATTCTCCGAACCTCGACCAGATAACATTGATGTTTTTAGACATTAATATGTATTCTTCTCTAGTTTCCTAGGACGACGGCGCAGACTGTATAGGCCGTCTAGGGTCGAGCTTCACTTGGCTGATTTCCGGAATCTATTGTATGATAATCATTTCGTCCTGCTTAATTTTTAATTTTGAAATGCTACTCCCGGTGGATCTGTACTGGACCAATTGAAAGGGAGAAAAAAGGAAAGCAAAGAAAGAAAAAAATCTTTGGAGTCCCCTGATAGTTAATTTGTTCGTGACGAGTCACAAGTTTAAATGGGAAAAAACAAACCTCTTCGTAAGCTGTGTCCGACTGCTGTATTCCCTTATACACTCCCATAAGCTGTTGTTGACTCAATCCGGGCTCCGCAATTTTCGCTGATGCGAGAATTTTTCTCATTTTTGCGTCCTCGTCCATTTTTAATCTTCCTATCTTTCAAACAACATTAAACATATAACAGATTAAGTATAATGGTTTACGTGGTTTCTACGGAAAACGAATTTCTACTTACGTACAAAACTGTAGTTGCGAAGCTAATCGATGATAAAGCATTGATTTTGCATATACTAATTGAAGAGATAATCAGGCCACTGTGTTAAGTTCATCAAGGAATGGAACTAAAAACCAAATTTCACGCCGCCGTCAAAGCGCATTTGAGCCCATGCGTGAGATTACCAACAATTTCAAAAATGCACAAAGCAAAAGACTATGACCAGACTGTGCATCTGCACAGTCTGACCAGAGTCTTCACTTTATGCGTTTAGTAAATAGATAAGGTCTCAAAGTATCTGTAGATCATCAAGTAAATTTATATACATGTATACAGTAAGTGGCTGTCTAGGCTACTCAATGATCGCCCCTCACACACACATTCCAAAATATTGGACATATGAGCTTTCAGTTTCATTCATTCATGAATGTAAAAGATAGTTTCTTCGTGCCTAATAATATTTTTTATCGATATGACGAGTTGAAATTTTATCATCATGAGTCGTGTTTATTTTGAGAGTATTTTTGCAGGTATATACTCAAAAAAATCATTTAAGAGTTGAAGAGTGAATTTCTTAACCTCATGGAGGTACGAAACTAAAAACTTTATCGTATGATAAGTATAATTAGGTTTTTTGTTCATACGTCTATAAAATCAACAAATACTGTCTTCATTTCTTATAATCTAATATCTTGAAGCAAAAATGTTAAAGTATCAATTTGACATATATACATTGCAGATCGGACTACTTTCTTGTGGAAGCTTACAAAAAAGCTGCGTCAAACAAAAATGTTTTCATTGAGCAATAAAACCATTTTTTTAGTCGATAAGAATGTAGGAATCTTGATGGAGACCAATTAAATTAAATCATTAAGGTATTAATCGAATGTTTCAGTTATTCAGAATGCACGACAATTGATGGATTTAGCATATATCAAATTATCTATTTATAGATTTTTTTTTGCTTTTTTGTCTATTTTATATTTGCGTTATCTTAATTTATTCATCTACAATTTATGTTTATATTTTTCATATTTCTAAAATTGCTTAATAACAATGTTGCTGTCTTCTTTTTACCATTTAAAAACTTATTAATCATTCACCGAGTAATCGGTTTTAAGAATCAAAATGCATTATGACATTTTTGAAATGGTAATTTCTATTTCTAACAGCCTAAGTATGAACAAAAAATGAAAACAAAATGAGCCTGTGTGTGTAATTTCCAAAAAAATTAAATGCGCAAAGCAAAGGCTCTGACCAGCCTGTGCATCCGCACAGTCTGACCACAGTCTTCTATGCGTTTAGTAGATAGATTAGGTCGCAAAGTATCTATAGACCATCAGGTAATATTTACAGCATGTGTCTGTCTTCACTACTAAATGTTCGCACCTCACGAACACTTCAAATTGTTGGAAATGTCACGCACAGGTTCAATTGACGCGAAAAGGTTATATGTAGTGAAACTAAATTCAATAATCCCGCACAACTTATATCTTTGCTGTCTCGATCCCAAATAAGCTTATCAGATTGAACCAATTTATTTTTAAATCTTAATAATAAAGGAGAGCCAGTAATCTATTGCTGTCCTCACCTTATTTTCCTACCTTTCACGTTCAGTGATTTATTGATTTTTCTAGGAAATTCGCTGTATCTATTTACGCATTACATTTTGTAAATAATAAACCTGCCCTTCGAAAAAAGACTGTCAATTCATCGGTATATAATAAACTTCTCCAAAATTAGTAGAGAAACTATCTTATTTAAAGTAGTTCACAGAAGACATAAACAAGACAAGATATAAATTTATCATTATAAAATGTTTATACGGCTAAAAACCTCGTGCAGTCGGTATTTTTCAATGATATTCGAATGAATTTGGAATGAAATTGGATTGTTTTTTATTATCGCCCTTTAATAAAATATTCGTGTAGTTCAATTTGTGTGTATTCATGAACCAACCAGACTCTTAAAATCTACAGAAAAAAGCAAATAAGAATCGTGAAATGATTTGGTCGATTTCATTGCAATAAAACATTGTTTTTGAAAGCTTTCCAGAATATTTTTGAGTAATTAGAGATAGTTTTTTTAAATTGATTGAATGGGGTGCCGTGCATCCGATTCGGAAGGATTTTAATCGGAGAGAGTGTCAAATTCACGATGATAGTAAACGATGCTTTACATCCCAGAATAATTTACTAAAAATAAATCGTTGCCTTCAGAACACTACATGGTCAATCAGGCAATCAACCTCGGATGTACATTGATGAACAATTTCGAAAATTACGGGAAAAAAACTTGGAAAAATTGGATGACAAAAGCCCTGTGTGTAGAATGAGAAAACGGCGCTAGTGCACATGCAAAGCAGGGTACAATTGGCAAACTGTTTGCACCGTTTTATCATCCTGTCTTGTCCATCAAGACAATCATTCTGACAAAATTTCAGGTTGATCGGGAAAAAGATGTGGCTTCTAGAGTGCATACAAGGTTATCCTAAGATTTGACCCCGTAACCTAGTTTTTGACCCCAGTTGACCCAATTTAAAACTCTTCTGGGATTTTAATCAAGACAATCATTCTGACCAAATTTCAGTTTGATCAGACAAAAACTATTGCCTCCAGAGTGCATACAAGGTTTTCCGAAGATTTGACCCTATGACCTAGTTTTTGACCCTAACTGACCCAATTTATGAACTCGTCCGAGATTTTGTCAAGATAATTATTCTGGTCAAATTTTAGGTTGATCGGGCAAAAATGTGGCCTCTAGAGTACAAACAAGGTTAATGGTGACGACAGACGAAGGACGTCGTACGACGGACGACGGACATCCACCTAAACACATAGCTCACCTAAAATATCAAGCCCTGGCTGTGTACAAGAGGGCGGAGTCAACAGGGTTCTTTGCGCATGTGCAGTGTTTTATGGAATATCTCTATTCTACGGCTTCATTCTCTTAAAAACGATAAAATTCTTTGGACATAATGTTCGGAGACATAGAGATCCTACCATGAGAGTTTTTTTGACACAACCTTTTTATATCTTAATCAACCGAGTCTAATATTGTCTTACAGATGTGTAGGATCTTAGTCTAAAGACGTCACTATGACGCCAACTTAATTAAACGCATTATCGCCTCGTCTAGAAAAGAAACGTTGTTAACCTCGCAAATGCTCGCTTAATAACATGTCTATTCTAGACTCGGCTAAGATCGAACTTTTTGCTACAATTAACAAAGATGACGTCATGATGGCTATAGAAGACAATGGAAACTATGAGAGTTAGAACGATCCAAGCATTTCGACTTATTGATTCAAATCTTAGAAAAAACTTGTATGCATACTAGAGGCTACATTTTTTGCCCGATCAACCCGAAATGTTGTCAGAATGATTGTCTTGATGAAATCAGGAACAAGTTTGAAATTGGGTCATTTAGGTCAAAAACTAAGTCATAGGGTCAAATCTTTGAGACAAAAAAAGTTTATGCATTTAAGAGGCCACATCTTTGTCCAATCAACCTGAAATTTGTCAGAATGATTGTTTGGGTGAAATCTTGAACAAGTTTAAAATTTGGTCAACCAGGGTCAATGAATTGGTCACTGAGTCAAATCTTTAAGAAAAAAAGTTTTATGCATTTTAGAGGCCACATCTTTAGCTGGATCAACCTGAAATTTGATCAGAATGATTGTCTTGATGAAATCTAGAAATTGTTCTAAATTGGGTCAACTGGGTTCAAAAACTGTGTCACAAGGTCAAATCTGTAAGAAAAACCTGGTATGCACTCTAGAGGCAAATGTTTTTGTCCGATTTACCTGAAAATTAATCGGAATGATTATCCTAGTAAAATCTCAAACATGTTCGAATTGGGTCAACTGGGGTCAATAAAAGGTCACAGGGTTAAATTTTAGAAAAAAAAAAAAAAAAAAACTTATATGTACTCTAGTGACCACAGTTGTTGCTTTACCCACCTGTGATTTGGTCAGAATGGTTGAATAGATGCAAGTTTGGATGAGTTAGAAATTTGGTCAAGTGGGTCAAAAACTAGGTCAGAGGCCACATATTTTGTGATGTCAACCTGAAATTGTGCAAGAAGGATTCTCTAGTTGTGTAGAAGCAACAGCATTGTTTAGCTTAATGACATTCATTCATTATCCTTTTTTTAAACCTACATCTAACAATTTTAGATAGTTCATTCAGGTGAGCGATTTGGGGTCACTATGACCCTCTTGTTTCATTTTAGTCTATAACATAACTTTCGACTTTTAGATACTAATTTGACTAGGTATCTGCATGCTCATAGAAGTTCATTGCAGGGACAATGTAAGAATTTCTCAAAACCTCGCCTGATCCTAAGAAAATGACTTTAAAATTTCCCACTTTCAAATGGCAGTCATAAAGAGGGGTTTTATCACATAAAGTTGACATCATGATGCCACTAAGGGCCGGTCCCATTTTCGGTGACCATATTAAGTTATCGTTGATTTTTCTGAAATAATACACCATTTTTTATTCGGGGATCGTCATTTGCTTAGTAAAAGGACACCTAAATTTGGGATTTGATTACAAAGATGTTTCTGTAAGAAATGTACAAAATTGTATCAAATTAATTGCTTATAGTTGATACGATGCTATTAAGGTCTAGAATCTAGTAAATATGGGGGATTTTCTTTAAAATTTGCCAGATGTCTGTAATTTTAACGATTATTTTACTCCATTTAATATTGAAAGATCAAAATAAAACTACTTTTATCGTAAGTGCCTGTAGATTATTTACTTAATTTTACATACTTTTTGGTCTGTTTTGACAAACAAACATGACTAACAGTGACTGTATGCCAAACTTTATTTACATTGTGCCAATCGGGCTAACTATAGAGGCTGCACAGACGTGCGGTTTTGCGCGGTTGCATCGCGCCGTGTGTCCATCACTTCCGGTTTTTACCACACGTATTGCTTAGGAGTTGCACAAAAAAAAAGTGTTGGCACATTTTTATTGAAACGTGTATGTTACATCAATCGAAAAGACAGAAATCAGACTGCGGGTATGCTTAGAGATCGCATGTTTTTTTTATCATGTCGCTCTTAAATTTGGCTCCTCGGGACAGGCAATTAACATTGTACATAACATCTTGGTTTAGAACTGCCGAACCTGGTTAGCACCGTCGCTAACGCGTCTTGTTCTCAATAATGGGGTCGTGGGTTCAATCTCCATCTATCGTCCCATACTTGACAATAGTCATTGTGACCAGGGTTATTTATCTCCCACAGAATGGACAAGTTATACGCCTAAGTGAGAAGGGCGACTAGTGGTTCAGATGAATTATTCTAGCTGCCCCGTGAGAAATGACAAGAAACTATGGATAGGTGTTCCAGCTGTCGAATTTTAACTGTAAAGGTATTGGAAGTGACCTTCAAACCTATGTTAAGAAACAAACAAATCGATTCCCAACCACTGGATGTGACGGTCGTAATGAGGCCCAAAGTGACTTAAGGTAGTGGACCCGTAATAGTTCCGCAACATTTTGCACCACATATTCTTTCACAATGTTAGCTGAGGTTTCCAAATGAAAATCATTTCTCCAAATGAAAATCATTTGGAAACCTCGGTTTACACTGTTAAAGTTCATTACTTCTGACATGTTGCAAAACTATTACGGGTCCACTACCTTAATGAATAGTTGTAGTCACCATGACAGTTTTTCTCTACCACTTCATCAAAGGAAACATAACTACTAGACAATTATGGGTGTTTAGCTCAGACGTTGGTCATATACGAAATTGGACAGACTTTTAGCGCGAAAACTTCCAATACCGATACTCAAAACATCACCTAAACACTTTCTCTCATTTTTGTGATTCTTTTGAAATCGACCCCTTCGCCCTTTGAAAACCAATTGAACCCCCATTTAACAAACATCCGGTACTAACCCTTCCATAAACCGGCAGAAACGGCTTTCAAGTTTCATCCAATAGTATAGCGCGGTTTTATTGACCCAAATCTGACCCCTGCTATTTAGACAAATAAAAGTCTGATTATTCCTACTCAGTTTTGCACATGATTTTATCGGGATGAATACCAAACGGTTTCGGATGTAAAATATATTTTGTTAAATGATTAAATATGTCGGTAATTGATATTCAATCATTTTTTTCCACAGAGGTCAAAGTCGGGTCAAATATATTCGAGGTTTAGCCTTTTCATTTTTATTGCCTCATAGCGACACTACAGTCCTCAATATGTTTTTTTTATGCTAAGTATTATGGAAATTTATAAGAACCCTGCGCTAACCCGATCTCTTTTTCTTAAATATACATTTCAGATACAGTATTCTAGAATACAGGTCCCTTTTTTGAGTGAAAAGTCTAGTTTATATTTGTGGAATTCCTAAGGGATCGGTTCATTCAATTATGACCAAAATGATTTTACCACGCACATGCATCTAATCAGTATATTTCATAATCCACGTGTAAACCAGTGCGTCATCTACGGAATACCGTAAGGACTAAAAGTGTCTCTTTTTTCGGCTTAAAACTTAATAGAATTAGCACGACGTTGAAAACATGGTCTGACGCAATCGATAACCCCTTAGCGATTCTACGGAGAAGACCTAAGAAGGAATAACAAGGGCGTGGTCATGAAAGCGCGTCGTTTAGCGAGTGTGTTACATGACACCAGAAGTACAAACAACTCACAGAAGATGGTGTAGAGTAAAAATGGTCAACGAAAGATTAACATTGGGCATCATATCATAATTCAATGACAAAACGCAGTGTTATACTGCGTTTTGTCATCAATTTATGTTATGCCCAAAAGATCTTCATTGACAACCGGAAAGCACTAAAGAAATTTGTTGTTGTGTTTATCAAGGGAATCGACCAAAGTACAACCAGAAGCCTAATTACCTAAAATTGCCCAAAAAACCTCATTTACGTCCAAGGCACTTTCCGGTTTACGAAAATGGCCGGGTGATTATCCGAACACGAAATTTCAACACGAACATATGACAAGCCTTAGTACGATGGCTATATTGAGTATATTTTTTTCAAAGATTGAAATTTGTTCTGTCCTCTCCAGTTTTTAAATAACTTAATTGATTTCAATTCATGTAAAATAAGTAATAGCAAAAATTCTATCGTATCCTTATTGTTCTTTGCGTGTCGTTGCCCTAATCGTTGCATTCCGGTACATTCACGTATAAACTTTAAGCCTCGTGTTCGAATTTATCTAGATATTCGATGACCCTTGCGGTGTTCCGTAAGCCCACTCTTACAAAATTTGATTACGCTACCTCTATGGCAATCTGTCATTTAAGATAAACAAGGACATTTTAAGATAAACCTTCCTTGTTTATTCTTGGAATCTTACTTTCTTAATTTCAAGTCAGTCTTTTCCTATGAATTTAACAATCATTAAATTTTGATCCCTAAATGGAAATCTTGTGTGAATTCAGATGAAACGTTGACGTTTTGGCTGAGAAATTTCACTTGTCCCTGATTATATTGTTATTGGAACTGGCGGATCGCTTCAACCAGTCAAAGAGTCGTGGGACAAGCCGTTTTATCAATGACTTCGGAAACCTTAGACCATTCCAAGTAAATAAAAATCATTTGTATGCGCGATATTGTGGTTTAAAACCTAAGATAATCTATATAAGATCTGTCATGAGATTTTAATTGTGACAAGCTGATTTTAACCCAGTCTAGATCAGAAATTAGCCTGTGGTTGCCTTTTCTAACAAACATGCGGGAGTTGCAAACATTGAGCAGCCTGGATAGTTCTACAATGCAACAGGAAGATTGTCTGTTAGTCTTCTAGACCTAATTTATCTACAAAGTGCATTTAGCAAAAGCTTGCTTGGCCCATATTACAAATTGTTGGAAATGTCGCGCACGGCTCAAATGTTATTAACCGAGCTAAGACGAGGTCAAGATAGGTAAATCTCAAATTTACTCGAGTGATATATTCTCTTTCTCATATTAACAACATATTTTACTTGAGGATAAATTTTTAAACGCTCTGGTGACAGATATACCGCGAAAACTTACGCTAGATGACTTCGTGATTACGTCATTTAAAATATGATCTTTCATTTTTGTAAGACAACGATATCTATGGCTACCATTCGTTATAAAGGACATACAAAGCTACCTGAGAAAAATATATATTACATATTGTGCATCGTGAATCATCAGTTACCGTAAAATTTGGCTTATTTCGCGAAAGTAAAATTTAGCGCCTTCTGCCCTAACAGACGTATTGGCTGGATTATGTTTAGCTAGATTAAAGCTTTATGGCGTTCCAATACATAAAAGTCACCAGTGCCTACACGGCCCTTAGTTCACGATGAAAAAAACCGTGAAAATTGCAAGAAGATTTACTGTATTGATCAAATCTCATATAAGCTTTAAATTGGATCAAGAGGAGTAAAAGCTATGTCACATGCTTGATCAGATCGATTGGCTTCACCAATTTTCGGACAAGCTCGAAATCGAGTCAAAAGTTCTAAAAATCTGGAAACTATACCATTTGCTCACTCAACTAGAAATTTGTCAGATTTATCATTTGGTAAAATTACAGCGATTTAAGTCCGAATTGGCATTCTTGTTTTTTTTTAAAATAGTCTAGTAAAAAGATTTTTTCGATCTATTTAGGTAACGAACTGAGGGAAAAGTCCTTCGATTGTTTGATATAATCGAATTAATATGGTCATGGAATTTTCACGTGGACAAATCGAAATTTTGAGAGTCCTTTAGTCTTCATCAAATAAATAACAATTTACATGATAAAGTTCATACCATCGTGAAATAGAAGGTAATAAAGGTAAATTATTTTGGACAATAGTTGGAAGAAATTGACTGAGCGTGCGGTTTTCAAACAAAAATATAGGGATGTAATCTAATATAGCTACTTTCGTCCAATTTGACAAAATTAGCGATATTTTATTACCTCCATTCATGAAAAATATTCTCGTGTTCATGATTCGTAATGGACCAAACAGACATTTCAAACCCAAGCCAGGAAATAGAATTTTGTGGAATATTTATCGATTTGAATGAAATACCTCTATTTTTTAGCGTTTTGAAGTATTTTGGACGACTTTTGAGCATTTTTGAATCTTATAAATGAATAAAGGGAGAGCTGAAAGAAAAAAATTAAGCCTGATAACAAAAACATTATTATTGAGTGTGTGTAAGATTAATGGTGAAGTCGGGCTTATGAATCTTTATTGAAAGAAAGAAAGAAAGAAAGAAAGAAAGAAAGAAAGAAAGAAAGAAAGAAAGAAAGAACAGATGGAAAGAAAAACGAAGAAAAAGAAAGAAAAAGAAGGTAGAAATATGAATTAATGAAAGAAAGAAAGAAAATGAAGGCAGAAAGAAAGGGAGAAAGAAAGAATAAAAAAAACTCATTACACGTAATATTTATTATGGGATATAAGATAAATTACTTCAGTCGAGTCACTGTGTTTAAGATGAAAACATTTGCGAAACGTTCAATAAATGTACCCCCACTTTTTACGTTTACCAACGTACAAAGTGGAGTACCGTATATTAAACGTGTTTACATTCTGAATGTAAAGTAGATTAAGAAAGCGCATAAGTCCCTGGCATAAAGATTTATTCGAGAATCATTCACACGCGAAGAAAATAATCGATTCTCATTTTTTCTTGAATATCCAAATGATTCCTTCGTCCTCCATGTAATACTTTGGAAATATTTCCCTGATTATCATTTCCCATTTCCCCCGCCTCTCCAATGTTGTCATATATTGTTCCAGTTTGTCTTTATACGCCGATACTGTGGTCAGATACTTGTACCGAGTCGTTATTACTATCAGCCCTCCTGGGGGAAAAAGATAAATAAAATATCATGTAGATCTATTTCAAAACAATAATTGAAAAAAAGCAACCTAAATTGTATGGGCTCGTTTTTTCCCCAATGTCCCCGTTTCCCATTTCCCCCATCTCTCCAATGTTGTGATGTACTGTTCCAGTTTGTCTTTGTACGCTGTGTACTGTTTCAGTTTTTCTTTGCTGATAATTGTATTGCGTCGTTATTACTAAAAGCCTACCTAGTAAATTACAAAAGACGGTGCTTAATTTATTGAATGCCCGCACACCACTTTAAGAACAACGTTCTGGGGTTATATCGATGGCAAAGCAAAGAAATATCGTAGGTGCCTAAACAAAGGCACTCCCAATAGCTTTGCACAGAGCCTTTGATATATGACTAGTAAACTTATGGGACGAAACGTTTGCCATAGCAACCCTGTAAAGTAGAAGGCATAAATCGATGGCTCAGCGCGAAACAGTTGTAACTGCCTTCAAACATATAGGCAGTTACAGTTGTTTCGCGCTGAGCCATCGAAATATACTCCGTCAGAAAGGGTGGCCCGGTGGTCTTGTGTACTAGTGGTGTGACATCGGACTACTAATCCTAAAGGTCCGTGGTTCAAATTCCGAACGCGGCAGGAATTTTCAGGGATACTCGTTGTCCCCGCCAAACTAGATGTGAACTGGTAAGAAACCCAAAGGTAGCTTCGCTTGAATATATACTTTACACAGGGCATGTTAAAAAGCCAAGGGGTCTTTTCGAAGAAGAGCAAGGAGCCTATAAACTCGGATCTCCTTGTATCCGTTTCTTTTTCTCTCATAGTCAATACCATATATACCTTGATTACGGAGGGACCTTAATCCTACAATCACATGAACAAATTGCCCGTCAGACGAGAATTTTTTCAGCGCACCTAAGCACATCTAATTGAGCTTTTGTGACACGTCCGTCTTGCGTCGTCCGTCACCAACAATTCAGTTATTTAGACTTTAGCGGTCCCAGTTTTGTCTCAATCTTTTTCAAACCTGCTCAGGATGTTTGTTTTGTCTTAAAGAAGATCACTTTTGATTTTGGTGGCTTTCCAGCTCATGTCGTGGAAAGATAAGCCTTATAGACAATTTCTTTGCTTCTACTCTATAGGTTAAAATTTTGGCTCAATCTTTCTCAACTTTGCTCGGGATGCTTGTCTGGTAATAAGCAAGATCCCGTTTGATTTTGTATTGGTGGCATATAGAATTATGTCTTCTTAAAAGAAGTCTTAAAGATACTTTTCTTGTCACCACTCCAAAGGCCCAATCTTTCGAAGGCATGTCACAGGATAAGTGATCTTAATGACATTTTTTATGACCCCTTTATGATTTAGGTTCAATGGTTTCCAAACTAGCTAAACTTAAACCAACTTCTAATCGGTCACTCAAATAAATCACGAATAGAAGTGCTTAATTATGTTAGAGATGCAAGTTTTTGATGATATCCGATAGCCCATGCACTTGGTAGATAGCTTAACCAAAGTGCAAAAAAAATTCTACGGTTATATCAACTTAACTTGCAAGAGAACATAGGTACCCCCGATTTCAAAATTAACATTTGAGGGTGGGGTAAATTTAACAAATTCACCTCATTTACGCAAATGAACGTCTTAAATAATGTTTTCTTTACTTATTTTTATTCATCTACCTTTAAGGCTTCGAAAGCATAGTGATTTTTCAACAACATAACAATATTTATTCGACTGCAATTTTGAAAATTCTCTGCATTTTGCGAGTTTTGTGACTTTTTCAAAGTAGGGTTGGTGTTTTCTTTTGTCTGCTATAATCGTTGTGTCGGTCCTTTTACAAAATTCTTTCACCAAAATCATAGAGATTGATTTTTCTTTGCATGAACGCAAAGTTCTACTCATTTATTTCATTTTAAATGTGTCGAAAAGAGGAAAACATGCGGTGACCGATTAGAAGTTGGTTTCAGTTTATATGGTGCTTTTTTCTGGTCATATTAAGATTTTCATTAATATTTGCAATATGTGTTTATATTATGTGCATGGGTCGTTGGCATTATTATACATTAAAACATTTAAATGAATCGAATTGAATATTTTGCAGCATGTCAAGATATTGCACTACTTTACTATTTTACTCCTATTACCTGTTATTTTAAGCTGGCAGAGGATGGTTATCATAGTTAAAATTACTAATGTATTTAAACGTTCTTAAATTCCTTGATTCTTATCAAATGTATGACGGACATTTCTGTTGATGGGTTCATGGTTTTATCAAACCAAAAACTACAAAGTTTTGCTTTGGCCAACGTAATCTAAAGTCGCTAGTTTCATGACGTCAATTTACGATTTATATTTTCAGTGACTTTTTATAAATCTACAATTATTACGATTTTTAATTGTAAAATTGTATCTAAAACAGATGTCTATCAATGATAATTTTAAAGCTTCTACTCTACCATGTAAAAATTACAGACAATACCTGGTTTAACAACCCGAATCATTTCGTCCAACACATTGACAGGGAGATGATTTTCCATAAAACATCCGCAGGTAACGAGAGCGTCGTACTCATCTGAAACGAAACAGGCTTTTTGACTTTTGAAAGCTCTATAAGGAGATCATCAAGGAATTACTCCTGTCATTTCGATCAATTTGACATTCACGAAAATCAAAATTGTTGGCCAGCTTGTGCACAGTTTGCCAGGATTCTTTACTATGCGTTCTGTAGATAGAAAAGTTCTTACCCCCCCCTTTCAAATGGTCAGTAAATGTTCATACTGTACTGTGTGTGTCGCTATGCTGCTTATTTTTGTGCCTTGCTCAAATATAATAATAATAATAACAATAATAATAATGATAATAATAATAATAATAATAATAATAATAATAATAATAATAATAATAATAATAATAATAATAATAAAATAATAATAATAAAAATAAAAATAAAAAAAATCTTTATTAAAAGAAGGTAGCTCATTAAGCTGTCACCATACAAACAATATAATGGAGAACTTTTTTACAATAAGGCCTTCAGAAACAATTCAATCTAATACAAAACAAGAACGATGATATAATCCTAATGTTAATTAATGAACTATGATAATTTTGGTGAGGAATTCCCAGAAGATTGATGAGGTAGTATTATGACGGCTTTTCATATGTACAAGTATACAAAGAAATCCTATGAAATTGAGGAAAAGGTAAGTGTATTTTAGTATTTAAAACCATATCCCTTTTCATTAAAGGACAACTCAAATATCCTTATTCTGCACATAGAGAGAGAGCCAAAGGGGCCAACTTATTTCTCGCCCGCTTTCGGGTCGGGTGTAGACTGGTCTCACTGTCGAATATCAGAATAGCCTGTTCTAGGCTATTCTGATAGTCGATATGTCGACCAGTCTAGAGCTGGTAGCCCGCTTTCTGAGAAACACTCTGAAATTGCGGGTAACAGTACCCGCCCGGGGTCAGAAATAAGTTGGACCAATGGTTTCTAGCCACTGCTATCCATTTTTAAAGCTGGGTAGACTGGGGCCCTGTCTGTAAAGTATCCTGCCCAAATACACTACCTGCCTACGTCGGGATTCGAACCCGCAAGCACTACGTTAAGAGTCGAGCGCGCTAACCACTCGGCCAACGAGCCTAACGGCTAGTGTAGAAGATGGGAATAATCTAACTTTATACCATTCAATATCCCATTGGTTTTCTCCCCTGACATAAAACACCTGTATATCGTCTGATATATCCCCCTGTCGTCTGCTGCTTTGGTGAGATCTTCTGAAGGTTCGAGACCGTCTATGAACGTAAAACCCCTATTAAACAACTGAAAAAAATGAAGATAGGTTGATTTTGCGCGGTGAGCCGCGAAATCTACTTCTAACTGTAACATTCCCATGTCATTTTGTCGAAATAGATAAAACATTATAAAATTTGCAGTTTTCCTTACAAACGAAAGTCATTGCTTGTCTTAAATCGCAAGGTTTGCTCATACACGTACTTTCATAATGGAAGTGGAGGGATCAGGTTGAATTCCTATCATTCGCTTTTAAGATATACCCGACATACCTATGGTAATGGACTCGGCGCCTACGGCATAGCTCAGTTTTGAAAATACACCTATAATTGTATTGTAACGACGAAGAAGCTACCTTTTACTAAAAATGTCATTCGGGAACCTTCGGCGATTCTACGGAGTAGAGCTAGGGGATAATAAGGGCACAGACATTTTCTTCGAGTACTTTCCAGTTCACGGAAAAGTCACTCGGCCATTTCCGTAAATTGCAACAGACCTCGGATGTATGTAAGGGCCAACTTATTTCTGACCCTGGGCGGGTACTGTTGTCCGCAATATGAGAGTATCTCTCAGAAAGCGGGCTACCAGCTGTAAACTGGTCCACATATCGACTATCAAATAGCCTAGAATAGGCTATTCTGATATTCGACAGTGAGACCAGTCTACACCCTACCCGAAAGCGGGTGAGAAATAAGTTGGCCCTAAGGCGGAAGGGTAAATCGGGAACCCTCGGCGATTCTACGGAAAAGACCTCGGGAATAATACGGACGCAGCATTCGAAACACCACTCGGCCAATCTCACGATCAACCTCGGATGTACATAGACGGACTATTTTTTAAAAATTACGGGAAAACCTTGGAAAAACTCGATGACGTCAGTTAAAATAGCGTTAGCACTCGAAACTGTGAGTGAAAACATTCGACGTCGCCAACGCTACTCGTTTAAGTCACTGACGTGAAACCATCGCATCCCTTTATAAATATCTTTAGATTCTTAAATAAGGGCTGAAAAAATCTTAATTTTTGAGAATGATTCGTCATTCTCAAAAATTAAGAATTTTCAGCCGTTGTTTATTGTAAAAGATATAAAACTACAGTGCTAGTTTTTCTTACACTTTTTCCGCCTAACAAACTGCTCGATTTTGTTTCATACCGATCCGCCTTACATACCATTCGGAACATCGCTCGGACTTTTCCGTTAACCGGAAAGTACCTCGGACGTAAGTGTAGTAATTTTTGTCATTTTTTAGGTAATTCGGCTCCTGGTGGTACTTTGGTTAATACGCAAGTAGAAAATCATTTTTTTTTAATTCACTCTCGTTGGAGATCATTTGGGCATACTATAATTTGATGATAAAACGCAGTCAAAAACCAGGTTTTGTTATCAAATTATAATATGCCCACTTTAACTCTTTCGTTGATTTTATTTTATGCAACGTCATCCTTAGCGAGATTGTTGATGTTTGTGACGTCATATTAACCTTTGCGCGAAATGACGCGCTTTCATGGCTGCGTCCGTATTATTCCCGAGGTCTTTTCCGTAGAATCGCCGAGCGTTCCCGATTGCTTACATCCGAGGTCTCTTGCAGTTTACGGAAATGGCCGAGTGATGTTCCGTATGACGGACGCAGCCATGAAAGCCATTTTCGCGCATAGGTTGATATAAAGATATTAATATTAGAATAGGTTTCACGTCAGTTTCTTAAACGAGAAGCGTTGGCGATGTCGAATGTTTTCACTCAAAGTTTCGAGGGCTAACGCCATTTTAACTAACGTCATCGAGTTTTTCCAAAGTTTTCCCGTATATTTTAAAAAAAAGTCCGTCTTTGTACATCCGAGGTTGATCGTGAGATTGGCCGAGTGGTGTTCCGAATGGGAAAAGTCCGAGCGATGTTCCGCATGTAAAAATGTTTGAAAGAAATTTGCGGAAAACGGATATCAACAGTCGCACTGAAGTAAATGAGTGATTTCATTTTCTACTACTTGGCAGACTTGGTCTGAGTGTTTTCCCATAAACACACTACGAAGACTGTGCTTGGGACTCAAACATGCGGTCTTTTTATCTCTTCTCAAACGTTAATATGACTCGGTTATAGAGCTGGCCGGTATCAGCTTGACTCATTAGAATCTAATCGGTCACCCGATCTTTTAATTGAAGACACCATTGTTGTAGGGTGATTCCAATTAATTTTTGTTCAAATACCAGGTATCTCTTGTGCTTACTTAAAATTATTTGTCCGGTGTAGTCTTGTATGGGTACCCAAGACTCTACCATTAGACATTTGAGCCTGTGCGTGAGATTTCCAACAATTTCAAATATGCGCAAAGCAGAGACTCCGACCAGTCTGTGCATCCGCACAGTCTGTCCAGAGTCTTTGCTATGCATTGAGTAGATGTATAAGGTTTGAAAGTATCTGTTTACCATCACGTAACTTTATATTTAAAGTAGGTGGCTGTCTACACAGCTCAATGTTTTCACTTCATGCACATTACAAATTGTTGGAAATGTCACGCACAGGCTCATTTGTCTTCAGAATCTTCAATCAACCTGTTGTCTTGTTTGTATTCATTCAATACTGCCTTACCTCTTGCCCTACCAGACCTGTCCCTGCTCCGACATCCAGTATCTTATAGAACTCTCTGTTCTCTTTATCCACATATTCAGCTAAAAGTGAGGCGGTTTTACATGGCCCGGTATACCCTCTTGTTTGTACAATCTGAAAGAAATGCCGCCAGTTACAGTAAGCAACATTTATGAAATTAGCACGCAGTCCGATCAAAACAATTACAATGAAAATGATGGTGATAATAATAATGATGGTGATGATGATAATGATGGTGATGATGATAATGATAATAATAATAATGCAGTTAAGTACATCGTGAAATTGACAAGTTGAATGATTTCAGGATGATCTTTGAATGAAATTGAACGAGTGCGACAAGTGACTTTTGAGTGAAATTAGAGGGAGGTAATCCAATATCGCTGATTTTGTTCAGGGTGAAAAAATTAGCGATGTTTATTACCTCACTTTAATAAAATATACATACAAGTTCTATAAATAGCTCCAATTTTCTTCAAGAACCAACCAGACGTTTTCAATTATGCTAGTGAAATTGCGATTTTTTCTACCTATTTTTATTTTGAATGTACATGTAGTTGTTGATTTCATCTTTTAAAGTGATTTTGGGCGGTTTTGAATGGTTTGAGTGAGTGTTTCGAATGATTTATTGGATCACTGAGCGAGTGTTTTAAATGGTTTTGATCGGAATAATTGTCAATTTTCACGATGTTACTAACTGTTCCTATACACACATACATACATGTATACAAAACATCGAAATTACAAATAAGACTTGAAGGGAGTGTTAAATTTTTTTAATGAAGGTATGTAACTTAAAATATTAAAAACACAGTATGAATACGCAAATCGGAGAAATGCGATAGAATAATTAGATTCTTTGTTTCACGTAAGCCGTTTAAAACAAATGAAATCAAATCTATTCAAATTGTATTGTTTCATTTATATAATGGTGCGAAATGTAACGATTGCACCATAATGAGCCAGATTTCTTTTTCGACTACTTTGTGCACGCGGTTACGAAGCAGCTTAGTACTCATGCTTGTTTTCATTGAGGGGGGTGGGGGTGGGGGGTTAAAAAAACCCAAACGATATTGCGCGTCCACCCAAAATATTGGGAAATAGAATGCGTTATTAAATACTTAACAAAAGTCTATATCAACAGTGTTTTGATAAATGCTTTAACAAAATGTTCTTTCGACGTAACAAGACAATAGGGCCGGTAAGGACCCTATTTTAGTAAGAAGTGATTCGATTTTGAAACGACGTTTCATGTATTTTAAAACGACGTTAATAGCGTGCGCCGACGCCAATTTACTAGTGTTAAGTTTAAATTCAAATCTTCGCGAGTGTAAAAGATAGCCATCTGTAATTACACCAGAATAAAGAAAAATAATAACTCAATATTACTTGTAATTTTCAGTTTCACTGATCGTTAGATGTAAAAGTTTTCGCAAAAGTTCACGAATTCCTAGGACAACCCTCGTACATAACGACGCAACGCCAAAGTTAATTTGGGTTTTAGTCGGACCGCATGTTTAAAATAAACAGCAATTCCTTTGCATTTCTCGAAAATAGTTTAAATTATACATCATTAGAAAGGAGAAACTCTTTTTATTTATTGCTCTGTCATAAATAATTTATTTTCTATTTAAAAGTACCATGCTTTATTACCAAAATATTTCGCCTAAATACAGCTGTAGAGTGTTTTTTTTTCTATCCGATTGAATAAAACTTGTTACAAAGAAATACTTATCAACGAAACTGTTACCATTCTTACTGCAACGTTTCCGTATAAAATTTTATCTTATAACTATACAAGTATCCGTATGATAACAACCCGTATGATATTTTTTATGATATCACATAGTTATTTTTAGAACAATAATATCATACAGTTATTTTTAGAAACTAGCATTTAAGTTAGAAACATCGACTAAAACAAGACAAAAAGAGGTTATAAGATAAATATAATACGTACTAAGTGTATTGTATGAAAAAATATCTAACTCGGTTGTGAGAATTGGTAATTGTCTCGGCAGAGCCTCGACAATGATCAATTCTCCCAACCTCGTTAGATATTTTTTTCCATACAAAACACTAAGTACGTATTATATATAAATCAAAACCTCTTGAAATATGAACGATTTTGTATGATATCTTTCAAAATTGGCAAATTGTATGTAGAGTGAAAATGAAAATGAAAATGAAAATTTTACTCGAAAAAAATATATTCGAAAAATTTGAGGCCGATGTCTTTTTTACTTATTAACGAATTTGTCTAAAAAAAATGTTAGAAAAAAGTTTTCTCTCTTTTGTTTTTGAATATATATATAATACGTACTTAGTGTTTTGTATGAGAAAAAATATCTAACGAGGTTGGGAGAATTGATCATTGTCGAGGCTCTGCCGAGACAATTATCAATTCTCACAACCGAGTTTGATATTTTTTTCATACAATACACTTAGTACGTATTATATTTATCTTATAACCTATATTCGTCTTGTTTTCGTCGGTGTTTCTAACTGAAATGCAAGTTTCTAAAAAAAACTAACATTATATCATTGTTCTAAAAATAACTATGTGATATCATAAAAAATATCATACGGGATGTTATCATACGGATATTTGTATAGTTATAAGATAAATACGTTTCTTAGAGTTTAGTTTATGTATAAAGAAATTATCTAAAAAATCCTTTGTCTACAGAATGTCCCATATAGGACAAAAATCGTCGTTTTCTAATTAGTTGAAATTTCAATCCATTATCATGGAAATGTGTTGCTTATATCGACATGACATGTCACAGGAAAAAATAGTTGCTTCTTTAAATTTTAAAATCTGTTTAATTATTCAAAGTCGAAAGAAATTTGTCAACGTTATTTAGTTTTTCCTTTGTCCACAGAAATGTCCCACCCGCCAAAAACGACGTTTCGATACTCCTTGTTTGAAATGTACTATTTTCGCAATATGTTTAACAAAGGTTAACATTGCAGAAAAAAAATCCGAGTAAATGCCAAATATACACTCAATAATCTGAAGAATGGGTATTTGTAAATTAATTTTCTCGCTCTTTTATTACACATATTCTCTTTGGAAAAATTGTAATTGTATATTCCTGGATAGATTCAAAGAAAGGAGTTAACAAGCCTCTAACGAAATAATTCTCTTACGTAATTTATTGCCAATAATGAAAGAAGAAGTATTATACATTCCAATAAGTTTATCAGAACACCATAACTGTAGTTTGAACAACCTGTAGTAACGTTGTTTGTTCGACCATTCAAAATTCGTTGAAAATCCTCCCCCGATTTTTCAAGATTTTTATTATAATTTGTAGCCGACGCATAATCTACACTTCGTCATTCTTAATAAACCATTATTGCAGGTTGGGTCTAAACATTTGGTAACAGGAAAAAGATCGTGTATTGCCTACGTAAATGAATAAAATATCAAATTGTGCAAAAAATGTCGACGTTCTAAAGCTTTGGCGTGACTAGTTTAGCACCAAGTTTTGACGTAACGGCAACCTGAATGCGTGATGGTCAACCGTTCTGCACGCAATTGCACGTGGCATTTTAAAACTTTTTGCGACAGCTGTCAACCTTAACGCAGGGCAAGATACATGTACAGACCTCTTCGTACGACATGCCGGAATCCTGCATTCCTTTATAAACCCCCATAAGCTCTTCTTTGTTCAAACCGGGGTTTGCAATTTTTCCTGAATCAAGAATTCTTCTCATTTTTGTTGACTCATCCATACTGATTTTACAGAATAAAGATGTCCACTGCGTTGAGGATAAAGAAACACATGCGGTCGTCAAAAAACCGTTGCCTTTTCGCTGCGTTCAGGATAACAAAACGGTGCAAACTGTTTGCCAATTATACCCCGCTTTCCACGTAAGTGCTTATGCAACGCGGGGTATAATTGGCAAACCGTTTGTACCGTTTTGTTTTTTTCTAGCCTGAAAGCAGGGCTGCTTTATCCATGAAGCATTTCTGTTGCTAGGTTCCCACTACCGATCCGATCATCTAAGTCGCCTAAATTCACCCGATAAAATCCGACCAAGCTCTTCTCAAATGCGCATTCTCGACTTCTTATCCATCATTGCTTGATCAAATCCGACTCTGACACTATTATTCGACGTTGCGAAAAACATATTCAACGAAAGGATAAATTCGGCATATAATTATTTAATAACAAAACGCAGTGTTCACTGGGTTTTTCATCAAATTATAATATGTCCTAAAATATCTCCACAGACCATCGGAAAGAATTAACAAGATGTCTTTTTCTTCAAGCGTATTGAAAAACCAAAGTCCCTCCAGAAGCCAAATAATAGGCTATAAAATCAAAGCGCTGAATGCACTGGAGGTGGACGTTTTTGATGTCACTGTGGTGAAAGTAAAACGAGACGAAAAAGGAAACTATCCATGTAAATATGTGATACAGTAAATGTAAGATATTTCGATCCAAGTACGGCAAGTTTCAATGTTAATGCAAACTTTATAGGAATTACACTGACCTTTTTATGCCTTTGATTACGGTTCAAAATACGAATGGAATTTGGCATTTAAACCTTAGTTTGTATTTTGTTTGTTTGTTTGTTTAAGAGATATGTGTGACTCGTCAGGCAAAAAGGGGGCGACCGAAAAAGAATTCGAAAAGATAGCTCTGTTTTAGTACCGGTCAAACAGAGGTCGAATTTTCAAAAAAATGTAATCGCAATACCCAGATCGTTCCTTTTTGAATTGCGAGCCACGTGATAATAAGGGACATCCATACCTCTTTTTTTTCACATGAGCTGTTTATGTAATCTAAAATGACTCTAAGTTTGAAAGAAACTCAAAATATGAGAGTTAATGTTAGATAAGTAGCTTTAATGTAAACACCCACAAGTAGCACAAAACACCTTTATTGATATGTGGCTTAACGGTATCATTGATAGTTTACATCTCAAAATGTAGGCCTATAAGTTCGACTTCGCGGGAGCTTGTCTTAGGTGAGTGACAGATAGAGAGATGTTGGCGTTGGGTCAATGAAATGTCATATCAACAACTGGTTAATTGAATCCCCCCGCAAGTAGTGCTGACCCAAATCGGGAACTCTCGGCGATTCTACGGAGTAGATCTCGAGAATGATTAGGACACAATCATTAAAGCGCGTTATATTGCACGCGGAATTATATAATTGACGCCACAAACAAATACGGAAGATGACATAGCGGAAATAAAATAACCGACAGGTTAAAACTTGGCATATTATAATTTTTAAATCAAAACGTTTTCTCTAATGATAACATGTCAAAAAGATTACCACAGACGATCTACAATTAATAAATTGTTTATTCTGTAAGCGAATTTACCATAGAACCACCAGAAATCAGTCGATTTACCAAAATTTATCTATAGTTACTACACCTACGTCTAAGGTACTTACTTTTCAGCTTACGGAAACGTGCGAGCGGTGTTCCGAAAGATACCGACCGAGCTAGATCCATTCGGAACATCGATCGGACTTTTCCGTATGCTGGAAAGTACCTCGGGCGTACGTGAAATAATTTTGGGCCATTTTTCGGCTTCTGGTGGTAACATTACTTTGGTGATTTAACGCGCTTGATGAAAAGCACATGCTGTTAAACTCTCCGATCTTATGTGTAGATCTTTTGGGCGCTTTATAATTTGATGACACAACGCAGTAAAACACTGCGTTTAGGTGTCAAAATACCAAATGCTCAGATTTATTCTTTCTTTTATTTTTGTTTATGCAAACTCGTCTTAAGCGGGATTGTTGCTGATTGCACATGACGGCTTTTAAATCGAGTTGATCGGGTCGGCATTAAGAATATAACATAATACCATTCCCCCTTTCAATCAATTAATCAGTGAAAACCGATAAAAAAAATGTCATGCCTAATCTGTCAAAAAATGTCGGTATTACAGAAGGCTTCGCTTGAAACTTAGCACATATATTTTCAACCAAAGGAGCAAAAAATACTCATAATCAGGGTGGTGGGGTGGGGTGTACTTTAGTTAAATTTTGTGCAAATTCTTAGAGTTTTGATCGACTATCCAGCACCCAAAAAGGGTGGATAACATTTTTGAACGGTTGAAGTAAGTGTTAAAAATGACTTTTATGAGACGACTTATAAATATTTTTATCGGGATGAGCGTCAATCCGATGAAATTCTTGGCCTAAATAAATGTTATTTCTTAATAAGAAAAAACATCATTACTTTAAATAGATCTTATAAATCCTTTTTATCACTTTTTTTCAAACGAAAACGTAATAGATGACACAATATCACAACTTATTCCTTACAAATTAGTTTAAACATTTCATGAAAAACTTTATTTTCAATATTTTGACAATATTTTGATTTTTCAAGAAAATCTTTTTTTTTTTTTTCACTTCTTGTCGATGTATTGAAAAAAAAAGAGAGTTCTCCTGAGACTAAGATGACATTCAGCAAAAACTCAAAACATGAACATGGGTTAATACGGCATTATATTTATATTGAACTACAAACCCATGGACCCGTAAAGAAATGACACGAATCAATCACTCGTGGAAAAAGTAGGTAGGTGACATGAGTGTTTATGAAATAATTTAATTTGTGAATCGATTTGACCATGAATAAAGTCTGATGGAGGAGGGGTGATATGCAAAAAGTAAAATCCGAGGGCGGAGCCCGGGGATTTTGTTTTGTATATTACTCTCCTCCGCCCCCTATAAATGGGCACATCAACGCAAAAATGAAATAAATCCATTAAAACACGACCACATATCTGAAATTAGTGTTTACCCTTTTCTGGGTGTTAAAATAGCAAAATTATAATTTTCTGGGTGTTAAATTTATAAATAAGTTATTTTCTTTAATGTTTCTTGGTGAATTATCGAGAAATAAAGGTAGATTGACATTTGATAAACTCCCCGCTTAACCAGTGAAATTATCAAAAACGTATACTCCACTTTAATTGACTTCACCCTATATAACATCATGGGTGATGCATTGCAATCACGTGTAAAATGACGTGCTATAAGAAAATATATCCTTTTTTTCATATTTTGTCTCAGTTTGCATCAAAGAAAAAATGTAATCGTAAGTGGTTGTTGTTTTTGTTGTTTTTGTTGTTGTTGTTGTTTATATATATATATATATATCATTTAAATCATATGATGGCTTATAAGAACGTTATATCAGCTAAAGTGTGTACTCAGCTATCCAGATCAATTGAATATAATGAGGCTTACGCTCACCAGTGTCTATTAAGGTACTGGACCGGTAATAGTTCCACAACGTTTCGGGAGTAATGAACTTTAAAAGTGCTAACCAAGGTTTCCTAATGAATTCATAGGAACGTCCGCAACAACTGCGTCTCCGATTATGAAGGCTAAATGTAAACAATTTCTTATCTTGGGTGCTCAAAGAGAAAATACAACGATGTCGCTAGTGACACTACAAACAAACAAATGGGCCAGTGCGTGACATTTCCAACAATTTGACATCTGCCTGAGGTACAAACATTTAGCAGCCCAGACAGTTACTTAGTGTAAGTAAAGGATTGCATAACTGTCTACTGATACTTCAAGACCTTATCTATCTACAAATCGCTTAGTGAAGACTCTGGACAGACTGTGTTGAAGCACAGGCTGGCCAGAGTCTTTGCTTTGTGCACATTTGAAATTGTTGGAAATGTCGTGCACAGGCTCAAATCATTTCGATGAATCTTTGGACCGGGCCCTCTCTGTCGATACCTTATAACAAGCGTATGATCCGAGTACCTTTGCGTCGATCCCTGTAAATAATCAAAGAATCAGCGGTCTTCCAATTCGGGATGGAGAGGAGGGTCCCATTCCCATCCTCTTCCTCTCTCTCTCTCCCCTCTCTCTCTCTCTCTCTCTCTCTCTCTCTCTCTCTCTCTCTCCCTCTCTCTCTCTCTCTCTCTCTCTCTTTCTCTCTCTCTTTCTCTCTCTCTCTCTCTCTCTCTCTCTCTCTCTCTCTCTCTCTCTCTCTCTCTCTCTCTCTCTCTCTCTCTCTCTCTCTCTCTCTCTCTCTCTCTCTCTCTCTCTGGTTTGATTTTAATTTAGTACATGTAACATAACGCTGACACTCGGTGCATATACGTATTAATAATGATTGTACATTATTTAAGTATTCTGCTAACAATGCGAAATTCAATTAGTAATTGTGACTAGCAAACATGATATACATGTTAATAAATAAAAAGTACAGTGACTGCAGAGTATTCTTCCATTTTTTCTTCTCTGTAATAATATTTTTTAGAACATCTGAACTTGCATTAAAGTTTGGGAATTGGCGAACTTGGGTCGAGGCATTTTCCGTACATCGTATTTTTTTTTTTTTTTTTTTTTTTTTTTTTTTTTTTTCTGCGCAAAGAATGGACGAATTCTGTAGGATTGCAACAGAACGCCAGAACATCATCAATACTTTCGGTGCTTTGATTTAAATGTAAATGACTCGGGCTTCAAGCGAAAATTTGGTAAATGATTTTGTCTGTACGGACGAAAAGCGATTTGTACATGATGTCACTGTTTAGGGATAACTGCTTGCTGCATTATTGAACATGCAAATTGTGCATATTACCTATAATTTTCGGGGGTCATTAAAGTTTTAGAGTTTTAAAATCGATTAAAATTTCCGTAGTTTATCTTCAGTAATCATCTAGGTCAGGGCCTAGGATTATAAGATTTGTTTTGCGTTCATTTGGAGATGTACTGTAATTGTGAATTAAGCATTTCTGATCAAATGCCATGATTTCATGAAAATGAAATAAGCATGTGCATGACATTTCCCATAGTTTCAAGTGTGGGCAAAGCACAGACACTGGCCAGCCTGTGCATCCGCACAGTCTGTCCCGAGTCTTCACTTTTCACTTTATTCACAGATAAGGTAAAAAGTATCTCTACACAGACAGACAGACAGACAGGTAGACAGACAATCGTCTAAATTCAATATCTGACTGTCTAGACTTCACATTGTATGCCAATCACGCATGTGTCAAATTGTTGGAAATGTCACGCACAGGCTCAAATACTTTTTTGGGAATTTGTTATTCTAATATTAAATGTACAGTTTCGTTTTCAAAAGAAGATTAATTTGTGGTACATTCTCACTTGAGTACGATTAAGTTTTGTAATTCGGGCCTAGACTTATCGTTAGTACCATTATTTCTGACTCGATGAGTAAAATGTCCTATCTATCAACATTTCATTAATAGAAACACTCAGACTCTCAATATTTCGGCAAAATTGTCATTATCAAATAAGACCAATACCAAATAATATCACCAGAACATAATTATATTGATAAACACAACCATTCAACGCTGATTGATGATACTATACATGTATATAACATAACAAGAGGTCAGGAGGGCCTGAAGCGCTCCACTAGCTTTAATGTCTCCAGATTTGAAAAATATATATACAAAATATAAGGAAATGAAAGTCAGAGGGAATGTCATGTTCAAAATTTGATACTTTGTACAAGCTCTCAGAAGTGAACATTTATCATAATATGTAAAATTACATAGAAGAAGACTATTTTTAATCGCTAAAAACATATCAACTTATTTAACTTTAAATTGTTAGATGAATTTTATTTTGCCCATAGCCTGCCAATTTTTACTTTGATTGATCTTAATTCCAACAAATTATAGCAGACTACAAAGAAAAGTGCCAAATAATGTAGAACACATTTATAGAAAATGGAAAATTGCAAATATTATCAATGTTTGCCACAATATTTACAAGAGAAAGGGGCTCTCTGTTAGGTGTATAGGATATCCTTATATGTAAAGGAAATAATGAGTACTTATTTTTGTTTTGACCTCCCTTTGATTAATATTCTACAAAATTTACCTTATCCTAAGCATGTAAACTTACACAATATTTTCACCTTTTTGCATTTACTTGTTTAAAAGATGAAAGATGAAATCATGTGATTATTACTCATTTTTGCCATTCGGAGCAATGATGCTATGTCATGGGAAAATGAGTCTTTAAGTAAATTTCCTTGTTAACATAACTTCTCCTTCCTTTCTGGGCATATTTTCATGAAACTCTCGCAGAATGGTCCTCATCAAATGAGAATACGTATATTGTCAGGGTTTGGTGATATCATTTCTCTTTATGGAAAAGGGATCTTAATCTAAATTTATTCGTGAGCACAATTGAGCATAAATGAAGAAGGAGTTGGTGCTAATGAGAAAATTTAGATTAATCTAAATTTTCCCGTGGGCACATCTCCTCCTTCATTTATGCACAGAAGTTCGGGAAACTTTCACAGAATTATCCATATGAATTTGCGTGAATATGGCAAATTTTTCTGGTTCGGTTATATTTTCTTATTCTGGAGAGTGACTCCGCCTAGGGTTTCGAGGGATCCACTGTCATTATGCCACCTATGAATCTCTTTGTAAAAGGATAAAGATCTAGTTTGTGGTCTAAACCTTAAGGGTGGTTCTGAATGATGACCCCGTGGTAAAAAGTAATTATTCCTGAGTTCAAAAAGCTCTCAATATGACCGATTTGTTAGGTCATTAAAGATGTAATCATAAAAAATCTACTCTCTCTTTTACAATTTAGTTTATTTTTGGACTTAATGTGATACAAAAAGAAATATTTTCTTTGCATTTTGTCAGGAACAATGAATCACAGTAACTTAGTATATCAGATAGCGGATGACGGATCCTTTTTTTTAATTATATATCAAATACGTTGCTTATACTTTTAACCCAATTTCATATGAAATCCTCATGTAGTGAAAAAAAAACTTGTCTTAGATAGCAGTAGTTAACTCAGTAAGCAGTAACTGTTGATTATATCTTGACAAGTCATAGGCTTTTGTAAGGAGTCAGTAGAGCGTCTCAGGCCCCCATCGGTCTTCTGTTTCAGGTCCAAATCGAAGATTGGGAGACCAAATGTGTAGCCGCTTAAATAAAAATGTAATTATATTTATTATTATTTCTATTATTATTAATATTATTATCCCCCGCCGTTTTCAGCGATTGGATATAGTAATGGTCTCCGTCCGTCATTCCGTCATTACATCATTCCGAGGTTCCGTCACTAAACTTGTCCGGAGCGTATCTCCTAAAGTATAATAGCTATCAACTTGAAACTTTATGGGTATATAGATCTCATAGAGGAGAAGTGCAGTGCACAAGAACTACAACTCTTGCTTGCATAATTTTTGGAGTTATTACCCTTAATTATTTTAAAGACTTAGATTTTGTAGGGGCTAATTTCTTAAAGTACATCCTTAATCTATTAGTCTTCAGTTTACTATCAAGCTTTTACGGCGTGGGATGGCCATGTCCGATATGGCGCTTGTTATTTTTATTATTATTATTATTATTATAAGTCATCATTATTACCGACATGCGTAATGTATGCGCATGTTTTATTGTATTATGAGGCGTTTAAAATTGAACAAAACCCCGAAACATGCGTTTAGCTGAGAACATGGACCATGAAAATATTTACATTTTCATAAACGAAAACAAAATTGTATAACCTGTGTTCATGATGCAAAAACGTCTGCGAGCGTTTAAAATATCAGAACGCTTTACAAGTGAATATACGTGTAAAACCGGGTACCATGGCATAAACACTTCGCGAATGTCTTCATTTGGAACTTATGTATGGTAGATTAATTTGATCACATTTGCCGCGGATCGATGAATACGCAACAGTGGTTGTGTTCCGTCATTCGAAAAGAGGCTATCCAAAAACACCGTGAAATTATTAACTTGAATTTGAATTGGAGTTCTATGCCGCTTACAACAATCTTTCAGTCATATCGCGGCGTCTTTTGTACCTCACAATGGATTCCTGGTATTTCTCACACCACTACAACCATTACATTCTTTCCTAGCCTCCATCTGCTATCTCACATCAGTCTACGAGTTTCAACCCATTGGTTGGAGACAAATATTTAGAAAGAATTAGTGCCGCCGTCGGAAATCGAACCCCGGGACATTTTGAACGATAGCCCGACGTGCTCACCACTGCGCTATGGCGGCGGCAATTATTTATTTGAAAAAAAGAGAGCGTGCGTGTTTCATTTTCAACGAATCCAACAACTTTATGATCATGTGCTCAGTTTTAAGACTCAGATCAGCCTGTGCATCTGCATAGTTTGACCAGAGTCCGGTCACCACGCTCCTAATAGGAAGCTCCGAACCAGCAGTCCTTTTCCAGAACTGCAGGAGTTTTATGCACCCTGTGTTTGTCCAGGCAATTTGTTGTCTATTTATCACAAAAGCTAGTAAATGTTTGAAATGTCGCGCACAAGCTAATATTTTAAGACACGGAACCGTTATTGTCCGCGCTAGAGCGCTGCCTCAATGAAACTGTCTCTGAACTGGTGTGAAATTAAAAGATAGGTTAGTCTGTGTTCAGACCGAGTCCAACTGGAAGCTTTTACTTCTGTCCTAGACCTAACGGTTTGTTAGACGATGACGGGCCAGGATTTCCTTAAAGGCGGCTCGAACATACACATAAGAATTTAAGGGACGCAGTTTTTTTTTAGTCTAAGACTCACAAATAGGTAGCCAAGATTCTAAAAAGTATCTGTCCGTAGTACTCTGGAAATCAACCTCAGAAAAGAATTGAAGGTAGTTTTAAACAGTTTTTTTTAACTCTTTTCTGAAGTTGGTCCACAGTGTACATATCTATCCAACGCCATTATCGTGCAGCTAATCCTTAGAATAGTTCAAAACATTTTGCACAAAAAACATGAGGATTGCTAAGCTCCAAAACCTTAAGAAAGTATCCTTATGAGCCACACTATTGAATCTTCGGGCGCCGTACAAAAACCTGGGGGTCGTTTTCCGGAGTTACTAATAGTATTACCAAATTGTTATTGATTTTTCCTATGAAAATAAGACCCCCACCCCGCCCCGAAACCCCTATGGATCTGCCACTATTAGCGAAGATTTAATTACCGGGATAGTCAACTAAAAACTACCTCAGATAGGTTGCTGGTCATGCCTTTTGACCTCAGTCCGTAATGACACGCCTCTCTTATATTTAAATGTTAGTCACTCCCTAAGAACTGTTACAGCGGAAAAATACCTCTGCATGAAAACATGTTAAGGATTCGCAATGAAAACTATTAAGGCGTATGCTTATTTGTTTGCATGTCGGTTTCTACATTATCTACACAGAAAGAAGCAATATTGAAACATTTTATCTGTTTGGGGTTAAAACCCCTCAGTCTTCTCTATTATATCCTTTATCTGAAAGGAATGTCTTCTGTTTCGAAACTTATATGCATTATTTCAATTTTATGTGTATGCTACGGACTCTGCCTTATTCGTTTGATATGTTACAGTTTCTTCCCTACGGTGTTACAACCTCTGCCATTTGTATTGCATTCAAAAATCCCAGTTTTCTTGACGCCAGGATTATCAAAAATCACAAAAGAAATGCAACGAAAACCGAGTTATCTTATAATTAAGTCTTTTACTGCGAAATAAGAGGTAGTCATGAAAGTATAAGCTTAAAATTCCCAATCGAAATGGATTGAACATTCTTAAAATCATCGGTTTAAATCTCTTCTATAATGACGGTGTTACGATTGTTCGCTCATTATTTCTCCAATATGAAACTTTTTTCCAAATAAATATACATTTGCTGTTTTTAAATGGAAATAAACGGGGTCGTGGTGCTTATTTTATACCTAGACCTGTTTACAAAGGGGTACAATCAGCCAAGTGTGCTTTTGAAATTCTAAGGAAAATATACCCTGAAGTGAAATTACCTAAAAATATATATATAAGCACAAAAAAGGTCCTGTTTCGCATTTTGATTTAAAATGGACGCCAAATTGCCGATTGAAGTAAAACATACGAGAATTGAAGGGAAAAAATTATTCGGTCTATATAAAAAGTCGACCATACCTTCTGAACTATCTCTGAGGTTTATACAAAACATGTCATAATACTGCTAGCCATGCTCTGATCTAAAATCTTTTCTTAGAGGATAGACCCGCCCTTCCGTGTCACAAGTGTCAGTGGTTGATGATTGTCACTGATTCTTGCATCCTATTTAACCTTTGATCCTGATAATGACCTTTGACCTACTGTCTTAAATCTAAAATATTAGGGTCGAGAACTGTATTAAATCAATAGTAAGATATTCATTTACAGAGACCTTGACCCGCTTTCTAAAATCATCATTTCTTAAATCATGTTCACTGAAAGCAAATTGATGAGCACTACTTCTTCTGATTTCCTTGGGGCAATTTCACTGGAGCGATGGGCCTGAAATGGTCCGAATTTAAGTGTCTTTGAATTGATTGATTACTATATCATCTTTATCATTCTATGGGAAAGAAAATTATAACTGATTTCTTTTCAGGGTCTTCACTCGTCAGATCACAGCGGCTGAGTATAGAATATAAATGAATCCCTGGTTGTATTAGAGCTTTAACGATATCTTAAAAATTTCCTATAAATTAACTTGCGATATTACATATATCGTTGTTCTTCATAAAAACTACGTTAGTCCATAAATTTTCCTTTCCTCTGTTTTTTACGCATGAGGCAATATAAAAATCCGGGCACTTGAACGTAATTTTCTTCAATGTTGTGCATCAGTAATTCAAACTCGTTATTATGGTTATGGTTTTTCTCTAAAAGACTCTTTTCATTTATTTTTTCAATGCGCTTTAAGAAAAAGTATTTTTGTTGACATTCAATACATTTATTTGGCGTCTGCATGTTGTCGTATTCCTTTGCAAACCTTTGATATCAACAACTGGAAAAACTACAAATTATGAACTTTGCTCTGTTTTGATTGAACTAGAAAAAAATACTCAACCATAAAATAAACATCTTTTGTTGAAAATTCGCTTGCTCCAACATCTAGAAACTAGCCACAAACAGCGATTTCATCCACAGTTCGGTAGGTATTTCAAATTAGATGTCTACAAACGGTTGTTACTGAAAATTTGATGGGCTGCCCTTTCTTTATCTTATTTTTTCTAAGATGAAGATAAAACCCCATCAAGGTTTTTGCCACTTGCACTTTCTAGTTCTCGTATATTTTTGAAGAGTCTGCAAACAGAATTGCATGCTGACTGGCATTAATTTTAGTATTGCAATGCGACCTGTCAATTTGGCCTGATGAAACGGTGACTGGTCAACTCGGCCCATTTTCAAATCAGCCAATCGGCAAATCTGCCCAGCATATAATTCGGCCAAATTTAATTTCATTCCAAAGCCTGATTATTTTTGATTATTTATTCAGTATTTTTATAACAAATGCAAAAATATTTAATCTGCATTCAGTTTTAAGGAAATTTACATATACAGCATAAAATAAAAAAGTTAACATTGACATTTGAAGACCATTCTTTAATTTGCACATAATCAAACAATAATTTGATAAAATATTGTTACAAAGACAATATATGTATATTTATAATAATAAAAATAAACACAGGAATGTATATTGGCATTGCTTGAACAAAACTTGCACATATTTTTATGAAAAATATTTTATGTTACTAAAGACTTCATATTGGGGAAGAGTTGACTGTGCCGAGTTATTTGATGGGGTCGAGTTGACTGGTAACCATTGAAACAAGGCCGGATTACAACTCATTCCATCAACTCGGCCTGTACATAGGTTATATAGTATATTTTTTTGCACTGTGTGGGCAGACTTACAGGAGGGTTATGAAAGGTGTTAACTGCACTTAAAAGGAGTTAAGATATTGGCACAATAATTGATGATTTAGCTCTTTGAATTTGATTTGGGTGCCAGTCAACTCGTTCCTCAGTCAACTTGTTCCTGAATCAACTCGTGGCGATTTTGGTCAACTTGTTTCCCCGAAATAGTTAACTCATTCCCTAATCGATTTTTCTTCAGTCAACTCGTTCCCTAATAATTATGCAGTGCTCCAGCTTGGCCCTTTCAGAAGGGCGCCCCGCCCTGCCTTGCCCTGCCGTCGAAAATGGGCTCCCTGCCCTTTTTCCATCGCCCTGCCCTAAACTAACCTGTCAAATCAGCGATTATCTCTGCCGGTAATACGAGAGTATACAAGATGATAAAAGGAGGTGTGAAATCAATAAGAGGTGTTGAAATATCGCTGATATACAATGATTTTTGGAGAACGAGTTGACTGAGGAAAAATCAATTGGGGAACGAGTTGACTAATTTGAGGGGAACGAGTTGACTGGCACCCAAATCAAATTCATTAGGGGATAATCAAAATAATACATAATTCTGCCTTCTTCCTTTACTTATACTACAAAGGGTGGATATTGTCATTATTTGCTGTGACATCTTATTTTCAGGTAGAAAACCAATTGAAAAATTATGACATGATCATCACTAAGATATGACCTCTTAGCAGAAAAAGTTTTATTATTCTACATCTTTATGTGTAAATTTCCGTCAATTTATTGTCGCTACCGTAGCATCTTGTACCTAGTGATTTATATACAGTTTGATTTAACGGGAAGAGTTGACAAGAAGAGTTATTACAGGCAGAGTTGACTGTGAACCTATTGCACTGCTCAGGGCTCCTGGAAAAGATATTACTTTTGTCTGAGACCAAAATTTTATATGCTGGCAAATCGATGGCTCAGCACAAAACAGTTATAACTTTCTATAAACTTATAGGGAGTTACAACTGTTTTGCCCTGAAATGTGGATATATATTGGTACCATCTTCTCTGTCTGTCTGTCTGTATACATCCAATTCTTGTTATACCCCCTAAAACTATGTTAGTGGGGTAAATACAAGTCAGCTTGTTGGTTGGTCCGTCTGTCAGTCTGGCTTTTTTTGTGCTTGCTCAATTTCTCAGTCAAACTTGACAGATGTGATCAGTATCAAGCAGAGATGTGCAAGTGAAATTTTGGTTAAGATCAATTGACTTTTGAGTTATGACCCTTTGGTGGAAAATGGCTTTTTATTATTGACGAGTACTTGTGGGGGAGGTGGGGGGGGGGGGTATTAGTCCACTTTTGGACAGTAGTTAACACAGCAGATTTTAAAACAGAGGGAAAAAAGTTCAACTACAATTCTATTCAGGGGTGTGGAATTCCCATGCCCGACTTGTCCGACTCGGGCTTTTGTACTTGTGGACAAGTAAATTTTTCTAAGCCACTTGTCCAAGGACAAGTAAATACCAGGCATCTTGGAATGTAACTTAAAAGAATTAAGAGAGAAATCATCCTAATGTTTATATCATAGCCCTGTAGAAATTATTGTTTTTAATGAAGAAAATGCTGGATACCAGCATTTTCTTAATCAAAAGGCAATGTTGTTTTTTTTTTCAATTTTTTCTATTTACTCTGTAGTGGACAAGTTCATTTTGATCCTGAACAAGTAGAAAATCTACTTTTACTTGTCCAGGGACAAGTGGAGAAAACTCGTATTTCCACAGCCCTGCTATTCCACCACATTGTAATTTGAATGTTTTTATATGCCCATAGAAATACAGAACATATGTGATCACCCATGATGTCTCTGCGGGCAGCATGCGTCCTCTTTTTCATCTAGACTATAACTCTGGCACCTCAAGTCTGATTTACTTGAAACTTGGCAGTTGTATTCCTCTCATGATATATGAGTGCAGTGCACAATAACCATTATTCTGTCTAGCTTATTTATCAAGTTATTGCACTTTGTTGTGTCATAGACTTCAATCTAAATACCCTCCCTCAGTTGACACCCAGCTGGTGACGGATTTATCTTGTGACAATTTTGCCACCTGTTATTTTAGTTATGATCATCTCATGTGTTTCAGAAGTAATTAACAGAATGGACAGAGAGTCGGTTGGAAGCAGCGGTAGTGGGCGTGACACTCCCAGATCCCTAGATAGGGAGTCCTATAGATCCCTAACCCCTGGATCCTTACCCACGTACCAATACTCCAAGGTACTGTTGTCAAGTTGGCTTTACTTAGCTTCAGATAGTGGAATTGTTACTGTTTCATCAGGGTTCGTGTTTGACCCTTAAACTAGGGTTTTGACCCCTAATGATTACATTTTGACCTTCAAAAATTTTCTGTAAGAGGTCATTTTGGCCTTTTGTTTTCTTCTTTTTATTATAAGGGATAAAATTTAGATGAGTCAACATAAACAATAAAGTGTCATAGGACACCTTAATGATTATATTGATTCATTTATGTAGAGCATTTAAAACTGTTAAACTGATGATATATTATTTTGCATGCTTCTTGACCCCTTAAAAACTAGTTTTGACCCCCTAAATTTTATGATCAAGGGGTTAGTGACTCCTGAAATTGAAAAGCTAGCACAAGCCCTGTTCATATTTCAAATTGTAAAATTTTATTTACTGTGCCTAAAAATGTAGATGTAAAACAATGTATTTTGGAAGGTGCATTGTGGTTTGACCCTAACGTTTGTGAGTATGGAGCTCCACAGTCTCTCAATTGAGCCTGTGTGTGACATCTCCAAAACTTTGAAATATGCGGAAAGCAAAGACTCTGGCCAGTCTGTGCATCCGCACAGTCTGACTAGAGTCTTCACAATGCACTAAGTAGATAGATAAGGTCTCAAAGTATTTGTACACCATCAGGTAAAATTATATTTACAGTATGTGGCTGTTTGGGCCTCTCAATCTTTGCACCTCACACAAATTTCTAATTGTTGGAAATGTCATGCACAAGCTTAACTAATGAAATCAAGGAACCCATGATAAAAGTAACCCCAAATTTTTAACTGGGAAGGACCTTTTGTCAAAAAGAGGACATTGCTTGTTGCAAGCAATTTCTTTTCCCGCAATAGTTCCATTTTTGGGCTTTTTAAATTTCAACTTTGCTGTAAGCCACAAATAGGGAGCAATATCTAAAGTTTTTTCCTACAATTAGCTTACAGTTTTTTAAATAAAACATTGTATGAATTTTACAGGATGAACTCTATGATCTTGAAAAAGAGCCTGCTTCCCAAGTGATTCCAGCTTGTCTTGATAAGGAGTTTATGTAAGTTCTTTTAGAATATTAACTTTTTCATCAAATATTCCCTGTCACATAATTGAGGATCTCCTTAAAAAATTGAGCAAGAAGTATGCCTTTGAACATTATATGGGATGGCCTGATATTTATTACAGATACCACATTTTCAAATACTACATTATTTTACTACTTTTACTACTTATTTCTGACTTGAATCCTTTGAAACAAAAATTCAAGTTTTTGTGTATTCAATAGGCACTTATCAAAGTAGAGAGGACATGTTGCCTTGCAGAAGATTTAATCCTATTCATTTCACATTGATAGGGATACATGTTCCTTTATCTTAGATTAATTTGTCTGTTCCCAGGAGTGTTTATCAGGAGAAATAGGGTATCTCTGTTGTTATAGAAAGTAATTTCTTTGCTTACTACAGGTCTTAATGGAAATGGTTAAATCCTATCTATGTTAATCTGTTTATGGTCTAGAGGTAAAGTGTCGGCATCTAGACCAAAAAGTCCCGAGTTTGATTCCCAGGGGCGGCTATCAATCTTGCTTCTTTCAATGGCCCACATATCCGGTACACGTACTTGTTAATTTCAAGGAAGCAGAATTGAGAAAGGATTAATCTAAGGTACAGTCGCAGTCATAGCACAGTTGGTAGAGCTTCAGACTGTCAAACTAGAGGTCCCGTGTTACGATCCCGGCTGGCGATGCTCATTCTTTCCAACTATTTGTCTTCCACCAATGGGTTGATAATCATAGACCTATGTTGAATAGCAGCTGGAGGCTAGGAAAGGATGTGATGGTTGTACTGGTGAGAGAAATACCATGAATCCATTGTTAGGTGCTCCATCCACAGGATATAACTGAAAAAATGTTGAAAGCGGCATAAAACACCATTCAATCAATCAATCCAGCTACCCCGATGTAACTAAAAGATTGTTGAAATCGAAGTTTAATCCCATTCAAACAAACAGACAAATTAATCTAAGATAAAGGAACATGTATCCCTATCAATTTGAAATGAATGGGATTCAATCTTCTGTAAGGCAACATGTTCTCCCTACTTTGATAAATGCCTATTGAATCAGCCACTATTTAATCCTATAGAGGGCAAGGGGCTAATATATTCAGCCCCTTTTTCATAGTAAAGAAAAAAACCTTGCAAAAATAATTATTTCTCAATCAAACAATGTGTTGTGGGTACTCATTGGTATCACCTGGACTAGGCAACTGAAAAATTGATGCATCCACTTTAATGTGTAACTCTGGCTGCCCTTCACTATATGATGTTTATGTTACAGGGTTGATGGAATCTGGGACCCGGAGAAGTGGCATCGGCATCTAGGGGGTGGGAGTGGAGGGGGTAGTTCAAGAGGTCCCTCCCCTCTCACTGCTGTGGATCCACGAGAACGGAGGATTGAAATTTCAAGAAGACATTCTGGTATGTTAACTTTTCATAGATTTTGTGTAGCTTGCTAAGGGGAGTGTACATTGAAGTCTTCATTATTTAAGAGATGAAAAGAGAATATTTTGAAAAACAAATGCACAGGACAGTTTCTTTTTTATCTCTTGTCAAAACTGTAGATTGTTCACTACATAAGTTGTGGAAGATAACATTAGCTTGCATCTAGTGGTATTTGAAAGAAATCTGATTTTCTAAGGGGAGAAACTTGTTGAAAAGAAGAAATTTGCTTGTAGCAATTTCTTCTTTTTCACAGTTTTCTCCTTTTACAAAAAGTCTGACTCCTTAGTTTAAATTGGACTCCTTGATTTTGTAAGATGGGAGCCCAATGGACTCCTTACTCAAAAAAGTAAGTGTCAATCCCTGCTATTGTTAGACAGAGCTATAGATAGATGGGGAATTTGGGATTAAAGTCCCTGCCAAAACATTTTGTGGGTATTCACTGGAAAAGTCTTGTCAAGGGGATTCAAATGACTACCCACAACATAGGATTTCATTTGGAAATAAAGATCTAAGACTGGAGTTACACCCTCTTATATGTACCTCTGAAGTGCCTATTTAATTATAAGCATGAATGTTTATTTTGTGTTGAGCCCTCAAAATCTTTTTTGGGATGTGGTAATTCCAAATTTTACACAAATTGAGTTCAATTCCAATGAAATTTGGTACATTGATACACTGCTTTGGTACACAATATTATTGTTATAAAGATAATTGATTGTAACAATAAAAGTAAGAAATGAAAGTTGTTAATACTGGTCTTACCAATTACAAGGGAACATTGAAGACATCCCTTTGCTTTATTTTATTGTTGTAAGGGCCTATAGCATTTCACACCAATAGCATTTCAGACCGTTTTTGACAACTGATACATTGAAATAATGAAATGATCATTTCTGTCTTTGATTACAATTTTTTTCCTTGATTTTAACACTAGATCACAGAAATGGACTTATAAATGACATGATTTTTGCATTGGAGTGCTAGTTTTTCAGCCATTAAACGATAGAACTTTTTGAAAATTGTGACATGGGAAAGATAGAAAAGGGCTAATTAATGTAAATAAGGATAAATAATTTATGCCTTTTTTGTAAGTCTGTTTGTATTGGTAAAGCTGACAAAAATAAATTCAATTGCTCAGTGTGAACAGTTATAACTGCCTATAAAGGCAGTTACAACTTTTTATGCCCAGCAATCAAGTTATAGATATTAATTGAATTTTGTAATTTCCATTTTAGCGAGTGAAAGACCTGCCGACCCCAAAGAGCGTCTCAAAGAAGAGAAGGATGGGATTGTTTTGAGCCCTCAGAGACGGAGCTTTGGGACTGGCTGCCATGTTACCCATCAGCCCCTGCTTCAACGAGCCTTGAGTAACATCGTTGATGGGGGAGATAGAGAAAGGTACATGTATTGTTATTTTGTGACGCAAATTTATGAAAGTTTTTTGTATTTTAAAGAAATTGTACTTAAAAGGTGAGTTTAAGAAACATGTGAAAATTAGTTGGTCAATTTCAACTGTTATGCATTTTGGCCTTGGTTATGCCATGTGAAATCATCACTTTTGTCATTTTGCTGCGAGTTACCGTCAAAGGATTGTTGACTGCATATCAGGGTGACAATCTAAAGGTCCTTGGTTGGTTTCCCTAGGGTGGCATTCGTCCTTTCTGACTATTTGTCCCCCACAAATTGGTTGATTATCGTAGATCTATGTGGGATAGCAGCTGTAGGATAGGAAAGGATGACAGTAATGATATTACTGGTGGAAGAAATACCAGAAATCCATTGTTAGGTACTCCAGCCACCAGGATATGACTGTAAAATTGTTTAAAGCGGTCTTAATCCCCATTTAAACAACCAAACAAATAATTTTTCTCTTTTGAAGGTAATATGTCAAGGGCTGCTTCCTAGCACTGTTAGTACACTTGTAAAAAATATTAAACCTTGAAATGTTGTACCAGAAATATTCCTGATTTGGCAGGAGCTATAGACAAAGATCAGTCTGCACATATGTGAAGTTTGATCTTAGTCTATACAATCTGATTTTCCCTTTTCGAGAGAAAATTATAAATTACATTTTCAAATTAATTACTGATTCTCGAGAAGTGCACCCAGTGCTTTCAGCACTTTGATTTTAATGTAAATTTTATAAACGTTTTTATTCAGCATGACAAGGGTGAATAAAGAAATCTTACCATTCATAACTGAGATACTGTCCAAATAGACATAAAAATACCAACACAAACTTCAATAGAAATTGTAACAGTTTATCTAAGCTTTTTCAATAATTTGACATGCATTTCAAAGTTCTCCATCAGTTACTATGTACAGTTTGTTTGAGGGGTTGTCATTTGACTCTTTTTATACCAACAAAAAGAAATAAATGTTATTATCAATGAAATTCTTGCTCCTAAATCCCATGATCTCAAATAATATGTCTGATGTGCTATGAAAAGTTTTTTTATATCTTAACATTTTTCAGACGAGACAATCGTAGAATAGGCAGTGGTCGAATCCAGATTGACAGAGAGCGAGGAGGAGAAAGGGAAAGAGAAGGCAGGGATTACGGGCAGGAGAGAGAACGAGGGGCTGACAGGGAACGTGAGCGAGACTTTCGAAATGATAGAAGGCCTGAAAGGGATAGGGGTGACTTTAGGTAAGCTTTTGAAATGAATGATTAGTAATGCCTGTAAACTTTGACCTGCTCGAAGACATAATATTCTAGTTATTCCATCAATATAAGTAAAAAATAAGGTTGGAAAAATAGACAGAGCAACTTTAATTTTCATTCTGTTTATTGCATATTACTGCCACAAACAAAAAGCTTTTCATACAGTATAGAATAAGATAAACCTGTATAGACCTGGGGCTCGTTTTACTTAACTTCTTAAGAAAAAGAATAATTGTAAGTCAGAATCACAAATCATATCTGTTGTTTTCGTTCATTGATAGATCCTGCTTTGCAAAATCTCATTGGAATCATCTCCAAATTGTCTCATGATGCATGACAGAATTCCATTTGTAGTTACTTTCATATAAGTTACTTTAATTTTGGACTTATGCAAAAAATGATCGTAAGATATTTAGTAAAACAGGACCCCTGCAGTCTAAACTTAGCCACCATTGCCTTCTTTCAGCTTAACTATTGTGAGATTAAATTACTGATTGAAATGTACCCAAAATTTGCTATTTCTTTAACAAATTTAAAGATCAGTAGGATAAGATAGTTAGTGTGAAATTATTTTGAATTTGCAATTACAATTTCAGGAGTGAGCGAGGATCTGAAAGGGATTCTCGTGACTTTCGTCGAGACTCGGAACTCGAGCGTGACTTTCGTAACCCACGAGAACGGTATGATAAAGATGACAGGGAGAGAGACACAAGATTTGAGAGAGACAGGGACAGACTGTTCATTAGTAGAAGGGACCTAGATGAGCGGGTAAGGCAACTTGTTTTAAGGTAGTGGACCTGTAATAGTTTTGCAATGTTTTGGAAGAAATGAACTTTCACAATATTGACCAAGGGTTCCTAATGAGTTTCATTAGGAAACCTTGGTCATAATTGTGAAAGTTAATGGGGATTGAATTGTTGCAGAACTACTACAGGTCCACTACCTTAAAAAAGGCTCTTGTTTGACCCATATACAAGTGTTTTAACCCCTTTGATTTATGGAAATAAGGTATTTGAGCCTTGAAATTCTCAATCAGGAATCCTTTTGACCATATGATTTTTAGAACTTAATACATGCTTTTGTGACCATGATATCAGTCTCTAGACAAATGTTATTTACCCTAATGTTTAATTTCGGATAAATTTTAACCCCTTTAGGACTTTTTTAGGTGCAACTTTCGTATGTCTGTCCTATTTCTGTTTCTACTACTAAAGCTTTTGGTTATGATTCTGTGAACCCAATAATGGATTCTAGGATAGATTTACTTCTTTGACATTTAAATCTGTGGAAATTAATCAAATTAATTTTTAAGAGATAAATCTCTAAAATCACATGAAAAGCATAAATTAAGGATATTTATTACAATAAAACACTACTTGTTTTACAGGCAAGAGAGAGAGACTTTCGAGATTTTGGTAGTCGACACTGTATGTATATACTTTGAATTATTATCTTAGTGGCATTAAGAATGCCTTGTGTTATTTAATAGTGGCATCATAATAATCATTATTCATTTGATTGAGGAAAGGTCAACCTGAAATGATTTTTTTGGTGATAAAAATTGGCTTCCTAGAAATTGACCAATTAGCCATTTTTTTTTTATCCCATATAGTATTTTAATGAAGACTAGTAGATGGACTACAATGTAGTAGAAAAGGAGGGAATGGGCTTACTGAATGAGTATATCCTTTCCTCACACCAATTTTTTAAAGCTTTTTGTGTCCCGACTATGAAATGGGCAATAGAGTTTCACCTGTCCATGTGTGAGTGCTAGGGTGTCCCGTTCTTGTCCAGAGCGTAACTTCTACATTTATGGATAGATTTCAAAATACATTGACACAGTTGTTCCCCTGTGTGAGCTCTAGTGTTGTGTGAAGAGACAGTTGTGAAATACCCAAGGTCAAGGTCATGACTTAATGTCAAATAGGTAAGGGTAAAAAATTATTTACAGGGGCATCTGTTTCTGTGACACATTTTTCTAATTTTTCCTGGAACAAAAACATCAAAATTGTGTCTCTATCCTGTTTCATTTTAGAACTTTTTTAATCTTTTTCAGGCTGTTCATGATATATTTTGGCTTGTTGTTAATAAAACCAAATATCAGTTTGAAAACAGGTGCATTCTGATCTTGGCATTCTTTGCATGCTTTCTACCGAATTATTGTGGCAAAAGTTTGAGATAGACTGCTTGAAATGTTTTTTTTTAAAAAAATGGCTATTTTGCAGAAACAAAATCTAAAAAAAAAACAGGATAAGGGATAATTTTGACTTCAATTTGTAATGTGGCCCTGTTGTAAATTTTCAGATAACAATAGGAGAGACAGAAGAGACTCGCACCATCGAGAGGAAGAACCTGAGTGGTTTAGTTCTGGACCTGTCAGTAAGAACGACACCATTGAACTTCATGGCTTTGAGCGACAACGACGTGAAAGTGAGCGCACAGAACCAGAAAAGGTGGAGGAGGTGGACGAAGCTTTTGAAGAGGAGGATAAACATGCAGATAGTGAGTAGATATGGATAAGTGATTGCTTCAGTGTAAGATTGATTTATATTTCATTGAGTGAACAACAAAATTGATATTTTTACTTGTGGCACCAGCATGAGTGAAAATATCATTTTTGTTGTTCACTCAATTAAATATCCATTGATCTTACTCCAAAACAAATGCAATAAAAATGAGAAAATATCAATGGCTCAGTGCAAAACAGTTGTAACTGCCTATATGTTTATAGGCAATTTCAACTGGTTCAGGCTAAGCCACCAATAAAAAAAAATTAAGGACAAATTTTCTTTTTCATGTGATTGCCATGCAACATTCATGATGACATCACTTATAAGGATCTGCTTAAAATGACTCCAGATAAGGTGAAATAAATGAAAGTGGGGTATAAGTTTGTTATCATTTCACTGATTACTCAGTGAGTTTATTAGATGGTAATCAACCTCTATTTCGTGATAATCCACTGAAAAGTATTAAAGGATAATGGATAAGTTTTTGTAGTTGAGTGATGTTGTGTATTTAAGGTAGTGGACCCGTAATAGTTTTGCAACATAATGGTAGTAATTAACTTTAACAGTGTTAACAGAGGTTTCCTAATGATTTTCATTAGGAAACCTTGGTTAACATTGTGAAAGAATATTTGGTCCAAAATGTTGCGGAACTATTACGGGTCCTCTACCTTAAGCTTAAATTGTAAAGATCTATTACGCCTGAAACCAGATGATGAAATGTGCCAAAAAGATCTAAGTACAGTCAATCTTGCTTGAGCCACCAAGTCTATATAGAGGAAACACTTTTATTAACCCTTTCCTGTTTTACAAAATTTTGGAACTGTCCAAATTCAAAGGTTTTGCAGACGAAAATTTAAAGTGCATTTAATTTGAAAAATAAGTATTCAGTAGGGTAGAAAATAGTGTGGAAAAAGAAGAAATTGCTTGTCAGAAGCAATTTCTTCTTTTTTCACAATGTTTTCTTAATCATTAAATGACAGGCACGTAAAAAGCAGGGATTAAACAGCAAAGGGTTAAGCAACCTTTTTCAAAATGTATCTAAACAGTAGATAGTTTTCCTCTAAATTTTATTATAAACCCCACCCCCCTCCTTATTACAGCTGGTATCAGTGTGACAGATAGAAATGGAAGTCTCGAGACCAATGAATCCAGTTCCCCTGAGACCAACTCTGCAGATCAGACCATGGATAAACCAACCAGGACCCCACCGCCTAACACACTGTTTGATTTTAATGAGTTCTTCAAAATTGAAAACATTCCAGGATTAAATGTAAGTCTGATTCTACTTCAAAATCAAAAAGATATTCTCTTTCACAAGAAGCATTACATAAGCAGGGGTGTGGAATTCCTGTGCCTGACTAGTCCATCATGGGCTTTTCAACCTGCGGACAAGTACATTTTTCAAGGCTACTTGTTCAAAGACAAGTAATTACAAGGAAAAATCTTTAAATGGCACTAGATAGATCTAAGAGATAAACGGGCCTAATGTTTATTTATATCAAAGGGTAGAAAACATTGTTTTTAATGAAGAAAATGCTGGGTTCAGCATGTTCTTCTTTAAAAACAATGTTTCTCAAAATTTATCTATTTTTTTGGCGGACAAGTTCATTTTGATCCTGGACCAGTAAGGAATGATCTTTTCTTCTCCAGGGTCAAGTAGCAAAAATGCGCATTACCACACCCCTGACATAATCATGTATTGTAACAGAACATTGTATGTAAGGTGTTTTGTCGAGCCCTTTTATGTTGAACAAGACACAGTTGAAACAATGACATCTTGGTGAAGCTGTGTTTATCCATTTGTTTGTCAGTCCATCAGATTTTGTCCAGACTATTACTTTTAAATTTGTACTTGAATTTCTAAATAACCTTGAAACAATCGTTCTCCATCATGAGTAGATGTGCTTTTTGGAAGAATAATTCAGACAGCTCAAAGGTCACATGTGCAGGCTGATGTTTGTTTTTAGCTCCTGCCAAAGCAGGAATATTCAGAGTTCAGTGTGACAAGGGTTAAAACGAGAGGTGCGTTTGTTAAGAGTGAGATTCTAAAGATCCTAATCAAGATTTAAAGATAAAGCGTTCTTTAGAGGGAGATTTTTAAGCTGCTAAATAAGAATCTGAAGAATCTTAATAAGGAAATGAAGCTTGCATGGCATAGCCTTATACAAGTAGTCTTTACGGTTTCGATTTTTTTTCTCACATTATTGAAGATTGTTCTTTACGAGTGACGTCTTAAAAATCATATTTAGCGGGATTTTTAGCTCACCTGAGCACAAAGTGCTCAAGGGAGCTATTGAGATCGATCAATGTTGGGCGTTCATCTGTCCGTCTGTCCATCACGGTGTCAACTTCTTCTTTAAACAACGTCTCCTCCTAAACTTATTGGTCAAAATCAACCAAACTTGGCAGAAATGTTCCTTGGGTGGTCCCTTATTAAAATTGCTCAAATGGAAAGGATCTGTGCCATATCACGGGAAAAGGAGCCTTAATGACAATTTTCTTGTTCACACTCTAAAAGCCACAAATATGGTCCAATCTTCATGAAACCTGGCCAGAATGTTTGTTAGGTCATGAGGATAAAATTGATTGAAAATGGGAAGGATTCATGCCATATCACAGGAAAAGGGGCCTTAATGACAATTTTTAGCTCGGCTGTTTTTGGAGAAAACCCGAGGTATTGCTATAGCCTCCCTGTCGTCGTCGTTGTCGTCGTCGTGTGAAAACTTTGACATTTTGTTATATCTCTGGTTCTACTGAAGGCATTCACTTGAAACTTGGCACACATGTTAACCACCAAAAGAGCAACCCATACTATCAAGGGGGATAACCCTAGATTCATTTTGTGCAAATAATGCCCCTTTTTCGACTTAGATTTTTTCCCACCATCCAGCACTCTACAGCCGAGTGTAGGCACCCGTAGGTGGTGCTCTTGTTTTGTTTACACTCTAGAAGCCACAAATATGGTCCAATCATCATGAAACTTTGTCAGAATGTTTGTTAGGTCATGAGGATGAACTCTTTTGAAAATGGGAAGTATCTGTGCCATATCACAGGAAAAGGGGCCTTAATGACAATTTTCTCGTAAGAGCTCCAGAGGCCACAAATATGGTCCAATCTTCATGAAACTTGATCAAAATATTTGCCAGGTCACAAGAATGAACTCTGTTGAAAATGGTAAGGTTCATGCCATATCATAGGAAAAGGAGTCTTAATGATAATTTACTTGAAATATCAGGTGAGCGATTTAGGGCCCTCAGGGTCCTCTTGTTCATCTTGCTCTAAAAAAACACACCTCAGATATATTCTCTCAAACTTGCAGGATGATCCAATTATTGACCAAGAGTTACCGAGTATTGGTGGAAGCCGTTTTTTCCAGCAGTACATTATGTCGACAAATCAAGCTGGGCACAACGGTAGTCGAGAAAACAGTCGACGGTCTTCAGCCATTGAGGAGGAATTTGGCTATTTGAATGGTAAGAAGGATTAAAAGGTGCCATTAGTATGCAATAAATGTTATCCTAAGTAATAAATGAAAGATTTCCTTTGTTGCTTCTTAAAGGTATTGTAGGGATAGTATCGATCCCTCGCAGAAAAACATTTATCAGGAATGTCTTTTTGGTCTATTTGGCAAAATGTACGAACAGATGGTTCTGATAAGAAAAGAATGAATGGCAAAATGTATGAAGCCTTATCCTAAAACATGTTTTTCTTATAAAAAGATGAATTTGCTTTGATCTAAATCATCTAATAAATAGTAAGGTCGTTAATTTTTCAGTTAAACACTGTTCAATGTATTTAAAGCATTTGGGTGCTCAATGATTATGTTTTCTATTCAACCAGTATTTTGGGATCAACTTGTTTAAATAAAATACTTTAATTAATTCTTTGAATAACATAACCACAGAAGTAAAGTTTTGTGTACTAAGATGACATTGTTCAATAAGTGGTTCAATGCTAATGTAAGAAAAAAATATTCTAGTTGGCTGTTCTGTACAATAAAACAAGAGTAGGAGTAGCAATATTGAAGGATCAAAGCAAAACTTCATTATGTGTCTATACAATGTATAAACAATCTATATAATGTATAGAAAACTACTATTTGGTTACATTAACCCCATCTCATGCTGTTCAGAGCCTATTCCAGCGGTACATAAAGCTGTGGCAGACAGTATAGACTAAGATCAGCCTCTTTCTGCTTTCTACATAACAATTGTGGCAAAAACTTCAGCCAGACTGGATGAAATGTTTAAAAATTGAAAATTTGTTTGAAACACTATTCAAATTAAGTAGGCTAACTATCTATATGATAAATATTTTTTCTTAAACACAGAGTTACTGAATGGATCCAAAAGCCCTGTGATACCCTCGCCACCTCCGCCCTCTGCCAACTCTGTGTTTGATAGGTCAGATTTTCTCTCTCCATACGCTGTGTCGGATAAACAACAGAATATTGAGTTTGGAACTGTCGGAAACAAGGTCAACCTAGGAAACAATAACCCATTTGTCACGGCACTCATCAACAATGCAATTAACAGAGCTAGTCGTAAGTACCATCTATTGGGCATCTAAGCATTAATTGTCTGATAAAGTGTTTATTCTAGGACTTCAAAAATGTGGGGAATTTCAGCACGAAAATTGATGCAATTGAGAAATGTGGTAGTTCATGCTCTTTGGTCATAGCAAAAATCTCCCCCTAAATCCAGAAAATGTGGGGGGTCTTTGAAAAAAGTGGGAGAACCCCCCCAATCCCCCTGCCTAGAATAAACACTGCTGATATTGCTTAGGTTAGAGAGGAAGGTTGGTTGTTTGAATGGGGTTTAATGCCATTTTCAACATTTATCCAGTTATATTGCAACAGCTGGTACACCTATTCATGGTTTCGTGTTGTTTCTCACTCAAGTACCACCACAACATTTCATCCGAGCCACCATCTTCTCATACTGCTTGGGAGTACTATTTACCACCTGCCCATTGGTGGGAGACAGATGACTTGTATCACTTTGACCGTTGTCAAATGTCGGATGAAAAATGGCTGAGCTGGAGTTTAAACTCAAGACCTGAGGATTTACAGCTTAATACATTACCACGGAGCTAGCTGGGCTCGGCCATAGGTATGAAGAACTACATGTCATTCTAGAAGATGGCTTAGGTCTTTCATTTACAATAATTTCATTAGTATGTTTAGTAATGTGGAAAATTACCCAGTGCATTTAACATATTTGCAAGTTCTAAGCCCTTAAAGGTTTTGCAATATCTGAGGTAAAATGAATAAAGCAGTTACTGAACATAAAGAGAAGACTAATCAAAATGTAATGATTTGCAGATTCATCCTAGTCTTTACTTGAGCACAAATGTGCGCAAATCTTTGCAATGAGCAAATCTTTACTCAAATAGAGTGTACATCAAGTTTCTAAAACTATCTGCAATTAGGATCAGAACAAAAGCAAAGCTTACGGGGTTTTTCTAAAATAATGAATCATTACTATACTCTATGCTCATGATAAACAATAATTTTCTATGTTTAACATGTTGGTTTGGTTCTAAAACCTCGTAACTACAGCTTTGAGCAAGCAGTAGTTACAAGGTTTTAGATTTAAACTGATGAAATAATCTTAATTTGCAGGATTTGCAGGCTAAACTAAGTCTCTAAGATTGTTGTGTGCTGGCTCTTCCTCCTTCCCTAATCAAAATCCAATTATAAAGCTTTCTTTAAACATAGAGAATTATTGTTTATCTTGAGTTGTGGAACCGATAAAGTTCTGCAACACTTCAGCACTTATGTACTTTCACAATTTTGACTGAGGTTTCCTAATTAGGAAACCTCGGTAAGCACTTTTAAAGCTCATTACATGAAAAAAGTTGCAGAACTATTACGGGTTCACTACCTTAAGTAAAGATTAGCTATGCAGAAGAACATTTGTGCTTTGCTTCTGTTCTGATACTATTTGGAGGTAGTTTTAGAAACTTGATGTTATTTGAAAAAAAACTGAAATATCTATTAACTGAGTAAAGATTTGCTTATTGTTTTCATGTTGAATACAAAGAGAATTTTCACATATAAAAATACACTGTGATAGGTCATTACAAAACAATTGTAAATATTTTTAGTTTATTTTATTGCATAAATACAATGTACATAAGCAGTTACAACTGTTTCACACTGACCAGTTGAAATGCTAAAGCTTTTTTCTGTTTCTTACGCCAATAGCTCCAAATGTGATGAAGAATTCTCCTCAAGACACAGAATCTAAACTGAAAGCCATTTTGTTGGGGCGGATAGATTCAACTTCAAGCAGTGGAAATACTACACCGGGATTCAACTCTCCTCTTAGTAAGCAGATGTACAGATAAGAGGGGGTATTTCCAGTCTAAAATCTTTACTTCTCATTAAAACCCTATATTGTGGGTACTCATTTGAATTTTCTCGACAAGACAATTCCAATGACTATCCACAATAAAGGATTCATGCACGTATTTTCTAAATAATTTCATTTGAAATCCGAAATACCCCCTCTATCTGTAGCTCTGGTAAGTTGGAAATGTAGTCCTGCTCCAGCCACCATTTCTATCAAACTGTTTCTGTTTTTATTTAGTGACCATTATCAAAATACCCCTGCCAAAAATATAAGTTCTTGAAAAGTATAAATTATTTCTCTTAAAACTATTGCAAATGAAGTCTATCTTGTGGACTCTCACTGGAATCATCTCATTGAAATGATTGCAAGGAGCTTTAACAACATATGGCTATGTAAAAAATAATCTAAACCAAATGAGTTAATTTTTTTTCGTGATTAATTATTAAATAATTTCATTTTTAGCTTGGCTGTTTTCGCAGAAAACCCGAGGTTTTGCTATAGCCCCCATGTCATAGTCATTGTTGTCGTCGTCGTGCGAAAACTTTGACATTTTGTTATAACTGGTTCTACTCAAGGCATTCACTTGAAACTTGGCACACATGTTCACCATCAAAAGAGCAACCTATACTATCAAGGTGGATAAGTCTAGATGCATTTTGTCCAAATTATGCCCCTTTTTTAGCTCACCTGAGCACGAAGTGCTCAAGGTGAGCTTTTGGGGTTATGTGATGTCCGTCGTGCGTCGTCCGGTGTCCGTCGTCCGTCGTCTGTCGTCAACATTTACCTTGTGGACACTCTAGAGGCCATATTCTTAGCCCAATCAACCTGAAAATTGGTCAGAATGATTATCTGGATGAAATCTTGGACAAGTTCGAAATTGGGTCAAGTGGGGTCAAAAACTAGGTCAAAGGGTCAAATCTTAGAAAAACCTTGTGGACACTCTAGAGGCCATATTTTTAGCCCAATCTACCTGAAAATTGGTCAGAATGATTATCTTGATGAAATCTCGGACAAGTTCGAAATTGGGTCATGTGGGGTGAAAAACTAGATCACAGGGTCAAATCTTAGAAAAACGTTGTGGACACTCTAGAGGCCATATTTTCAACCCAATCAACCTGAATTTCGGTCTGAATGATTATCTGGATAAAATCTTGGACAAGTTCGAAATTGGGTCATGTGGGGTCAAAAACAAGGTCACGGGGTCAAATCTTAGAAAAACCTTGTGGACACTCTAGAGGCCATATTTTTAGCCCAATCAACCTGAAAATCGGTAAGAATGATTATCTTGATGAAATCTCGGACCAGTTCGAAATTGGGTCATGTGGGGTCAAAATCAAGGTCACAGGGTCAAATCTTAGAAAAACCTTGTGGACACTCTAGAGGCCATTTTTTTAGCCCAATCAACCTGAAAATTGGTCAGAATGATTATCTTGATGAAATTTCAGACAATTCAAAATTGGGTCATGTGGGGTCAAAAACTAGGTCACAGGGTTAAATCTTAGAAAAACCTTTTGGACACTCTAGAAGCCATTTTTTGGAGCCCAATCAATCTGAAAATTGGTCAGAATGATCATCCTGTTGAAATCTCGACAAGTTCGAAATTGGGTCATGTGGGATCAAAAACTAGGTCACAGGGTCAAATCTTAGAAAAACCTTGTGGACAATCTAGAGGCCATATTTTTAACCCAATCAACCTGAAATTTGGTCAGAATGATTATCTGGATAAAGTCTTGGACAAGTTCGAAATTGGGTCATGTGGGGTCAAAAACAAGGTCATGGGGTCAAATCTTAGAAAAACCTTGTGGACACTCTAGAGGCCATATTTTTAGCCCAATCAACCTGAAAATCGGTCAGAATGATAATCTTGATGAAATTTCGGACAAGTTCGAAATTGGGTCAAGTGGGGTCAAAAACAAGGTCACAGGGTCAAATCTTAGAAAAACCTTGTGGACACTCTAGAGGCCATTTTTTTAGGCCAATCAACCTGAAAATTGGTCAGAATGATTATCTTGATGAAAACTCAGACAATTCAAAATTGGGTTAAGTGGGGTCAAAAACTAGGACACAGGGTCAAATCTTAGAAAAACCTTGTGGACACTCTCGAAGCCATTTTTCTACCCCAATCAACCTGAAAATTGGTCAGAATGATTATCTTGATGAAAGTTCAGACAAGTTCAAAATTGGGTCAAGTGGGGTCAAAAACTAGGCCACGGGGTCAAATCTTAGAAAACCCTTGTGGACACTCTAGAGGCCATATTTTTAGCCCAATCTACCTGAAAATTGGTCAGAATGATTATCTGGATGAAATCTCATACTAGTTCAAAATTGGGTCAAGTGGGGTCAAAAAATAGGTCACAGGGTCAAATCTTAGAAACACCTTGTGGACACTCTTAGAGGCCATATTTTTAGCCCAATCTACCTGAAAATTGGTCAGAATGATAATCTGGATAAAATCTTGGACAATTTCGAAATTGGGTCATGTGGGGTCAAAAACAAGGCCATGGGGTCAAATCTTAGAAAAACTTTGTTGACACTCTAGAGACCATATTTTTAGCCCAATCAACCTGAAAATTGGTCTGAATGATTATCTGGATGAAATCTCGGACAAGTTTGAAATTGGGTCAAGTGGGGTCAAAAACAAGGTCACAGGGTCAAATCTTAGAAAAACGTTGTGGACACTCTAGAGGCCATATTTTAAGCCCAATCAACCTGAAAATTGGTCAGAATTATTATCTGGATGAAATCTCGGACAAGTTCGAAATTTGGTCAAGTGGGGTCAAAAACTAGGTCACAGGGTCAAATCTTAGAAAAACGTTGTGGACACTCTAGAGGCCATATTTTTAGCCCAATCTACCTGAAGATTGGTCAGAATGATCATCCTGATGAAATCTCGGACAAGTGCGAAATTGGGTCATGTGGGGTCAAAAACAAGGTCATGGGGTCAAATCTTAGAAAAACCTTGTGGACACTCTAGAGGCCATATTTTTAACCCAATCAACCTGAAATTTGGTCAGAATGATTATCTGGATAAAATCTTGGACAAGTTCGAAATTGGGTCATGTGGGGTCAAAAACAAGGTCACGGGGTCAAATATTAGAAAAACCTTGTGGACACTCTAGAGGCCATATTTTTAGCCCAATCAACCTGAAAATCGGTCAGAATGATTATCTTGATGAAATCTCGGACAAGTTCGAAATTGGGTCAAGTGGGGTCAAAAACAAGGTCACAGGGTCAAATCTTAGAAAAACCTTGTGGACACTCTAGAGGCCATATTTTTAGCCCAATCAACCTGAAAATTGGTCAGGATTATTATCTGGATGAAATCTCAGACAAGTGAGAAATTGGGTCATGTGGGGTCAAAAACTAGGTCACAGGGTCAAATCTTAGAAAAACCTTGTGGACACTCTAGAGGCCATATCTTTAACCCAATCAACCTGAAATTTGGTCAGAATGATTATCTGGATAAAATCTTGGACAATTTTGAAATTGGGTCATGTGGGGTCAAAAACAAGGCCATGGGGTCAAATCTTAGAAAAACTTTGTGGACACTCTAGAGGCCATATTTTTAGCCCAATCAACCTGAAAATCGGTCAGAATGATTATCTTGATGAAATCTTGGACAAGTTCGAAATTGGGTCAAGTGGGGTCAAAAACAAGGTCACAGGGTCAAATCTTAGAAAAACCTTGTGGACACTCTAGAGGCCATATTTTTAGCCCAATCAACCTGAAAATTGGTCAGAATTATTATCTGGATGAAATCTCGGACGAGTTCAAAATTGGGTCAAGTGGGGTCAAAAACTAGGTCACATGGTCAAATCTTAGAAAAACCTTGTGGACACTCTAGAGGCCATATCTTTAACCCAATCAACCTGAAATTTGGTCAGAATGAACATCTTGATGAAATATCGGACAAGTTCGAAATTGGGTCAAGTTGGGTCTAAAACTAGGTCACAGGGTCAAATCTTAGAAAAACCTTGTGGACACTTTAGAGGCCATATTTTTAACCCAAACAACCTGAAATTTGGTCAGAATGATTATCTGGATAATATCTTGGACATGTTCGAAATTGGGTCATGTGGGGTCTAAAACAAGGTCACGGGGTCAAATCTTAGAAAAACCTTGTGGACACTCTAGAGGCCATATTTTTAGCCCAATCAACCTGAAAATCGGTCAGAATGATTATCTTGATGAAATCTTGGATGAGTTCAAAATTGGTTCAAGTGGGGTCAAAAACTAGGTCACAGGGTCAAACTTAGAAAAACCTTGTGGACACTCTAGAAGCCATTTTTTGAAGCCCAATCAATCTGAAAATTGGTCAGATAATTATCTTGATGAAAGATCAGACAAGTTTGAAATTGGGTCAAGTGGGGTCAAGAACTAGGTCATTGGGTCAAATCTTAGAAAAACCTTGTCTGATGAAATCTTGGACAAGTTCGATATTGGGTCAAGTGGGGTAAAAAACTAGGTCACAGGGTCAAAACTTTTTTAGATTGTTAATTCAGGTGAGCGATTAAGGGCCACTATGGCCCTCTTGTTTGACATAGATTTTTTCCCACTATCCAGCACTCAACAGCTGAGGGTAGGCACCCGTAGGCGGTGCTCTTGTTTGCTATGATGTGTTGATGAATAAAATCTGATGGAGGAGGAGTTATATGCAAAAGGTAAAATCCGAGGGAGGAGCCAGAGGATTTTGCTTTGCATATAACACTTCATGGACACATCACCATGAAAATGAAGTTATATCCATTGTTACAAGATCACAATTCTGAAATAAGCTTTATTACCTTCTGGATGGAAGATTGTATATAAACATTTTTAGCTCCACTGGCTGAAAGCCACTGGGGCTATCGTCATGGCGTTGTGTACGTCTGTCCGTATGTGTATCCGGTTTTATATAGTAGAAACTTTGAAAATCATTTTCTCAGAATCGAACACATGGATATCAACCAAATTTCACTGGAATGATACTTTAGTGACCCTTTATCAGTCTACCAAAAATTATAGTGATCAGGTGATTAATATGTATTTTGTGGGCGGAGCTCATTTTTCTATATGTTATATAGTGGAAACTTCCAAAATCATTTTCTCAGAATGTAAATAATGGATATCAACCAAATTTCACTGCAATGATCCTTGGGTGACCCTTTATGAGTCTACCAAAAATTATGATCAGATGAAAAATATGTATTTTATAGGCAGAGGTCATTTCTTTATATGATATATAGTGGAAATTCCAAAAATCATTTTCTCAGAATATCATAAATGGATATAAACCAAATTTCACTGCAATAATCCTTAGGTGACCCTTTATGAGTCTACCAAAAATTATTGTGATCGGATGAAAAATATGTATTTTATGGGCAGAGGTCATTTCTCTATATGTTATATAGTTGAAACTTTGAAAATCATTTTCTCAGAATCGAACACATGGATATCAACCAAATTTCACTGATATGATACTTTAGTGACCCTTTATCAGTCTACCAAAAATTATTGTGATCAGATGATAAATATGTATTTTGTTGGCAGAGCTCATTTTTCTATATGTTATATAGTGGAAACTTTCAAAATCATTTTCTCAGAATGTAAATAATGGATATCAACCAAATTTCACTGCAATGATCCTTGGGTGACCCTTTATGAGTCTACCAAAAATTATTATGATCAGATGAAAAATATGTATTTTATAGGCAGAGGTCATTTCTTTATATGATATATAGTGGATATTCTGAAAATCATTTTCTCAGAATATCATAAATGGATATAAACCAAATTTCACTGCAATAATCCTTAGGTGACCCTTTATCAGTCTACCAAAAATTATTGTGATTGGATGAAAAATATGTATTTTATGGGCAGAGGTCATTTCTCTATATGTTATATAGTTGAAACTTTGAAATTCATTTTCTCAGAATCGAACACATGGATATCAACCAAATTTCACTGGAATGATACTTTAGTGACCCTTTATCAGTCTACCAAAAATTATTGTGATCGGATGAAAAATTTGTATTTTATGGGTGGAGGTCATTTCTCTGTATGTTATATAGTGGAAACTTTGAAAATTATTTTCTCACAATGTAATCGATGGATATCATCCAAATTTCAGTGGGTTGATCCTTGGGTAACCCATTATCATGCAACCAAAAATTATTGTCATTGGATAAGATATATGTATTTTATGGGCAGAGGTCATTTCTATATATGTTATATAGTGGAAACTTTGAAAATCATATCAACATCAGTAGAACCCAAAATATCTAAAAATCTAGTCAAAACTAAGATTTGCTATTACAAGAATTTCAAGCCTGTGGAGCGACTCAAGCCATTCATGGCTTTCTAGTTCTGGGTGTAAAATTAATAAAAGTAATATTAATGGCATTGGAAGAATCCACAGAAAGCAAAGCTGGTCATTTATCATGTGGGTTATATGAAATCAAAAGAATCAATGTTGGTGCTAATGATGACGAATAAATAATGGGTGGAGCTTTCTGTGTACACAGTTAAAACACATGACATGAATTTTATTGTGAATAAAGTTCTATGTAATTTCTTTTTATGTCACTTATGTGTTTTACGCCATCGTGTTATAAAAGAGCATCTGGCAATAGTGATTCATTTTTAATTTTTATTTACTTCATTCTAATTGTAGGGGTTGTTATCATTGTTGTGTTTTGAACTTAGTGCTATTTCTAATTCCATTTTAACCCTTGTCATGCAAAACCCAGAATAGTCCTGCCTTGGCAGGAGCTATAGACAAAGATCAGCCTGCACAAGTTTGCAGTCTGATCTTTGTCTATACCACCTGTTTATCCTGTTTAAACCAGGAAAGTTTCAGAAATTATATTTTCAAAATCAAATGCTGATTTGCAAGTAGGAATTTTAGGGCTTTCAGCACTTTGATTAATATATTATTATGCCAAGGTTTTTTATTCAGCATTACAAGGGTTAAAACTTAAAAGAATACACTTTACTATCAAGGAGTTTAATTTATGCTTTCTTCTGTAAATAGAGCTCATTTTTGACATTTTTAACACTCATATGCATATCTCTTGATTGATTGTCATTAGCTATCTTTGAATTGATGAATTGTGTTTTCTTAGATTTACCTGGTAAAGTGAAGACACTTGCTGAGCTTGAGGGTGAGTTACAGCATGCAAAGCCAGCCCCTCCTGTCAATCATCAGCCAAGAATGGGCATGACTCCGCCCACTGTACAAAGATCCTCCCCTCAACCAGAGGGCAATGACCTGTCTGCATTTAACAAACTGATCTCCTTGATGCAAGCTGGGACAGCCAGACCAGTGGAATCACCAAAGCTCAATGTAAGTGATGTGGCTACAATCAACACTACCCAAGGTTTTTAGCTGGAAATGTATTTTTCCTGTTCATTATGGGTTCTAGAATTTGATACCTATGTGCTAGCATTCTTCCGTACATTTTGGCATTTTCATTTTCAGGGGTCAGTGCAACACTTGAAGGTGCCCATATATTTATACGCACTTACTATAGTGTTTTGCTGATTCATCGATTTCGATCTTACTATAGGTAGATTTTGCGTGGTGAGCCGTGAAATCTGTTAACCGTTAAATTCTCATGCTATTCTTTCAAAATGGATAAAAGAGGTTTAAAAAAATACCTTAAAAGATACAAATTACCTTCCAAATGAAACTTATTGATTGACTGAAAGTGCCTAATGTAGGTCAATTTTTATTTGAAAAACTAAATCTATTGACAATTCTGGTTTGAAAGTGAGAAACAGGTGGTGTAGACTAACATTAGGCTGCACATATGTGCAGCCTGATGGTAGTCTATAGCTCCTGACAAAGCTGGAATATTCCGGGTTCAGCATGACAAGGATTAAATAGCTCTAAAATTAAGGTCATAGCTAGGACAAGGTCACATCTTCAAATTGAGCTTGTCTATATATAAAATGTAAAAGTAGTGAGTTCATTTCAAATTGATTTGATTTTAGTTGTGTCCAACAAGATTGTTCATTCTGATGTGCTGAAAAGTTTATATTATTCCCAAATAAATTCAGTTTGAGTACACACTAATTTTGTAAGCTTTGACATGAAGTAGTCCCATATGAAATTTGGTTCTTTATAGATGAATATTTTTATGCCCCCGTATCGAGAGATTGGGGGCATATTGTTTTACTCATGTCCGTCTGTCTGTCTGTCCAAAAACTTAACCCGAAAACTTAAACCAAACTTAACCTTTGCCTTTTCTCCAAAAGTATTTGACATACAAAGCTGTACACCAAAGTCAAGGTCATGTGACAAGGTCAAGGTCATCTGTCAAGGTCAAACTTTAAAAAAAAATGCTGTTACGGGAGCATTCATGTTTCACAAACACATCTTGTTTATAGATAAATCTTTTCTTTTTTGCTTTGAATTGTAAGATATGATATTTGTTGATTTCATGAAAGTATTAACCTAAATCATAATCACACTCATTTATGAATCTGACTATTTGTATAGTGTGATTAGGCATTATCATGAAATTGACAAATATTCTCTTCTCTTAATTGAGTAGGCACAGTTGTTTTCTGTCAACAGTAGATGCTCTATTTGAATGAGATATTTCCATATATTAATTTTAACTTCAACCATACACCCAGGGTTTAAATAAGAAAAAGTGGCATAATTTTGCTTGCTAAGAGCATTTCTTGTTTTACCAATGGATTTATAATTTTGCACATTTGTTCACCTTAGGTGCCTGCATACATATAAACATTTCAATGGACTGTTGTATTTCATGAATAAATCTAGAAATGTAAGTCTAAAGGGAAGCATTTATGGTATTTTGATTCAAAGAAGTAACTTATTCATAATAATCTACTTGAAGGTAAAGCCTGATCCCCGGCCTGCTTCACCTCTAGACAATTTGACAGCCCATTTACAACAGGCGTCTCTTCAACAACAGGCCACAGTACCCCAACACAGAGTGATACATAAACCAGAACCCTTACACATACCCCCACAACATATTCAGGTAAATATTTGCTATTATGTCATTGTGTATTCTTTGATACTTTTCGGTGAATTATGGCAATATATAGAAAAAACAGTATGATTGATGAACTCACGCCTGAACATTACATAGCAATCACATGCAAATTGACAGGCTTTAAGAAAAATTGTCTAAATATTTTCACATTTTCACATACCCACTGATATTTCATTTGCCACTTGTGAAAATGTAGCTTTTTCGTTGTTCACTCTATGAAATGTTAATCAATCTTGCACTGAAACAAATGATTATCCTCTATTTGAGACATCTTTATACTAGTCCTTAGTAAAATTGGTCTGTTTTGTCAAGCAAAAATAGCTCACCAAATAGGAGACTTGAATCAAAATCAAACTTATGGCCTTTAATTAGAAGCAATTTAGAAGATTTTAAGAGCTTACATGAGCTATTAAGATGTATTAGAAAATTGATCAAGAAAATATGTGAATGAGAGGAATATTTGAATTTGTTATTCCTATGGACAGGAAACCCTCCCCAGTTGTATAAACAGATAGCTATTGGCTAAATATAAACCTTGATTTAATTTCAACCAATTAGGTTTGATGATTGGCTAAAATTTACTTCCAGTTTAAAATTTAACCAATGGTTATTGTTTATACAACCTGGCCCCTGTGAACAAGATGCAGTGCTGCAGATAGGGAGAGTGCTCTCCATTTCAAAAAAATTGCACAGTCTGACCAGCGTCTTCATTATGCACTTTGTAGATAGATAAGGTCTCAAAGTATCTGTAGACCGTCAGGTAACTTTGTTTTTAGAGTTGGTTGCTGTCTATGCTTCTCAACGTTTGAACCCTCACCAACATTGGAAATGTCACACACAGGCTCAGTTATTTAAATGAGTATTACAACAAAGAATTTGGATGAGAAATAAAAGATTAAGCTTGCCATTACTTTCTTTTATGTGGAGTGCTGGTGATGTAAATTTGAGTTTTGTTATTTCTGTAGACTAGCCTCCCCTGTGAATGAGATGTTAAATTTGAATTTTTAGCTCACCTGAGCACGAAGTGCTCATGTGAGCTATTGTGATCACCTTTCATCCGGCGTCCGTCCGTCGGTCGTCGTCCGTCGTCCGGCGTCCGTCAACAATTTCTTTAAACGACATCTCCTCCTAAACTACTAGGCCAATTAACACCAAATTTTACAGAAATGTTGCTTAGGTGGTCCCCTTCAAAAATAGCTAAAAGAATTGAAATACATGAAAAACTCTGGTTGCTATGGCAACAAAGGTGAAATTTTAAGAAAATCTTTAAAATTCTTCTTCTTCTCAACCAGTAGTCCTACAGACTTAAAACTTGGCATGGAAGATCAGTTCATAGACCTAAATTAAAATAGCTAAAATCATATCTTTTGGGCAACCAGGTGCGAAGCACCAGGGGGGAGGGGGTAGTACTTTGGGTAAATTTTGTAATCTTTAAGCTTCTTCTTCTTTGGAACTAGGAGCCCTACAGACTTGAAAATTGGCACGAATGATCAGCTCATAGCCCTTAATATAAATAGCTAAAATCATATCTGTTGGGCTGCCAGGTGCGGAGCACCAAGGGGGAGAGGGTAGTACTTTTGTGAAAGTTTTGTAATCTTTAACCTTCTTCTTCTTCTGGACCACAAGCCCTACAGATTTGAATATTGGCATGGATGATCAGCTCATAGACCTTAATATAAATTGCTGAAATCATATCTGTTGGGCTGCCAGGTGCGGAGCACCAGGGGGGAGGGGGTAGTACTTTTGTGAAAATTTTGTAATCTTTAACCTTCTTCTTCTTCTGAACCAGGAGCCTGTCAGATTTGAATATTGGCATGGATGATCAGCATATGGACCTCAATATAAATAGCTAAAATCATGACTGTAGATACACCAGGTGCGGACCACCAGGGGGGAGAGGGTAGTACTTTTGTGAAAATTTTGTAATCTTTAACCTTCTTCTTCTTCTGAACCAGGAGCCTGACAGAGTTGAATATTGGCATGGATGATCAGCATATGGACCTTAATAAAAATAGCTAAACTCATATCTTTTAGGCAACCAGGTGCGGAGCACCAGGGGGGAGGGGGTAGTACTTTGGGTAAATTTTGTAATCTTTAAGCTTCTTCTTCTTCGGAACCAAGAGCCCTACAGACTTGAAAATTGGCATGGATGATCAGCTCATAGACCTTAATAAAAATAGCTAAAATCATATCTGTTGGGCTGCCAGGTGCGGACCACCAGGGGGGAGAGGGTAGTACTTTTGTGAAAATTTTGTAATCTTTAACCTTCTTCTTCTTCTGGATCACAAGCCCTACAGATTTGAATATTGGCATGGATGATCAGCTCATAGACCTTAATATAAATTGCTGAAATCATATCTGTTGGGCTGCCAGGTGCGGAGCACCAGGGGGGAGAGGGTAGTACTTTTGTGAAAATTTTGTAATCTTTAACCTTCTTCTTCTGAACCAGGAGCCTGACAGATTTGAATTTTGGAATGGATGATCAGCATATGGACCTCAATATAAATAGCTTAAATCATGACTGTAGATTCACCAGGTGTGGAACACCAGGGGGAGAGGGTAGTACTTTTGTGAAAATTTTGTAATCTTTAACCTTCTTCTGAACCACAAGCCCTACAGACTTGAAAATTGGCATAGAGGATCCACTCATAGACCTTAATAAAAATAGCTAAAATCATATCTTTTGGGCAACCAGGTGCGGAGCACCAGGGGGGAGGGGGTAGTACTTTGGGTAAATTTTGTAATCTTTAAGCTTCTTCTTCTTCGGAACCAAGAGCCCTACAGACTTGAAAATTGGCATGGAGGATCAGCTCATAGACCTTAATAAATATAGCTTAAATCATGACTGTAATGCCACCAAGTGCAGAGCACCAGGGGAGAGGGGGTAGTACTTTTGTGAAAATTTTGTAACTTTAACCTTCATCCTTTAATGAACCAGGAGCCCTACAGACTTCAATATTGGCATGGATGATAAGCATATGGACATTAATTGAATGAGCTAAAATCATGACTGTAGATTCACCAGGTGCAGAGCATCTTTGGGGAGGGGGAGTGCTTTGTTGAGAATTTTGAAATCCCTATAGCCTTTATATTTGACATGGATTGATCAACTCATTAAAGAAAACTTTAAAAGTCTCAGACTCAGCCTGTATATCTGGCAAAGATTAGCTGATCACAGACAATTTATGAAAAAAGCTTAAATGAATAATGACCAGGGGAGGAGCAGAGGGGGGGAGGATTATTTCAAATGTTATCTTATTGAATAAATGAAAATCTCTTTTTCTTTTGTTGCATGGACATACCTAGGTAATGAAGCTTTTTTCTCAGGTGAGCGACCCAGGGCCAACGGCCCTCTTGTTAATCTTTATAGACTGGCCCTCCTGTGAATGAGTTACAACAGTATGGCAGTATGGAGAATCTTGGTACACCAACAAACATTCCTCCCTCACAACCAAATATGTCAGGGCTTGGTGAGGCTAATTTGGCAAAGAAAGAATTCTTAGAGGTAGGTAGCTTTGTAGTTTAAGTTAGAAAATTGGTGTAGAATAGGTCCTCAACCTAAGTTTTTATGCCCCCACATAATAGATTGTTTTAATGCAGTCCATCTTTCTGTTCATTCGTCTGTCTGTCTAGACTATTCTGCCAACAGAAAATTTTCCTATAACTTTTTAGCTCACCTGAGCATGAAGTGCTCATGTGAGCTATTGTGATCACCTTTCTTCCATCGTCCGGTCGTCCGGCGTCCGTCAACAATTTCTTTAAACGACATCTCCTCCTAAACTACTTGGCCAATTAACACCAAATTTTACAGAAATGTTGCTTAGGTGGTCCCCTTCAAAAATAGCTAAAAGAATTGAAATCCATGAAAAACTCTGGTTGCTATGGCAACAAACAGTGAAATTTTAAGAAAATCTTTAAATTCTTCTTCTTCTCAACCAGTAGTCCTACAGACTTAAAACTTGGCATGGATGATCAGTTCATAGACCTGAATTGAAATAGCTAAAATCATATCTTTTGGGCCACCAGGTGAGGAGCACCAGGGGGAAGGGGTTAGTACTTTGGGTAAATTTTGTAATCTTTAAGCTTCTTCCTTTTCGGAACCAGGAGCCCTACAGACTTGAAAATTGGCATGGATGATCAGCTGATAGACCTGAATAAAAATAGCTAAAACAATATCTGTTGGGCTGCCAGGTGCCAAGCAGCAGGGGGGAGGGGGTAGTACTTTTGTGAAAATTTTGTTATCTTTAACCTTCTTCTTCTGATGAACCAGGAGCCTGACAGATTTGAATATTGGCATGGATGATCAGCATATGGACCTTTATAAAAATAGCTAGAACCATTACTGTAGATTCACCAGGTGCGGAGCACCAGGGGGAGAGGGTAGTACTTTGTGAAAATTTTGTAATCTTTAACCTTCTTCTTCTTCTGAACCACAGACCCTACAGACTTGAAAATTGGCATGGAGGATCAGCTCATAGACCTTAATAAAAATAGCTAAAATCATGACTGTAATGCAACCAGGTGCGGAGCACCAGGGGGGAGAGGATAGTACTTTTGTGAAAATTTTGTAACTTTAACCTTCATCTTCTAATGAACCAGGAGCCCTACAGACTTCAATATTGGCATGGATGATAAGCATATGGATCTTAAATAAAATAGCTAAAAGCATGAATGTAGGGCCACCAGATGCGGAGCATTCCGGGGGAGGGGGTAGTACTTTGGATCAATTTTGAAATCTTTTACCTTATTCTTCTCCTGGATCAGGAACCCTATAGACTTGAAAATTGTAATGGGTGATCAATATATTGACATCATGACTGTAGGGTCACCAGGTGCTGAGTGTCTTTGGGAGGGGGTAGTACTTTGGATCATTTTTGAAATCTTTAAACTTCTTCTAATGAACCAGGAGTCCTACAGACTTGAAAATTGGTATGAATGATCAGCATATGGACATTAATTGAATTAGCTAAAATCATGACTGTAGATTCACCAGGTGCAGAGCATCTTGGGAGGGGGGGGTGATTTGTTGAGAATTTTGAATCCCTACAGCCTTTATATTTGACATGGATTTATCAACTCATTAAAGAAAACTTTAAAAGTCTCCGACTCAGCCTGTATATCTGGCAAAGATTAGCTGATCACAGACCTTTTATGAAAAAAGCTTAAATAAATAATGACCAGGGGAGGAGCAGAGGGAGGAGAGGATTATTTCAAATGTTATCTGATTGAATAAGTGAAAATCTCTTTTTCTGTGGTTGCATGGACATACCTAGGTAATGAAGCTTTTTTCTCAGGTGAGCGACCCAGGGCCAACGGTCCTCTTGTTTTAATATTTGAAATCCAGTGTTCATATTTGTAATGATGGTATGTCACATTGGTGTGCATATTTTAATATCAAGGTCAGGGTCAAACTGGAGAAAAATGTGCTGTCTTGGGGGCATAAGTATTGTCTGCCAAAAACTTTAACACTTAATAATGAGTTAAAAATTTTGATATACCACATTTGCATTAATTGCTTGTGACAAAACGTTTCAGTGAATAACAAAGTTGAGGTTATCAGCTAAGGTCACTTTGTGAAGATCAATGATTTTCAAAACTTGAGCACCTTAGGAATGGCAAGTGATATAGCTCTCATATCCTTCAAGGGTATTGCTTGTGACAAGACCATTCAGTTAAAACCAAGTCAATACCATCATTCATGAGTGATATCTGGAATTAAGCAGCAGTTTTAAAAAAAATATTTTAAAACACAAACTGCATGTAAGTTTAACTTAATTTATTACAGATTTCCAAATAAGTGTATGAAACCTTTGTTTCATAATAATGATAGTTGCAGAGCCTTTGTGTTTAGCAAAACAAATCTTGTTCTTATGAACTTAACTAATTAATTTCCCTTTCCCTCTATATACATTCAGGCATTACAGAGAAACAAGGAACAACAGTTACAGTTAAGACAAATGGCTTTACAGAATATGCGAATGAACCAATCACAAGCTCCAACTCCTGGTCCTCCTCCCCAACAGATGGCTCCTCCCCCTCAACAACCCCCACAACCTATTCCTAGTCAACAACAAATTCCTCCACAGGTAGGTGTCACTTTGCATAAAAAATAATAGATCTGATACCTTGTACAGTAAATATGCAAATAAACCAATCACAAGCTCCGCCTCCTGGTCCTCCTCCCCAACAGATGGGTCCGCCCTCTCAACAACCCCCACAATCTATTCCTAGTCAACAACAAATTCCTCAACAGGTAGATGTGGCTGTGAGTTAAAAATTGTAAATCTGATATCCTGTGTACAGAAAATGTGAATGAACCAGTCACAGGCTCCGCCTCCTGGCCTTCCTCAACAGATCGTCCCCCCCCCCCCAATCTATTCCTAGTCAACAACAAATTCTTTCACATGCAGGTTTGGCTTTTTGAAAAATTGGTAGATTTGGGCCTGAGGTTATAAAAACTTTTCTCAATCTCAATTCCAAATTTAAATCAAAGCCGTCAGTCTGTATTAATACTCGTTTAATATATTAACATAAAAGATAATATTAATTAGTTATTATAAACTGGGTCAACCCAAACTGTCTTCCCTGTACTTGTTTATAGTACTAGTAGTTAGTAAATAATATATTTATCTTCCTTCTACATTTTAGGGAATGAATCAAAGAAGATTGTCAAATGGAGATCCTATAATGAATTTCCTGAAAGCCAATCCAACAATTATAACAAAACCAGCGTCTCCAACGCCGCCCCCTCAACAGGTCCCCACTGGACCCCCTCCACCCCCTACAATTAACATGGTACAGCCGAGAGGTCCCTCACCGTCGCCCATACTTCAACAGGCATTACTCTCTCAACAGAACCCTGGTAGTCCGAGGGTACCTTCACCCATCAGTAAGTACATTTACATCTTGGCCTGGTTGTATCAAAGACAACCATTGGTTAAATATTTACTGAATGTTAATTTCAGCCAATAAGGATTGTTGTTGTTTCAATTAGTAAAATTGAAACAACAACTGATAGGCTAAAAGTAACTTCCTGTCTAAATTTAACCAATGGTTATCTTTTATACAGCTGGGGACTTTTGTTTACAGGTATGACATGTAATAACCAAATTCCAACTCAGATCCAACTCATTAAAAAAAAAAAAAGAAAACCAAATAATTGTTTGTAGCTCACTTCCACTATATTTTCTACCCCGAAAGTCAATTCTATCAGTAATAAAGTGCCTTTGATACTGACAATTACTTCAAGGCTATTCAAGACACAATGTTCATATTTGTTATGATAATAGATCGCAATGATATGCATCTGCTGGTACCAAGGTCATGTGTCAAGGTCAAGGTCATCATTCAAGGTTAAACTTTACAAAAAAAATCTGTTTCCAGGCATACATGTTTCCTTAACATATCTCTTGTATTACAGTGTTTAGTCAACAGCCACCCATGCATTTGAGCGCTCCATCTCCCATACACCCAAGTCAGTCTGGATCTCTTGCACAATCACCAACAACATTACAACCAAATGTCAATGTAAGTAGGGAAAGTGTTTTTCCAAGGATCACTGTCAACGTTTGATTTGTTTTTAAAAGAGGATATTGTCAATGGACGATCAAAATCTCAAAACTACAGCCCTATCAAGCTGTAGTTATGAGGTTTTGATTGTCCACTGATGATGTGATGAATTACTATGTCCAAATTAAATAAGTCATGTATAAACCGGTAAAAAACAAGAATTTGCCATTGATGTCTTTGATTGTATGAGTTTGATCAATTCTGTAATTTATGAAAGCAAATTGCATATTCAGTTTGAATTAATGCCTATTTTACTTGTGAATAATCTATACAACTACTCCAATAAGATTAGTCATGTATGACACATGATTTATGTAAAACTATAAAGTTTTTCAATTGTAGAGGGTGCCTTTGAATTTGTTTAAAGTAAATTTTTCTTGGGCATTTGCTGCAGCCAAGTTTGGGATCCACTTTTGTTTTCTTATTCACTGGGTCCCAAAGAAGCATACATTAAGGGAGTAAATCTTGTAGTGTGAAAAGTGATATTCTTCTTTCAAGATGTCTTAATGACAAAAGTGAAATGTCTATTTCAATATCCCTTAGAAAATGAACAGAACAAAATAAAATATGTTTAGCTTATAAACAAATTTATTTCAGGCATCAAACAGCATTCGCCCCCCCTCGGTTCCCCGTGTTCCTAGTCCACAGGAGTTAATTGCTCATACACAGGCTATACTGCAGAATGCTCTTATTAAAAAACAACTGGAGGATCAAAAAGAGAGATTTTATAAGAAACAAGCTGAAAGGTACGTCATAAATGTCTCATTATTGGTCCCTTAATGGATTTTATTATTACTTCACAGTACAAAGTACTGGATAGCTCTATTCAGTACATTGATACATTGATAGCTGCATAAACACGATCTTTCAACTGCACATGGTTATGAAATGATCATTTCAATAAAGCGAGTCATTGATTTTTAGATCTTTAGTATCAATGGTTGCGAATAATGTTGAAAATGTTAAAGACATTAGACCTTATAAAAAGGTTTGCACAAAACTTCAATTGGTGAAGCAGATTTTGAGCTCGCCTGTGACCTTTTGTGCTCATGAAAGTTCTGTGGTTGGATGGCTGTTATCCATCGTCTACAATATCTTTCAAAATATTCTCCTAAAAATCTATAATCACAGAGAATGCTATGAAGGGATGTAATGTCTATTTGACATTTGAATCAAATGCTTTTGAGATACTGTATTATACACAATACAAATGGAAGTACCCTCGTATATTTTATATGAAAAAACTGTAGGTCACTGAACATATTTAATTACTATCTTAGCCTAAAAATGTTTCCTCAATTTAATACATTTATTGGGAGGTTTAAATGTAGGAGTTTTGTGTACATTCATTTCTCTATATTTTAGAGGAAAGTCTCCAAATGCTGCTGTTTTGAAGGAGATGCCCCAGCCGTCAGTTGTTGTAACCAATTTGGTCAACCAAGTGACCTCAACACCTGTACCCTCAACACCTGTTAACAAGGTACAGTAACACAGGGTTTTAAGGAACACTGGTTAAGGGATTATTCTTGCTCAGAATATAATGTGCTAAAATATCTCATTTAGCCTATTCTTATGAGAAATTAAGAATTTTTAGCAAAACATTTTAACACATTGCTTTGAGATATTTCTCTCATTAAGTCTGTTTCAATGAGATTTCTGGCAGAAAAATGAGTGAATCTCTCCATATCTCACCCAAAAATGATTCCTGCGGGTTTTTGAGTCTGAGACACTCAAATAAGTATCTAGGACCCTCAAAACTTCCTGATGTGAGTCCCAAAGACCTTTGGGGGACCAGCTTCAGAAGAGAATTGAAGACTGTTTGAAACAGTCTTCAATTCTGTCCTGAAGGTGATCCCCAAATAGTCAATATGTTTCCAATACTTTCTTTACCTGTGACCAGCCATTAGCTCAAAATAATTATAAAAGCAAGTTTAGCGCTGTAAAGAAATAGTCCGAATTTCAAACAGGGACTCTCAGACTTTAAGGCAACTTCCCTAAGATCCCATTAATAAAGTCCTTTGGACCCTGTTTTGTTGAAGATAGACTGAAACCATGTTAAAATGTGTATAAAGGGGCCACTTATGGGACCACCAAAAGGCGGTCATTAAAGAGAAAGGTTGTTTATAGCATATTTTGTTTACAAATTTGCAAATTTTTCAATAATCCTATGTTCTTAAAACTCAATAAAGAAACTTCTTGTCAAGACAATTCTTATGAGTTTAAAAACTTGGCATTCATTTACAATATCTACTTAAGGAAAACAAAATGGTAGCTTTGCATTTTGTGTAAATAGCCTTTTTAGTCCCCTACCGGCGTTCACACCGGAGGGGACTATAGGTTTGCCCTCCGTCTGTCCGTCCGTCTGTCCGTCCGTCCTTCTGTCCGCTCAAATCTGGATCCCGCGATAACTTAATAACTAAGCAAGCGTTTTTGATGAAAGTTGGTATATGACTAGATGGCAATGTGTAGATTATGCACATCATTTTATTTTTGTTTTTCGACTTAAATTGAGGTTGCTATTGTCACAGAAATAGTGAAAATATGGCCAAAAATGGGATCCTGCGATAAGATAATAACTAAGCAAGCTAGTTTGATGAGACTTGGTATATGACTATATGGCAATGTGTAGATTATGCACATCATTTTATTTTTGTTTTTAGACTAAAATTGTTGTTGCTTTGTTTACGGAAATAGTGAAAATATGGCAAAAAATATTGGATCCTGCGATAAGTTAATAAGTAAGCAAGCTAATTTGATGAGACTTGGTATATGGCTAGATGGCAATGTGTAGATTATGCACATCATTTTATCTTTGTTCTTTGACAAAAAGTGCGGTTGCTATGGTAACGGAAATAGTGAAAATATGGCAAAAAATGGATCCTGCAATAACTTAATAACTAAGCAAGCTAACTTGATGAAACCTGTATTAAAATGTAAAAAAATTTATAAGCCATGTTAGTCAGGGTGGTGATGCAGCAGTATTAATCACCTCCTGTGAAAGTTCTCATTTCTTACCAACAAGACTGAAGAAAAACATCTTGGATCAGACATGGTAACTGTTATTGATACTATTTCTTGCATCTGTCTATTGCTTCCATGAATTGTATAGTGGGCACAGCAGAGACAACAACTCATGTAAGTCTTGTTTAACCCTTTAACAAGACCTGGTTTTGACGTCCCTGATAGAATTGGCATGGGAAAACATTGAGACAAACAAAGCCGGTAGGGGACTTATGCCCATGTCCAACATGGCTCTTGTTCACTATGACACTATGTAAAACCCACCTACATTTCAATATTCATTTCACAAATACAAATTTAATATGGTAGAAAAATTGAAAATAAGTTTTGATTTTTAAACAGTGTATGAACAACTTTGTTAGGAATTTTATTGCAATATTCTGTGTTTGGTTTCAGACCCCAGTTAATGTAGCTTTCACTCCAACATCAGTTATAAGAAAGATGCATTCAGAGAAGGCCAGTGAAAAAGAGAAACAGCGAAGAGATAGCATAGATGCCGAGGCTCAAGGTAATTTTATTTATGAAATTGAGCTGTTGTTATCTAATCAGGGTTTTTACTCTTACGGGAGTCAAAGACTAGTATTTACCAGTTTTTACTCCCTTCATTTTGCAAGTTAAGATTCTGATGGACACCATGGTCCAAATAAGAATATTTCTTTTTCATTTTTTGTCAAAACTGTATATTTTTTCACAATAAAAATACTAGTATTTTAAAAGAAAATCGTTTACTTTGGGGGGTGGGGGTAAAACTGGTAACTTACATACTCAGACGAGCCATATAGGACAATCATGATCTTCTTTTTAGTGGCAAGCAATATCTTCATAACCCACAATGTTTTCCTTTGAAAAAATTGCTGTTTCAGGGGCATTTGTTTCACAAACACATCTTGTATATTACAGAAAAACAAGCATTACCGGACACCACTGAAAGAGTTCCTGCTATAACATCTGAGGGAGACGTCAACCAAACATCTAACCCCGTGGGGCGATCCGAGCCTCCTCTATTAACAACGACCAGCGTTCCTCCTCCAAAAGTTATCCACGCCTACCCACCCCCGCCACTTCCAAACCAGGTCCTGCCTAACATGTTGTCGGTAATGCCAGGGGGTCCAATCATACCTGGCCTCCCTCCACCGTTCAGTACTAACCAGTTGACGCACCTCCCACCCCCACCCCCACCACTAATCTCCACCCACTTACCTCCGCCCTTACTGAGCCCGGGCGCTCTGCCTCCGCCTCTACCAAATACAAGTCTAGTCACACAAGAGCAGGTAAGACTTTTAGCTTACTGTATGTGGTGATTAGAAACAGTTATGACAAATTATATTAACAATTTACCTTTAATACAAGGCAACAAAAGTTTATGCCTGTCAATATTAGGATATGTTATGACCCCAATTCATTTTGTTATAAGAATTGATATAAGTTTGATGCATACATACCAGAAATTATCTGTTGCAATGCTTTGAAAGATTTTTATGCCCCGGTATCGAGAGATTGGGGGCATATTGTTTTACTCGTGTCCGTCTGTCTGTCTGTCTGTCCGTCTGTCTGTCCGTCCGTCTGTCCGAAAACTTAACCTTGCCAATATCTTCAAGCCTATTCAAGATACAAAGCTAATATTTGGCATGATGATAGATCTTAATGATCGGCATCCACTGGTGCCAAAGTCAAGGTCATGTGACAAGGTCAAGGTCTAACTTTGAAAAAAATGCCGTTCCGGGGGCATTCGTGTTTCACAAACACATCTTGTTTTCTTATGTATCAAAATAAGTGATTGTCTGGCTCAATGGTTAATTCAGTTTACGACTAACAAAAGTTTTGATTGTTGTAACCAATTTAGCAACTCTATGTTAATTTTTGTTGGAAAGGCTATATAATGAAACCCATATAAACAAAATAATAAAGTGGCAGCTAGTTTTGCGTATTGGAAAGGCTTTTTAATGAAAACCATCTTAACGAAAGAATAAAGTGGCAGCCAGTTTTGCATTGAGGAATTGATACCTTTCAGTTTTTTACTTTCTCTGAAAGATTTTGATTTATTTTTACTTATCAATCAAAGGGCTTTTTGATAGAAAAATGATCATTTGACTTTTGTAAAGTTTTTTTTTTTTGTCTTTGATACTTTAAGAAGATAATATACAAGTGCCCTTTTAATGGTCACAAATTTGAGAATTAAGAAACAGAGGAAAATTCTTTTTTTCAGTGCTACATTTATTAATCTTTTATTGAATGATAAATAAAAGCTATACCATCACAAGTTGCAGAGCTGTTATTCAAATTATCTTTTGTTGACAAAATTAATGATAGATCAATCCTATACTAAAAACAAACAATTTTACTATTTTCTTTGATGCAAAAATGAGACTAAATGTGAATTTTGACAAATCTCTAAAAGCACATCTTGCACAGTACTAGGCAATGTGATTACATGAATTTCAAACATTGACGTTTCAGATTGAAGCTGCAAAGTCCCAACAGATCAGAGCGCTCATGGGTCCACAGGGACCAGTGCCCGTCAATATCCAGGCTGTTACATCTGGATTAAATACTCCCGGTCGACCAATTATTAAAGGTAATTAAAGGCAAAAATTGAGTCTTTGGTTGCCCACTGACATTAATGACCTAAGCAGTGAGTCATACTTGTGGGTTCACATTGGATTGGTAAACTCTTAAAATTTTTCATGCTGAATAATATTTTGCTAAAAATTCTATCAAATTCAAAGGGCAAAAAGCACTGAAAGTACCAACTGTAGGTCATTTTTTATTTGAAAAACTAAATCTAAATTCAATTCTGGTTTGAAAACGAAAAACAGGTGGTGTAGACTAACATCAGACTGCACATATGTGCAGGCTGATGATGGTCTATAGCTTGTGCCAAATCAGGAATATTACGGGTTCAGCATGACAAGGGTAAACAACTAGGCTTTGACATCTCGATTTGAATTCTCCTTGTTGACCTAGGTAATGGAGAACTGAAATGACTCGAAGAGAAATTGTGTCCACCTTTGTTTTTAGGCACTGAGCCTCTTTAGTTAAATGTAATGCTAGACTTTTAAGTTTTGACGGATCCTAAAAGAAAATAATACAAGGGACAATTATATCTTTAAAGCTGGTTGAAATTGACAACTGACATACTGGTTAAATAGAAAATATGTGAGAAATGGAATGTTTGATACTTTTCATTCAATATTTTCTTATCTTTATAACAGACAAAATGGTGGATTTTGGGTTTCATTGAGAAATAAAGATTTTACATTGGGTTTGCCCCCTCTTATCTGTTCCTTTGTACAAAGCCGCCACCATAGCGCAGTTGGTTAGGCATAAGACTTCCAATCTGGAAGTCGTGGGTTCAATCCCTGGTGGCGGCAAATATCCTTTCCGACGTGTGCCTCTCACCAATGGGTATATGATCGTAAACCAATGTGAGATAGCAGTCGGAGGCTAGGAAAGGGTGTAATTGTAGGACAGGTGAAAGAAATACCAGGAATCCATTGATAGGTGCTTGGGCTGCCACGATATAACTGCGATATTGTTGAAAGCGATGGAAAACCCATACAAGCAAACAAACCTTTGTACAACCATTTCAAATGACCTTCCTTTCCGAATTGTAGGTAATCTCACAACAATCCCACAACCCATGGTCTCTTCGAGCCCACTTTCAAAAGATACCCAAGGTCAGCAGAGACCCATCATGGGCGGTGCTGGTACCCCCGTGGTCTCCGCCGTCGATATGGCCAAACTTTTACAGCAACAACAACAACGACAGTTCACAGTTCCTCCCAGAACACCGACAACCCCTTCCACTCCCTTTGGAATACCAATTACGGGTATGTAGTGATGATAATTGTTATGGGAGACCTCTCTCACCACTGTCCTGCATAGCTTCAGTGGTTTTGATAAAATGTCTGACGTCTGCATCAGGGAAGATCTTCTTTGGCTCAGTGGTTAGGGCATTGAACCTGTAAGCAAATGATTTGAATATTACTTGTCCGCATGGGTTTGACACTGGCTTTCATCAGTAATTTTCAGTTGCGGAAGTTTGTTTGTAAGATAATATATAAATCTATGCATGCCATTCATCCTGCAACAAAGCTTGTGTTGACCTGGCTGAGTACATGAAATGGTATCAAGCAGTCTATTTTAAGAAACAATTTGCATAGAACCTAGAACCCTTTTACCTGAAATAATTTTGTGTACAATTCTTGAGATGCAAGATGGGTCCTGGTTTTTTGCCAACTTTATAGGACGCTTTGCAAAAATCATTGTGATACTTGTCATTTGTCTCCCATTTGGCAAAAGTTATTTGATTTGAAATGGTGTCTGAAGCGGATTTTATAACTCTGTCAGATTCAGGTGACTTGTCAGCTTAAGTGGGATGAGCGGATAGTACCTCAGACTCAATGATGTGGCTATGCTGGTGTGAAAAAAACTACAACCTATGATCAAGTACAGAGCGACAGATAGAGGGGGTATTTTGGATTTTAGATAAAAGTATTTTGATAATGACGGCACAAGCCCTATGTTGTTGGTACTCATTGGAATTGTCTTGCCAAGATGAATCAAATGAGTACCCACAACAGAGGGTTTGATTGAGACTTAAAGATTTTAGCCTGGCTCTAACCCTCCCTCCTCCTATATGTACAACTCAGTCCTGCCACTGTGTATAGTTGGCACTGGTGAAAGTGGCTTTAGATTACATACAAGCAATGTAATTGGAGCTTTGCTAATTGTGTATTTCAGGTCGCGTCCCCTTACAGTCGACACCCATGATTGGTGCTCCACAACCCCCGACTCCAGGGGCCAACCCCATTTTAATGCAGCAAGTCATTCCTGGTGGTAATCCACGAAGTAAGTAGAACCAACCTGTGAACCTTTATTATGTAGCCGAGTATTTTGATTATTTCTTATATGTAAAGGATTGCAATTTAAGGGCCAAGCATCTTTTTTTGCTGCATTTATTAGAGTATAAAGTGCAATTGATGGCTTAAACATAATGTAGGTCCTGGGTTCAAACGCCGTCAGCTGCACTCATTCTTTCCGACTATTTGTCTCTCACCAATAGGTCGATAATCGTAGACCTATGTGAGATAGCAGCTGGAGGCTAGGAAAGGATGTGATGGTTGTACTGCTGAGAAAAATACCAGGAAACCATTGTTAGGTGCTCCAGCCGCCGTGATATAACTGGAAAAATGCTGAAAGTGGCATTATTTGCCATCCCTATAATTTATTTTTTTGTAAAGAATAAATTTATTCTTTTCACACAATGCATACCTAATATATCTTTTTGCTCATGTATTAAAAGATGTAAGTGTAAAATATTTTTAAAATATTTCAGGAATTTAGGGTTTGTTCAAGTTTCAGGTGTCGGCAGGTGAGAATTGGAATGGTGATCTGTCGCTATCATATATTTTGAAAATTTAGATCCATATAGAGGATAATGAATGAGGGGTTACTGAATACCGAATTTATTATAAAACAAGTCATCTTTAAACAGATATGGACGAGGCTGCGCCGAGTTTATATCTGATTTAGATGACCAGTTTAATTAGTTCTGTATTTTTTTAGCACAATTTTATATTCTATTTACAATGTGACCCGAGTTTTTGCGAAAAATTGTCAAAACTCTTGAAATTCAACATTGCAATTTTCCGCTAAGCTTATAATGCCGTTTAAAACTGGCGTCACAATATATACATTATGACATCATTTTCGCGGTTACTGAATAGCCTTGCTATTTTCTCTGTGCTCATTTGCTTAGTTATTCCACAAGTGTAATGTTGAAAGCGGCGTACAATCCCATTCAAAATCCACCAGTGTAATAACACCTGTGTGATATCAAAAATATTCATTGGGGTTATTTTACTCCCGCATCATAGGCCATGTTATAATTTGAGATATTGAATATCATTTCAGCCATGAATCAGTTGACCCAGCTGGCTAACTACCAAGCCCAACAGCGTCTGATAGATCCTCGAGGAATTCGACCGCCTCTCCCCGCGGGTATGGTCCCACAGCTGAGCCCAAGAAGTGTTACCTCTTACCCCACACCTGTCTCTACCAACCCCCTATCTACACCCTTTAACCCTCGAACAATGAACCCAAATATTCACAAAAGTAAGTGTGTTTATAAGCTAGCACCCTTTGAGATATCTTGTTACCTATTTTGAAGTTTTTATTTGGAAGAAGCATAGTTGTTTACATCAGTAAAATAACATGAAAGTAAATATGGATTCAAATTGTCTTGGACCGTATTTGTTTACTAGATAGGTGTATGATTAATGTCAGGGTCTTCTTGGAAGGTCATGGTTCTTTCTTTAGGTCAAATTTGTGGAAAAAAGCCTCGGGGAGGGAATAAGTATTCAGCCACACATCTCTATTGTGGTGACAATCAGAAAATTTACTCTTAATTCCTTAAAAAACCTAGTATGCTACTTTTCCCAGGACTTTTAGGGACACAGGTTTGTGAGTTGGAGACTCTCAAATAAGTATCCAGTACCCTCAAAATTATAACAGTCTTCAATTCCTTCCCGAAGATGAGCCCTAAATGTTCATGTATATTTATTATATACCACACACTTTCTTTATTACCTCGGCTATTTTGGAGAAAACCCGAGGTATCCTTATTGCCTTGGTGTCATAGTTATTGTCATGGTTGTGTGAAAAGTTTGACATTGGTAGTATCTCTGGTTCTACTTGGCACACATGTTCACTATATAAAGAGCAACCTATACTATGGGGGGGGTATTAAATGAATTTTGTACAAATTATGACCCTTTTTAGCTGGACTATTCGAAGAATAAGGAGGCTATTCCAGTCACCCGGGCGTCAGCGTCGGCGTAATGCTTTGGTTAAGTTTTTACCTGCAAGTGTTAAAAATCTCTATTAAAGCTATTGCTTTGAAACTTTGCACATGCTTCTGTGACCATAATATCAGCCTCTAGACAAAGATTCAATACTCTGATATTAAATTTAGTGGAATTTTAACCCTTTTCGGACTTAGAAAATCTTGGTTAAGTTTTTACGTGCAAATGTTGTTTATCTGTAATATTTCTGTTTCTATAAAAGCTATTGCTTTGAAACTTTACACATGCTTCTGTGGCCATAATGTCAGCCTCTTGACAAAGATTCATTACTCTGGTATTGAATTTAGTGGAATTTTTACCCTTTTCGGACTTAGAAATTCTTGGTTCAGTTTTTACGTGCAAATATTGTAGATCAGTTATATCTCTAATTCAAGTAAAGCTATTGCTTGGAAACTTTGCACATGCTTCTGTGATCATGAAAACAGCCTCTTGACAAAGATTCAATTCTCTGGTATTGAATCTAGTGGATTTTTAACCCTTTTCGGACTTAAAAATCTTTGTTAAGTTTTTACGTGCAACTGATGTACATCTGTAATATTTCTGTATCTACTAAAGCTGTTGCTTGGAAACTTTACAAATGCTTCTTTGACCATATTAGTAGCCCACAGAAAGATTGATTACTCTGATATTTAATTAAGTGGAATTTTAACCCTTTTGGCCTTAAAAATCTTGGTTATGTTTTTATGTGCAACTGTTTTATGTTAGTTGTATCTCTGTTCCTACTAAAGATATTGCTTTGAAACTCTGTTGCTACTGTGACCATAATATCAGCCTCTAGACAAAGATTCTTTTCTCTTGACTTTCATTTTATTGAATTTCCAATGTCGATATTGATTTGCTGTTACTACCCAGCACTAGTAGACGAGCTTCACTGTCCTCCAACAGCTCTTGTTTACAACCTTAGACTCTCAAATAAGTATCTAGTACCGATAAAAGTATTTGATGTAGGTCCCAAAGACCCTCTGGGGATCAGCTTTAGTATAGATAGTCTTCTTTTCTTTCCTGAAGATGAGCCCCCAACTGTTCCTATAATATGATATAAACCCTACACTTTCTTAATGTTTAACAAGGGAATAGCTGTTCATTCACATAAAAAAGATTATTACTGCTTAAATAAAATATCCTTAATCTAAAGCAGGTACTCCTAGTAAACGAGCCTTTTAAATCCCTTCTTGTTGATGTCAGACTTAAACCCCATTTTCCTTTTCAGACGGACCTATATCACCCGGCAATATGCAGGCCCCTATGATGTCAAATGGCAATAATAACATTCTAAAGCAGGAAAGTGCTAACTTGGTAAAGTGGTTTGGATCAGACATGTTGAAGAACCAGCTCCCAACCATGCCACCTCTCTCAATACAAGGACAGAAAGTGTTAACTTTGGACGAGCTTGAACGGAGCTAAATGGAGTGAAAGTCAAGTGTTAAACATGTAATGTATACATATTGAGCAAAGTGATAAGTTCTAAATAAAATTGAGTAATGATGGTCTGAATATTTGTTATTTCATAAAAATTATTTTTAGTTGAACTAGACTCCATAGAAGGTCCATGGTTTTACTCAGAAACTCTCAAGTCATTGGATTAGATAAAATCGAGGCTTCATCTTGATTTTACAATAGTTAATGAAGTGAATTTAACAGCCCAAAACAATCAATCAATTGAATAACACTACAGTAGAAAGATTAATTGCTCTGTACACCACTATGTGATAAGGCAGTTTGTTTAATTTATCAACAGATAATCAGCAACACAACATATGATCAGGGACTAACGATAAATAAGGTACTACTAAGGTGTTCTGCTAAAATCTCGTAACTACAGCTTTAAACAAGCTGTAGTTACGAGGTTTTGGTAGAAAATCTACGACATGTTTGTGTTTGTGGTCAAGGAATGTTGATACTAAAATATTATACAGCCATCAAACCAACAAAACCAATTTCAATGAATACCCACTAAATAGGACTCATGACAGAGATAACAAATTTAGAATGCCATTGCTCGGTCTTATTTAGAGCCAAGTGATTAGCCAGTGGCAGGGTGTGCATAGCCCTGAGCTCAGGATAACAAAATGGTTTTAACTGTTTGAAAATTATAACCCCGCCTTGCATATAATCTTGCATGCAAAGCGGGGTATGATTTGCTAACAGGTGGCACTAGTGATGGGCAGATTAATTGATTATAATCGATAATCAATTGGTTTGGGCTTTTGATTGTGATAATTGACTAAGAAATTTCATAATCAATCAATTAAGTTCCTAAAACATAAAAAAAAGCCGTTATATTGTTTTCTAAACCAACATCAGTTTGATGGCTCAGCATGAAACAGTTGTAACTGCCTATATGTATATAGGCAGTTACAACTGTTTCATGCTGATCCATAAAATTAGTAGAAAAATCTGTAGAAAGAGTCTTTAGGTCATTAATTTTAACTAAACTTTAGCATTCTATTCTTCAAAGGTTGATACTGGGAGCGCTGTATTTATTTCTAAGAAAACGATTGTGCAATTGATCATTAGTTGATTTACTCTTCCAACTAAAAACCAATTATCGATTGTGATTTGAAACCGATTGCCCAACACTAGGTGGCGCCAGTTTGTCATCCTGAAGGCAGGACAGATTTATGTTGACGTGTTTAATCAGTATTTGATAAATTCTTTTCCTCTGCTTGTTTAATATTTCTTTATGCATATCAATGTCTTAATTGTATATCTTGTGAAATGAGATTTGAAATATGATAATTGTATATTACTATTAACAAAGATTCATACCTAATGTTTTATTGCTGCCTGTCTGTACAACATAACTTGGGGATGGGGGATGATTTTCCATGCAGCTAGTCTCAATAGAACTTAAAACCTGTGGGTGCCAAAATGTTGTAAGTACAGTCTTGTTAAAGCTATGACTGCCATCATGTATAAGATTTCAAAATCATTTCTAAAATGCATACTATTATTGTGAAACCCCAACTAAATACAGCCTAGAAAAATAATTAAATACATGTGGGACTTTACATGATGCATATTGTAAAAACTTTTATATTGTCATAAAATGGTCAAAAAGATTGCTGCAGTCAGTAGGCTCTATGAAATTATGCTTGATTTTATGAGAGACTTTCCCAAAATAATGTGCAAAGTAACGACACCAATGTGGTCTCTAAAAAGTTTCTAAGTCGAAGTTTGTACTGGTGTTTAGCTAATATATGGAAATATCTGTTACAGGCAGAATGGCAAATATCTTTTGTATGATTTGATATATGATAATATGTTGTTAATCATAAACCTAACTGGAATGATCTGCTGGAAGCTGAGAAGGACTTGAAGGTTTCAATGATTAGGTAACCTAGCTACCATAAGCCATATAACTGAAATATGGTTCAAAGTGGTGTTAAACCCAAGTCAATCAATCAATTCATAACATGCTTGATATTAATTCTCTTTATAAGCATTAAAGTCAATTAGGGGATTTGAAAATACCCTTTTAAAAATATTTGAAAAATATTTGATTGTATCTTGGAGTAAGTGTTATTTCATTTTGATAAATATATATTAAGTCAGTTCAAAGTATGTACTATAGCATTTCTATGTTCATTTGTATATTATTATTACATGTATAAATAGTGCTATGTTGTATTGTGTTATTATACAGTTTATTAATACATCTAAATAGAAAGGTAAGGGTATCAATAGTTAGCTGTTCTGTTTTTCCCAAAAAAACTGAGATATTGCTATAGTTAAGGAGTCGTAACCATCAACAGATGTGTGCAAAATTTGACAAATTCATAAAATGTCATGAAAAAAAAACGAAAAAAACCATAATTCATTGGAACAGGGCAAAACAGTTGAAACTGCCTGTATGTTTAAAGGCAGTTACATCTGTTTCATGCTTAGCTATCGAATGGCATTAATCGTCAATAGACGAAAAAAAATAATTTCAAATTTACTTCAGATGCGTTTTGAATGGAATGGAGGATATGCAGTTGTAGATTAGGGTCAAATTTTACATGTTTACTTCTGTAAAACTTACAGGTATAAGCAATCACTTCCTAAAAATAAGTTACCTGTTATTTTCCAGTTTTCAAGTTTGAAAAATATTTTATCACTGTGAAATTCTTCTTAGTGATTGAAGCATTTAAATCTATAAGAAACAATAAGGGCATTTTATTTTGATGAGTTACAGCAAAATTGTTTCAGTGCTTAAGTACTTATTACAGTTTTGCAGTTTCCTTTGTGTTTGTTCAATGTGACTTGTTGCGCTAAATTGGGCCATGTAGGAATTCATTCCATTTTAAACACCGCCAAAGGTGGACATATTTTGGTATCCTCTTCTCTGTCGATCATGATGAAAGAAATTCCATATGTCCCAATCTTGTGATTGTGATGTTTTGAAAACCAATAGGGTAACATAGAATGACTATTCTAACTTCAGAATGTCTTTAAGAGATGTCGTACTAAATGGTCCTTTTTTGCGTGACATGTCATAAGTCTTTACAATGTGTGTTCGTGCTTTGTAAATAATTATTTTCTAATTGTTGTACAAAATGATATGTATATATGGTCTTTGTAAATATCTTGGTTTGAATGTTTTGCTTTGTCTGTGTATATCTATAGTTTAAAACAACTTTTCGATGTCTATGTCCATGTTGTATAGTGTTAAATATTTCATCTTTACTTATCTGAATCTATCTTTGTATAAGTACAGCAAGACCCGTCAAGCAAGAAAGTACCAACCCAGGAATTGTAATGTGAATTTTTTACCCTGGGTGGTCTGATGTGTTTATGCATCTCTAATTAATAGATGATCCCTTTTTGAGGGACAGGTGAAATATGTTTTACGAAATGTCCTTGTAGTAGTAACTTAAACTGAAAAGGCAAGTGCACTTACAATAATGTTGACAACTTTTTTTCAAGTCTATATGGTCAGTTCATTATGCATGTACAAAATCTCCACAATGTTGTTATTGAAACTGATTGATATTTTTCAGAATAAAGAAGATTTATTAAAGATCAACAATTGCTGATATCTTTTCTGGTATTGTTTCAACCTATGCGTTGATAATCGTAATTCTATGCGAGATGTGGAGCTAGAGGCTTCTTTGGTTAGGTGCTCATGCTACAGGAAAATGACTGAAAATTGTAAAAAAAAAACAAAAAACTAACAAATGAATAAATGATTAAATATTGATTAATGTATTTGGTCATTATAATTGTCACCTATTATTGAAAGTGCATGTGTCCCTGAATACACATGTTTTGTACAGTCCATTATGTTCTTTCTTCACTTACTACTTTCTTTTCCTCTATTTTGTAAATAAAACATGTCTTTCTTGTTTGTACAGTTGTTTAATTTAAAAGTTACTGTATGTAAACTAGCTGACCATTTATGAGAGTTAAAATGTTACAAAAAATCATGAAAGTTGTCTAGATTGTGAACAACCGTGTAACTGGTTTTATTTGCGGAGCATCAAAATTTTGGCTGGATGTAAATATATAATATGTACTTAGTGTTTTGTATGAGAAAAAATATCTAATGAGGTTAGGAGAATTGATAATTGGCGAGGCTCTGCCGAGACAATTATCAAATCTCACAACCGAGTTAGATATTTTTTCATACAATACACTAAGTATGTATTATATTTATCTTATAACCTCTATTTGTCTTGTTTTCAACGATGTTTCTTACTGAAATGCAAAGTTCTAAAAATAACTGCATGATATCATTGTTCTAAAAATAATATGTGATATCATAAAAAATATCATATGCATTGTTATCACACGGATATTTGTATAGTTATAAGATAAAAAGCATTACACTCTTTATTTACGCGAACAATATTTACGGACTTTTCCAGTAAACTTTTTTGTCAAGCATGCTTTCTTCCCTTCTTTTCTGACATGAACAGTTGTCATAGACATCCTTGTCAAGTACATGTGTAAGATTTGTCTCAGAATCATGTCATAGAAACAGATGGTTAATCAATATTTGTTTTGGTTGTTGGACTAAGAAAGTCTGTTTAGGATTTAAGAAATGTTATTTGAGAAAAAAGAACAAAAAATATGCTTCTCAATTTTCTTAGAGGCAAGCCAATCTTTAGCTCTGCTTAAAAAAGGGTTGCTAAAAGCTCCCAAAGACTCTTATTATTGAATTTTAAAGATGTAAAATTTAGCTTGTCTAAAAGAAAAGACTAATTAGACTAGTGTTTTATTTCATGAATAACTTGGATTCATGTGACTCCATGAAAAAAAGGAAATTAAAAAAAGGAGAAAATAATGTGATGAAAGGGTACTTATAATGGTGAATTTGCAGTTTGACTGTCATATTTTCTACGGATAAAACAAATATCTTTTGGACGAAAATTTTAACTTTTTTCCTTCAGAATCACCTTGTTATCTATTTGTTTTAGATTTGTAAGCTCATATAAAACTATAAAACTCTGCTAAATTTTGAAGGAAAAGTGCCAAAGCTCATATAAAACTATAAAACTCTGCTTTATTTTGAAGGAACAGTGCCAAAGCTCATATAAAACTATAAAACTCTGCTAAATTTTGAAGGAACAGTGCCAAAACTATTGTAAGTGCCTATAAATTTATAGGCACTTACAATAGCTTTTGCACGGACACTTGACACACTTTTGCTGCAAAAAGTACCAGTTACATGGTTAATGTTATATCATAATGATACTGTGTTTAAACAGATTTTTTCTTTGTATTTCGTCGTTATAAATATGTTTCAAATGTTGTCTTTCCCATTTATTTCTTACATAGTATTTGTATATCTGTTTCAATTTTCTGTCAGTTGTATCATTCAGTTTTGTTTAATCAGTATAGAAACAGTGAAATGACATACTTAAAGGAAGTTTGTCATTTTTTTGTTTCTAAAAGTTTTAAAAAAGTTTAAGTAACTTTTTCTTTGCCAGGTTTATTCAATAGTCTTGATATTCAAGGAAATGGACCTGTAATAGTTTTGCAACTTTTTAGATTGCATAATTTTTCACGATGTTAAACCTGGTTTCCCAATGAAATCATTCAGAAACCTCGGTTAACATTGTCAATGTTAATGACTTCTGAAACGTGGCGGAACTATTAAGATCCACTATCTTAAACCCCTTGTTATTAAATGGCAATAGGGCCGTTATATACAATGCGCTTTGGCTAACACAGCACTAATACTTACACTTAAACACCTGGATGGAGGGCAACATGGATTTAAACCTTCGCACAGAAAAATGCCACAATTCATAATATAAAATTATAGGCACTTACAATAGTGTTGCACTTACCACTTGTTCTAGTGTTGGATTTGAGTCTTAATTTGACATACAGATTATGGGAGTTCTAGTCAATTGATTCAACACCACAGTCTATTTCTACTAATGCCGACAAAGTACATGTATGTGAAAATGTCTGGGGAGATGGTCAAAATTTTGGGGATTTGGCAACTGCTTCATTCCAATGGTACCAATAGTTATGCAAAAAGTTGAACAAACCAATTTGGGTACCTGTGAAAATAAATGATAAGTGACTTCTTCAATTTGAATAACAGTGTACATCATATGGTTTGATCAGGTTTTTATTTTTTTCCTCAATGAAAACAAAAAAAGTATCTTCATCTTTTGAACTTATCCTTAAAGACTGACCTTTAATGAGAGATATTTTGAAGGTAAAAGGGTCAAGTGAATGAATCTTTGTAGAGGCACTTATAGATAGTCAAGTTCTTGGGCAAAGCTTAGCGGATCTCCCAGCCTAGTGTAAGTGGAGGTCTTTAGTGTATGACAGCTTTCTAAATCTTTATTTGTGACCCATCACAAGTAAAGGGACAATCTTGGAATTCCTTGAATTAAATCTTTGGGAAAGGTATCAAATCCAGCATAGGTCAATCAGAAGGCCTATTACTGAAAGAATTACAAAGAAAGGTAGAATAATTATTCTAGATTCAGAGAACTTATTATTTCGAGGGCTCAGCGCGAAACGGATGTAACTCCCTATAAACATATAGGGAGTTACAACTGTTTCGCGCTGAGCCATCGATTTGCAAAAAGTTTCGACACTGGTTAGTCTGCGCAGATCAAGCAGTCTGACAAGAGTTGATACTTTATGTACTTCATAGATGGTCCCTTTTTATTATACGCCGCCGGAGGCGGACGTATATTGGCGTCATCTTCTCCGTCTGTCCGTCCGTCCATCCGTCCGTCCGTCCGTCCGTCCATCCGTCCGTCCATCCGTCCGTCCGTACGTCCGTCCACTTTTCTTGTCAACGCAACTCCTCCTAAACTACTGGCTGGATCTTCTTGAAACTTGGTCAATATTATCACCTCAATTGGTAGATGTGCATGAAGGAAGGATTTTACGGTTCGTTGATTTTTGCCTGAGTTATGCCCCTTGATAACTTAGTCTCTGGGTCCACTTTTCTTGTCAACGCAACTCCTCCTAAGTTTCTGGCTGGATCTTCTTGAAACTTGGTCAATGTAATCACCTCAATTGGTAGATGTGCATGAAGGAAGGATTTTACGGTTCGTTGATTTTTGCCTGAGTTATGCCCCTTGATAACTTAGTCTCTGGGTCCACTTTTCTTGTCAACGCAACTCCTCCTAAGTTTCTGGCTGGATCTTTTTGAAACTTGGTGGATGTTATCACCTCAATTGGTAGATGTGCATGAAGGAAGGATTTTATGGTTCGTTAATTTTTGCCTGAGTTATGCCCCTTGATAACTTAGTCTCTGGGTCCACTTTTCTTGTCAACGCAACGCCTCCTAAGTTTCTGGCTGGATCTTTTTGAAACTTGGTTTATGTAATCACCTCAATTGGTAGATGTTCATGAAGGAAGGATTTTACGGTGGCGGACGTATATTGGCGTCATCTTCTCCGTCTGTCCGTCCGTCCATCCGTCCATCCGTCCGTCCATCCGTCCGTCCATCCGTCCGTCCGTACGTCCGTCCACTTTTCTTGTCAACGCAACTCCTCCTAAACTACTGGCTGGATCTTCTTGAAACTTGGTCAATATTATGACCTCAATTGGTAGATGTGCATGAAGGAAGGATTTTACGGTTCGTTGATTTTTGCCTGAGTTATGCCCCTTGATAACTTAGTCTCTGGGTCCACTTTTCTTGTCAACGCAACTCCTCCTAAGTTTCTGGCTGGATCTTCTTGAAACTTGGTCAATGTAATCACCTCAATTGGTAGATGTGCATGAAGGAAGGATTTTACGGTTCATTGATTTTTGCCTGAGTTATGCCCCTTGATAACTTAGTCTCTGGGTCCACTTTTCTTGTCAACGCAACTCCTCCTAAGTTTCTGGCTGGATCTTTTTGAAACTTGGTCGATGTTATCACCTCAATTGGTAGATGTGCATGAAGGAAGGATTTTATGGTTCGTTAATTTTTGCCTGAGTTATGCCCCTTGATAACTTAGTCTCTGGGTCCACTTTTCTTGTCAACGCAACGCCTCCTAAGTTTCTGGCTGGATCTTTTTGAAACTTGGTCTATGTAATCACCTCAATTGGTAGATGTTCATGAAGGAAGGATTTTACGGTTCATTGATTTTTGCCTAAGTTATGCCCCTTAAAACTTAGTCTCTGGGTCCACTTTTCTTGTCAACGCAACTCCTCCTAAGTTTCCGGCTGGATCTTCTTGAAACTTGGTCAATGTTATCACCTCAATTGGTAGATGTGCATGAAGGAAGGATTTTATGGTTTGTTGATTTTTGCCTGAGTTATGCCCCTTAAAAACTTAGTATCTAGGGCTCATTGAAATTGCAGCCTTTTGAACACAAATCCTCCTTACTTTTTGTCTTTATTTAAATGAAACTTGGTCAATGTCATCACCATAATTTGAAGATGTACATGGATCAAGGATTTTATGGCTCATTTATTTCCCTGAATTATGCCCCCTTAAAACTTAGTGCCTGGGGCTTATTGAAATTGCAGCCATGTGAAGGCAACTCCTCCTAACTTTTTGTCTTGATTTAAATGAAACTTGGTCATTTTCAATTTGGTTCTGTCAAAATAAGTAGTGTCTACAATTATTTCTGTGAAACAGCAGCAATGTGGCGGCGTATTTTGTGACGATGGCACTCTTGTTGCTTGATGGATCACAAATCTATCAAAAAGAAAAAGATTACTACATGTATCTTGTTGGGACTCATATGAATTCCAACAAAACAAACAATTTAGGGTTTGAACATCCAACATCCCACTTTAATACATTAAAAATGAGGAAATCATAGATAATTCTTCAAACAGTAAAAATGTGAAAAAAAAAAAAGTTTATAGATGTTTGTCTTATTTGTTTAACATTTGTGCAATGATTATTTAAAACTTTCTTTTTTTCTCAATCAATGATAAGTTAACGTTAATTTTGTCTCATTGTAAATGAATACATGTAAATGTGACCCATCAAGCAAGTTGAGACTTCATAAAATAAATATTTCGAAAATGTGATCGGATTCATCGGAGGGAAACCAGGTGGCGCCTTTCAAAACTAACTACATGTATATAGCAAAGGAGAATGATCATTACTCATTCAGAAAATATGTAGAAAATGAAAAGATTCAAGCAAAATCATCCCCTGTGCAATCGGCACAGTCTGACAATGGTCTTTACTTTTAAGGCTTCCCAGATAGTCCAATTTTGCTTGTGGGGTCACAAATCAATGGCTCAGCGTAAAACAGTTGTAACTGCCTATATGTTTATAGGCAGTTACAACTGTTTTGCGCTGAGCTATCGAAATGTTAAATAACATGACAGTGTATTGTAAATATATAATTTTCTTTTTTTCCTTTTGTAACAATGTTGTGGTGGGGATCTCTCTGAACTTTGTTGATGACAAACCTATTCTTTACAGTAAAAATTCTGAAAGGATATTAAAGGGGTTTTTCTTTCAATAAGTAAAGGGTTCATGGTAAGACAACTCTAAGTGTCTATACAGTGTATAGGCAATTAGTGCAATCTTGCTCTGTAACCTAGATATTTGACCTGTCTCGCCAAGAGGGACTGGACTAGATTTGATCTCGAAGAAATAGATGTTTGTAAAAAAAAAAAAGAAACCTGAATCCAGCAAAATTGAACCAGAATTTGTGTTTCAAAACTTTTTTTTTTTACTGGAAAGTCAAATTATTATCATAAATATCTGTCTGAAGTACTATGTTTACCCTTGATCAGCCTGCTTAGTCCACCTCTGACACTCATAGCTGTGAGTTTAAAAAAATACCTAAGTAGAATTTTGCATAAATATTCTCCCTTTCTTCTGATCAAAATAGTAAATTTGTATAATTGATGGTCATTACTGAAACAGTTGTAAGTTTTACAACTGTTTTGCACTGATCCATAAAAACTTACTTTAACTTGAAAATGCATTTTGCTTTTTATCAACATTACCTATTTCTAGATAGTTTTCCCTCCAATTGACAAGACAGAAATTTTGCTGATATGGATAAGGTTTGTCAAATTGTACAATAATGTAGATTGTTAATAAGTGATAATGTTAACCTGTTTCAAGTGCTGATGTTTCTTCTCTTGTCAACAATTAAAGTTGTTTTAAGTTGTTTCTGTAAACTGATGTGCTGGAAAAGTTCCAAAATGAATGTGAGGGAAAATATGGGTTAGAGGGCTATTTACAGGGCTTGTGCTAGTGTTTGTATTTAGGGAGTCTTTGACCCCTTAACACTGTTTTACAAAATTTTGGACATGTTCAAATTCAAAGGTTTTGCAGACGAAAATTTAAAGTAGATTTAATTTGAAAGGGTAGAAAATAGTGTGGAAAAAGATGAAATTGCTTGTCAGAAGCAATTTCTTCTTTTTTCATAATGTTTTCTCAATCATAAAATCACAGGCACGTAAAAAGCATGGATTAAACAGCAAAGGGTAAACCATTTAAATCTGGGGGTCTAAACAGTTTTTAAAGGGGTGAAAAGACAAGAAAGGGATAAACACATGTAAGAATTTTATAGTTTTCAGACTCATTTGACCTTTGCTTTTAAAGATGCAAAGTAAGCAAATGATTTTGTAAAATTTTAGACAGTATATGCCTATATGTTTATAGGCAGTTACAACTGAGCCAACAATTTCTTAACTATTTGTTTATAGGCAGTTACAGCTGTTTTGTGCTGAGCCAACAATTTCTTAACTATTTCAGTTACTTTTTTCATCTTTAACACAATGCTAGATAGACTTTTTTACGTGTACTAGTTAAAGTAAAGTCTAAACACTTAAAATTAATCAGTACCTGGTATTGTTATAATTTTCATTTGATTAGATATGAAGTTGTCTTGTAGCTTTGTCAATTACATAATACTAATGTATGTCAACATTGGTCTGCAAAAATGGATTTTAGGCTATGTTACAACCCGTTTGTAGGGCATTTTGCCACACCAACCCACTTTGAAATAACTATTTTTTTTCTAAAATCCGGTTTTGTTTCAAGACAGGTTGAAACAAGGCTTTGTGATAGTTTATTTCTTTCACAGAATAGTTTTTTCCAAAGAATAAGTATTTAGTTCAATTGTAGTCAAAGAACATTTTAAGGTATTAATGAAAAATTACTGTCTTTACTCAGAAAAGCACTTTAAAAAGTTAGTTAATTATTACAAAGGTAAATTTAAAAGGCACTTAAACTAGTTTTGCTTGCCCTCATTACCTTTCATACATTATAGAAATGTTGAACTAGTTAGCCTTCCTATATTTCACTACGATTACGAAAATTATTCTGGAATTTCAAATATTCTTATTCAGTAAATTTGCCCCTTGATGTACCCCATTTTTCCCTTTCCATGGTATCTTTATGGCACATTAACCCGATATTCTAATCCATTCCCCATGTATTTTTGCACCCCCTCTTACATAAAAAAAATCCCTCCTATTTCCTCTGGGTGATTTATACCCAAGAGCTCAACACTAACTTCTGTAAGTAAAGATTTCAGTAGACTCCCAATTTATGAAATCAAGGATTCCAAGCTTAAACTAAGGAGTTCAAATTTTCCATAATAGGAGAAATTTGTGGAAAAAGAATTTATTGCTTGTTAATACATAATGCTTTGAAAATTGTGAAAAATAAAAATCTTGCTTACAAAAAATATTTCCCCAATTTTGGTCTATGTTTTCTTCCCAGAAAGTAACAAAAAAGGGAGCAAAAATGAAGGGTTCTGTAGGTGTAAAACATCTATCGATATTTGGTCAGTTCAATGAAGTCCGGGCAAAACTATTGCAAGTGCCTATACATATATAGGCACTTACAATAGTATTGCGCTGACTCATCGAGTTGCAAACTGTCAGGGCTTACTTGTAATTTACCCCTTAATCTCCATAGATTCAGATCCAAAGCCACACCCACATTCCTTTAAGTGTTGTCTTCCTTACTCCACCCCTTTCATTCATTCAACTCCTTCCACTTTTGATGCACCCCTCCCTCTTTTAGTCATTAAACCCCTCCCATTACCTATAGTACTCAGCAATCATTTAGCCGCTCCAATTATCTATCAGTATTGATAGTTTTAGAGCAAAAACATGGTATATATCTATACATTTTATAGAACATACTAGATTTCAATAGCTCAGCACATAACAGTTGTAACTGCCTATATATTTATAGGCAGTTACATCTGTTTTGTGCTGAGCCACTGATTTGGCACTAAGCCACCAATATAACCTACCCCTATCAATCATTATACCTCTTCCACTTTCTCTCTCTTTGCTTCAGGATAATATAGTAAAAGTGAGTGCCAAAGAGATGGTATCTTCATTAGGAATTCCTCAATGGGAACAACTGTGCATCTTTTTTTGTTTTCAAAAAATCAGGTCCAGGGTTCGATCCCCAAAAGGTGACACTCATTCTTTCCAACTATTTGTCTCTCAATAATGGGTTGATAATCATTGACCTATGTGAGATAGCAGCTGGAGGCTAGGAAAGGATGTGATGGTTGTACTGTTGAGAGAAATACCAGGAATCCATTGTTAGGTGCTCCAGTCAATACGATATAACTGAAAAAATTTTGAAAGTGGCGAAAAACTCCATTTAATCAATCAATCTTTTTTTCAAATCCATTAGTTATGCTCTGGACAAGACCAATTTCATCACATGACCTTGAACAGTGTCCTTGGGTACCCAGTGAAGAATATCAAATGTATGTTACAAAGTTAAAACACTCACTTGTGCTTTGTTATCTTGAACACAGATCTTATCTTCTTTGTAAATCAATCGTTTGTTTGTTTGTGAAATGACTCGGATCTTACCTTCTGCCTGGAATCATTGTAATCAGTTATTCGTTTTAGTGTAATTTTTCTTCAAATGTTAAAATACTTGGTGGGTGCTAAAATGCCACAATTTTAGCTTTATTTAAGCTATGACTATGTTGTTTTAGTTACCCACCAACAATTTATCTTGTAATAGTTTTGTTAACATTACAGAAGATTTGTAAGATTGATATATTTAGTTTCATGGAGAATACATGCTCATGTACATGAAAAATGTTGTTGGATTAGGAACTTTTTTTTATTTGCTTGCAACAAAAATGGGTTTCTTTTCTCATGGTTTTTTCAGTTTGCTTCTTAATATATGTAATTCCACATGCATAAAAGGAAAAACTTAGAATTTTGTAAAGGAAATATTTTAAAAAGTGTTCTAATGTAGCAGAGGTTAATTAATATCACTATTTCAATTGTTGATGCCCCATTTTTAGAATGGCAGTAGAGCCTCAACAGTATATTGGCACATGCCATTTTGGAATTGGGGCGTTGAAATAATTAACCATTTTGGTACAATTGGTGGGGTTTTTTAATTAAGAAGATTTGCAAAATGCAAATTGTTTGCATTCAGATCAGGCTGTGTCTGCAGTTTACTAGGAAATGTGAATTTTTGATATTCTAAACTTGCCCTTTTATGCATGATGAGTTTGAATTTGTACAGCTAGTATCTTGAAGGGTTAAGAGCAAAACTATTGTTAGTGCCTATAAATCTATAGGCACTAACATTAGTGCCTATAGATCTATAGGCACTTACAAAAGTTTGGTGCTTAACCATAGATTGTCTATCCTTCCTTTTGTATGCAGGGTCATTTATCAATAGAAAGGTGATTCCAATGAGTTTTGTAAGCCACAGCATAAACGTACCCTGCCATTCAAACGTAATGTGAATGTTCCTATTCTCTGTGATTATTGCTTCTTATATTGTATTTTTTTTCTCGATTTTGAATTTCAATTTGATTTACTATTTGAGTTATGTGTAATGAAATTATGTCAAAGTGGCTAAATTTCACAGTGCTTTGAAAACAATCTTAATAAAATGTGCAAGTTGAAATTATTTCTTCGTTTCTTTGTTCTCCCAAATAACTTTCCACATGGAAGAAGCTGACAACTTCAAATTAATGAAAAATTCTTTTCAAATTGGTTTAACGCTACTTTTTAAAGTATATGTAAAAAAAATGATATATCTTCCTCACAAAGCTTATATTGTCACGAATAGCTATCAAAGATATCCCTATCTTACACATATGAAAGATCACATTCTAAATGACGTCATCACAATGCCTTCTAACGGGGATGTCATCTAACTTAGGTTCCACAGTTTTTCTGTTCTCGGGGCATTTAAAAAAAGAAAAGTTTTCAATATGCAAAATATTGTAAGTGTGAGAAAAATAATTTTTATGCCCCCGTATTGAGAGATCGGGGGCATATTGTTTTACTCATGTCCGTCTGTCTGTCTGTCCGTCCTTCTGTCTGTCCGTCCGTCTGTCCGAAAACTTAACCTTTGCCTTTTTCTCCAAAAGTATTTGACATACAAAGCTGAACTACAAAGTCAAGGTCAAGTGACAAGGTCATGGTCATGTTACAAGGTCCAGGTCATCTGTCAAGGTCAAACTTTTGAAAAAATGCTGTTCCGGGGGCATTCGTGTTTCACAAACACATCTTGTTTACTCGAATCTTTTTGAGACAAGCCGTTACAAACCTCGTCTAGAATAGAAAACTTGTAAAAGCGAGCCTTGGCTCGCTTAATAACATTTCTATTCTAGACTCTGTTAAGATCAGCTTGTCTCAAACATAAATATGACGAAATAAGAACGAATATCTTGGCTTATAAAACTCTTTTCTAGTGCCAGTTACAGACAAATACATGCAAGTATTTATACCCCCGCAAAACGAATGTTTTCGGGGGTATACTGGAATCGGCCTGTCTGTCCATCCGTCCGTCCGTCTGCCTGTCCGTCCGTGGACATTTTACTAGTAATTTTGTGTCGCGAACTCCTCCTTCAGTTTTCAATTAATAGTAATGAAACTTCATACAAACATTGATCACAAGTTGAAGTTTTGCAAGACACAATTTTCAAGTCTCAACTCCCCTGAGGTCATGAATTATCTCCCCTTGAACTTAGACATCTTTTTAGCTCCACTGGCTGAAAGCCACTGGGGCTATTGTCATGGCGTTGTGTCCGTCGTGCGTCCGTCCGTCCGTCCGTCCGTCCGTGCGTGCGTCCGGTCGTAAACTTTTCTTTAAAAATCTTCTCCTCAGAAACTACTGGATGGAATTCAACCAAACTTCACAGGAATGATCCTTGGGTGACCCTCTTTCAAAGTTGTTCAAGAAATTTTGATCCAATGAAAAACATGGATTTAAGGGGCGTGGCTAATTTCCAAATATGGTAAAAAGTGAGTTTTCTCGGATTCTAATCAATGGATTCCAATGAAATTTTACATGAATGATCCTTGGGTGACCCTTTATCAGTTTACAAAAAATCATTATGATTGGATGGAAAATATGCATTTTATGGGCGGAGGTCATTTCTCTATATGTTATATTGTGGAAACTTTGAAAATCATTTTCTCAAAATGTAACTGATGGATATCAACCAAATTTCATTGGAATGATCCTTGAGTGACCCTTTATCAGTGTACAAAAAATCATTGTGATTGGATGGAAAATATGCATTTTATGGGCAGAGGTCATTTCTCAATATGTTATATAGTAGAAACTTTGAAAATCATTTTCTCAGAATGTAATGGATGGATATCAACCAAATTTCACTGAAATGATCTTTGAGTGAACCTTTAACAGTCTACAAAAAATCATTGTGATCGGATGAAAAATATGCATTTTATGGGCAGAGGTCATTTCTCTTTATGTTATATAGTGGAAAATTTGAAAAACATTTTCTCAGAATCTAATTTTTGGATATCAACCAAATTTCTTTTGAATGATCTTTGAGTGACCCTTTAACAGTGTACCAAAAATTATTTTGATTGGATGAAAAATATGCATTTTATGGGTGGATGTCATTTCTCAACAAGTTAAATAGTGGAAACTATGAAAATCATTTTCTCAGAATGTATCTGATGGATATCAATCAAAAATTTTTGGTATGATCTTTTGGTGACCCATTATCATGCAGCCAAAAATCATTTTGTTTTGATGAAAAATATGTCTTTTAAGAGCGGAGGTCATTTCTCTATCTGTTAACAGTAGAACCCCAAATATCTAAAAATCAAGTCAAAATATTTCTTTGCTTTTATAAGAATTTCAAGCCTGTGGAGCGACTCAAGCCATTCATGGCTTTCTAGTTTCCTATTTGTAACTATGTACTGATAATTTTGTGTCGCATACTCCTCCTTCAGTTTTCATTCAATAGTTATGATTATTAATACAAATATCGATCATAAGTTGAAGTTTTGCAAGACGTAAAATTCAAGTCTCAACTCCCCCTGGTTCATGAATTATCTCCCCTTGAACTAAGACCTTTTTTCCTAATTGTTAGTATGTACTGATAATTTTATCTGTCCTTCAACTTAGACTTTTTTTGTACACATGTACAACAAAAATCTTGTGTTGCAAACTCCTCCTTCAGTTTTTTTTTTATATTTTAAGCATTTTTTGCCTCTTCTGTCAAAGTATCTCATTCTCTGAAAGCACTTGCGGGGGTATTAAGTCACATTCTGTGACAAGCTCTAGTTATAGATGTATCTCGGCGGCTGGAACAGCTACCCATTAAGTTCTAGATGAGCCTGTGTGTGAAATTTCAAGCAGTTCCGCGTGTGCGCAAAGCATATACTTCAGCCAGCCTGTGCATTCGCAAAGTCTTCGATTTGCGCTTTGTAAAAATATAAGGCTGTAACTATTCTTCGCGCCTTCCGAGAATGTTCATATCGTATTGTGTGGTTGTCTAGGCTGCCCAATATTTGTGATTTGTGCACTTACAGTTAAGAGCATCGTGAAATTGACAAGATGAATGATTTTTTAAAGAAATTGAACGAGTGTGAGGAGCGAGTTTTTAGTGAAATGAAAGGGAGGTAATCATATCTGCTAATGTTGGTCAAGATAATCAAAATTAGCGATACAGTTGTTTAGGCAGTAGCGGATTTTGGGGTATAGCGGATAGGTTGTTTTTAAATCGATCTCTATATTTTTAAACGGAATATTTCAATAAAATTAATTTTACCATGGCATAATTTAATATTCAAGGGATTTCTTAGCTAAATTCTCTTTTGTTTGCATTTGTTTTTTGTACTTTCAATTCGCTGCAACTAAAACGAGGTAACCGGAAGCTGCATTTTTCAGGTCCAGAGTAAATGCAATAGCAGGCGCTCGGATGTTTAATGTTCATGTAAATCAAAACCAATAAACAAGTTCTTGGTATCATTTTGTAGATTACCCTATTTCCCACTATATCAACACATCTGGATAGAAAAAATATCCAAAATTAACTAAAATATCGCCTGAAGAAAACATCTCCCGATTCGGGCAGTAACGGATAGTTCTTGCGAGTGGAAATGGTTTCACGGGGGTTGTCTCAAAGTGAACATCAACTGCCAAAAAATTAAACATCATGATTCAGATTTTCTCAGTGCATTTAAAAAGACAAATATAAACCATGAAATAGACAGTTCATGCTAAAAGAGTCTTTTAACTTTTATCACAAATAAAGTTATGCATCAATACACGGCTTGGGGTATGCTGATTTTTTAAGCCACTAAAATCCAACAAATTACTGTGAGCACTTATTCATTTACTGTGAGTATTATAGTTGTCACGTCAAGACTAAGAACAGCTTGAAATGAATGCTCTGGCTAATCTTTGTCTAAACCCCATAAAATCTTGAATATTCCCGATTACTGATTACAGTATCACAAGTTTCATTCTTGTGGCATCAATGTATAACTCTGTCATTTTCACCAGTCAAAATTAAGAAACAGATAGATGGATAATGAAAGTGCAATTCAATCATACATTTTAGTATATTCGTAACTGATGTGCATTGTTTGTTGACAACCACAAGCCTGCTACTGCAAATTTAATTAGCTGAAGACGTTACGCAAGATACTGGTGACCCTTTGCGTTACAAATAGTTTCGACGTCGGCGTATATATAACGTTCCGTTTTTACTAAAATATCTTCACGCCAACATTTGCAAACGATATATTTGTTTTATTGAAACGCTGTTAATCTCTGCCAGGATTCAAATACATAAAGTTTGTATTTTTTTATCACAAAAATGGACACGGATTTCCGAAGATTCCGGCGCAGATCCAATAATATAATGCAGAGTAGGATTGATTCAGTGTGGTTTAGAAATACTCGTTCAAAGTAAAGATATACGGACAATATCAATTATTTCTAGCTGTTCAAAAATAAGATTTTGATTTACAAGTAGTATGAATTTTTATATTAATGACTAGAACTTATTTTTAAATCAAGGACTTTCAATAAAGATTTATAAGGTAATTCCGAATAATTCGCGTTCATCTGAACCAGATGATCTTACCACTGAAGGAATCTTACTTTGAATAGAATTTGATATTCTAGTTCTTTTTTTTTTATTCGGTTTGATAAAAATGTTTTCTGTTGAGGATGTTCTCAAACAGAACAGTTAATGATAGTATCATGTGTTTTTTATTTATTTATTCATTTTTTTTTTTCATTTTGCTTTTATTTTATTTCATATTGATTGGAGTTTGAATATCCATCTTCTTTTCTATATACATTGTATAATGCGTAAATTTGGAGCATTTAAACTCATTCACTTATGATTATTATAAACATTATAATCGAGTGACATAAAATTTAAAATACAATAACAAATCAAATCAAGCATGTGAAATTCGAATACATTTAATCATATTTATTCTGTTTTTGCTTGGTAACGGGGAAAAAATCAACGTCGCGTTCTGAAAAATAACGTAGGTGGGACATTTTTGGGTGACTTTTGTATTTATCAATAAAATCATTTCTATCAGGCCGAGAATTGAAAGAATCACATCGTTGTAAACAGAAATGAAAATGTATTTTTCTAGAGAAATTTTAATTCAATGCAACAAGTTAAAGATATTAATTATTTAGAGGGAAAATAGCAATTCTTAATTATCGACGTCAAAAAATGACAGTGGGACATTTTTGGTGACTTTAGTATTTTCGCAATGCTTCTTAAGGACGCTTCAAAAAATGAATTTATTTACATTATTCTAATCTATAGAGAAAATGTATTTCTTAATGTAAAAATCAGTATGATCAGTGAACTTAACATAGAACGGTATTAACAAGAAAACGACTTCACTTACATCGTCGTTAAAGTGGGACAGCTCTTGTCTTTTTAATCGATCATTCGTGCGATCTTCAATTTTCTAAATACATTTTAAAAATTAGCACTGACGTAACCAGAAACATAATTACTTCGTCCAGGTGAAAAATCATTATTGTGTTTACGGTCAAGTAATTAAGACAGCAAAATGAAAGACCTCGACCGGAGGAAAGTGTAACGCGGGACACGTCATTTTAACTTCAAAGTAAAGAGGTCTTAGTTGTCCATTGATTGCATAATTAAAAACGATACTTCATGAACATTTTTTTACAGTGCTTATATTAAGAATAAACTTTTAAGGTTCATTTCATTAATCCGCAATTTTGAAGGTCAGTGTCAGTTATCAAGCCTTAGAAATCCGTTTCGGAGTAAAGTTATATGAATACATTTGTTGTACTTTTTGCCTACATCTTTATTTTTTAATGTGTTATCTTTTGCATATCTATTCATTTTGCATTTACTGGGCTTAAATGACCGTTTGGTTAGGCAGGTTTTGCTATTTTTGATCTTATGAAAACGAACATGAAAAAAAGGCATTCCGATCAACTCTCGAAGCAGTGTTTTGCCCCCAGACCCCAAAATTTGCCCCGCATCTCTATCGGTCGCTAGGCAGTGAATGGGTCCGTCGAGCTGTTATTTTGGACGGCTCAACGGCAGTAGGTAACTGCAGTTCTCGCTCCTAGAACCCAGAATTTGCCCCGCATCTCTATCGATCGCTAGGCAGGTTACCGGCCCTCGAGCGGCGGTTTTGTACGGCTCATTGGCCGTCGCTAGGCCGGAAGTGCGCCGATCGCTCCGAGGCGAAATGTTCACGCGAGTGTGACACTCCAATGCAGGTATCGAATCAATGGACCGAACCCATTTATTGCAGGTACTCTCGTGATGTCCTATTCAAGCCCTACAATCGTGGCGAGTTTGGTGGGGCCGCGGCGGGTAGCGGAGGAGCTAGAGCGATTCACGCTGTAGTCGCGCCTTGAAGCGGTCGAGCCGCGATTTTAGCGGCGCAGCAAATGCAGCTCGGCTCTCGAAGCAGTGTTTTGCTTCCAAACCCCGGATCTCAATCGATCGCTAGTCAGGTTACCGGCCCTCGAGTGGCGATTTTGGACGACTCATCAGCCGTCGCTATGCCGGCTGTTGGCCGATCGTGCCAAGGCGAAATGTTCACGGGAGTGAGGCACTCGATGCAGGGCTCGAACCGATAAATCGACCCCTGTGTTGTTGGTACCCTCGTGTTGCTCTATTCAAGCCCTACAATCGTAGCAAGTTAGGCGAGGATGCGGTAGATAGCTGCGCAGCTAGAGCGATTCGCGCTGGAGAGGCGCCTCGACGCGGTCGATTCGCAATTTTAGCGGCGCGGCAAATGCAGCTCGGCTCTTGAAGCAGTGTTTTGCTCCTAGACCCCCGCATCTCTATCGATCGCTAGGCAGGTTACCGGCCCTCGAGCTGCGACTTTGGACGGCTCATTAGCCGTCGCTAGGCCGGCAGTGCATCGATCGCGCCTAGGGTCAGGGAGCAAAACACTGCTTCGAGAGCCTCGTCTAGGATAATTTGTTGCTCGCTGTACTGATCACCAAGCCACTTGTGCTTTGTTATCTTGAACACAGATCTTATCTTCTTTGTAAATCAATCGTTTGTTTGTTTGTGAAATGACTCGGATCTTACCTTCTGCCTGGAATCATTGTAATCAGTTATTCGTTTTAGTGTAATTTTTCTTCAAATGTTAAAATACTTGGTGGGTGCTAAAATGCCACAATTTTAGCTTTATTTAAGCTATGACTATGTTGTTTTAGTTACCCACCAACAATTTATCTTGTAATAGTTTTGTTAACATTACAGAAGATTTGTAAGATTGATATATTTAGTTTCATGGAGAATACATGCTCATGTACATGAAAAATGTTGTTGGATTAGGAACTTTTTTTTATTTGCTTGCAACAAAAATGGGTTTCTTTTCTCATGGTTTTTTCAGTTTGCTTCTTAATATATGTAATTCCACATGCATAAAAGGAAAAACTTAGAATTTTGTAAAGGAAATATTTTAAAAAGTGTTCTAATGTAGCAGAGGTTAATTAATATCACTATTTCAATTGTTGATGCCCCATTTTTAGAATGGCAGTAGAGCCTCAACAGTATATTGGCACATGCCATTTTGGAATTGGGGCGTTGAAATAATTAACCATTTTGGTACAATTGGTGGGGTTTTTTAATTAAGAAGATTTGCAAAATGCAAATTGTTTGCATTCAGATCAGGCTGTGTCTGCAGTTTACTAGGAAATGTGAATTTTTGATATTCTAAACTTGCCCTTTTATGCATGATGAGTTTGAATTTGTACAGCTAGTATCTTGAAGGGTTAAGAGCAAAACTATTGTTAGTGCCTATAAATCTATAGGCACTAACATTAGTGCCTATAGATCTATAGGCACTTACAAAAGTTTGGTGCTTAACCATAGATTGTCTATCCTTCCTTTTGTATGCAGGGTCATTTATCAATAGAAAGGTGATTCCAATGAGTTTTGTAAGCCACAGCATAAACGTACCCTGCCATTCAAACGTAATGTGAATGTTCCTATTCTCTGTGATTATTGCTTCTTATATTGTATTTTTTTTCTCGATTTTGAATTTCAATTTGATTTACTATTTGAGTTATGTGTAATGAAATTATGTCAAAGTGGCTAAATTTCACAGTGCTTTGAAAACAATCTTAATAAAATGTGCAAGTTGAAATTATTTCTTCGTTTCTTTGTTCTCCCAAATAACTTTCCACATGGAAGAAGCTGACAACTTCAAATTAATGAAAAATTCTTTTCAAATTGGTTTAACGCTACTTTTTAAAGTATATGTAAAAAAAATGATATATCTTCCTCACAAAGCTTATATTGTCACGAATAGCTATCAAAGATATCCCTATCTTACACATATGAAAGATCACATTCTAAATGACGTCATCACAATGCCTTCTAACGGGGATGTCATCTAACTTAGGTTCCACAGTTTTTCTGTTCTCGGGGCATTTAAAAAAAGAAAAGTTTTCAATATGCAAAATATTGTAAGTGTGAGAAAAATAATTTTTATGCCCCCGTATTGAGAGATCGGGGGCATATTGTTTTACTCATGTCCGTCTGTCTGTCTGTCCGTCCTTCTGTCTGTCCGTCCGTCTGTCCGAAAACTTAACCTTTGCCTTTTTCTCCAAAAGTATTTGACATACAAAGCTGAACTACAAAGTCAAGGTCAAGTGACAAGGTCATGGTCATGTTACAAGGTCCAGGTCATCTGTCAAGGTCAAACTTTTGAAAAAATGCTGTTCCGGGGGCATTCGTGTTTCACAAACACATCTTGTTTACTCGAATCTTTTTGAGACAAGCCGTTACAAACCTCGTCTAGAATAGAAAACTTGTAAAAGCGAGCCTTGGCTCGCTTAATAACATTTCTATTCTAGACTCTGTTAAGATCAGCTTGTCTCAAACATAAATATGACGAAATAAGAACGAATATCTTGGCTTATAAAACTCTTTTCTAGTGCCAGTTACAGACAAATACATGCAAGTATTTATACCCCCGCAAAACGAATGTTTTCGGGGGTATACTGGAATCGGCCTGTCTGTCCATCCGTCCGTCCGTCTGCCTGTCCGTCCGTGGACATTTTACTAGTAATTTTGTGTCGCGAACTCCTCCTTCAGTTTTCAATTAATAGTAATGAAACTTCATACAAACATTGATCACAAGTTGAAGTTTTGCAAGACACAATTTTCAAGTCTCAACTCCCCTGAGGTCATGAATTATCTCCCCTTGAACTTAGACATCTTTTTAGCTCCACTGGCTGAAAGCCACTGGGGCTATTGTCATGGCGTTGTGTCCGTCGTGCGTCCGTCCGTCCGTCCGTCCGTCCGTGCGTGCGTCCGGTCGTAAACTTTTCTTTAAAAATCTTCTCCTCAGAAACTACTGGATGGAATTCAACCAAACTTCACAGGAATGATCCTTGGGTGACCCTCTTTCAAAGTTGTTCAAGAAATTTTGATCCAATGAAAAACATGGATTTAAGGGGCGTGGCTAATTTCCAAATATGGTAAAAAGTGAGTTTTCTCGGATTCTAATCAATGGATTCCAATGAAATTTTACATGAATGATCCTTGGGTGACCCTTTATCAGTTTACAAAAAATCATTATGATTGGATGGAAAATATGCATTTTATGGGCGGAGGTCATTTCTCTATATGTTATATTGTGGAAACTTTGAAAATCATTTTCTCAAAATGTAACTGATGGATATCAACCAAATTTCATTGGAATGATCCTTGAGTGACCCTTTATCAGTGTACAAAAAATCATTGTGATTGGATGGAAAATATGCATTTTATGGGCAGAGGTCATTTCTCAATATGTTATATAGTAGAAACTTTGAAAATCATTTTCTCAGAATGTAATGGATGGATATCAACCAAATTTCACTGAAATGATCTTTGAGTGAACCTTTAACAGTCTACAAAAAATCATTGTGATCGGATGAAAAATATGCATTTTATGGGCAGAGGTCATTTCTCTTTATGTTATATAGTGGAAAATTTGAAAAACATTTTCTCAGAATCTAATTTTTGGATATCAACCAAATTTCTTTTGAATGATCTTTGAGTGACCCTTTAACAGTGTACCAAAAATTATTTTGATTGGATGAAAAATATGCATTTTATGGGTGGATGTCATTTCTCAACAAGTTAAATAGTGGAAACTATGAAAATCATTTTCTCAGAATGTATCTGATGGATATCAATCAAAAATTTTTGGTATGATCTTTTGGTGACCCATTATCATGCAGCCAAAAATCATTTTGTTTTGATGAAAAATATGTCTTTTAAGAGCGGAGGTCATTTCTCTATCTGTTAACAGTAGAACCCCAAATATCTAAAAATCAAGTCAAAATATTTCTTTGCTTTTATAAGAATTTCAAGCCTGTGGAGCGACTCAAGCCATTCATGGCTTTCTAGTTTCCTATTTGTAACTATGTACTGATAATTTTGTGTCGCATACTCCTCCTTCAGTTTTCATTCAATAGTTATGATTATTAATACAAATATCGATCATAAGTTGAAGTTTTGCAAGACGTAAAATTCAAGTCTCAACTCCCCCTGGTTCATGAATTATCTCCCCTTGAACTAAGACCTTTTTTCCTAATTGTTAGTATGTACTGATAATTTTATCTGTCCTTCAACTTAGACTTTTTTTGTACACATGTACAACAAAAATCTTGTGTTGCAAACTCCTCCTTCAGTTTTTTTTTTATATTTTAAGCATTTTTTGCCTCTTCTGTCAAAGTATCTCATTCTCTGAAAGCACTTGCGGGGGTATTAAGTCACATTCTGTGACAAGCTCTAGTTATAGATGTATCTCGGCGGCTGGAACAGCTACCCATTAAGTTCTAGATGAGCCTGTGTGTGAAATTTCAAGCAGTTCCGCGTGTGCGCAAAGCATATACTTCAGCCAGCCTGTGCATTCGCAAAGTCTTCGATTTGCGCTTTGTAAAAATATAAGGCTGTAACTATTCTTCGCGCCTTCCGAGAATGTTCATATCGTATTGTGTGGTTGTCTAGGCTGCCCAATATTTGTGATTTGTGCACTTACAGTTAAGAGCATCGTGAAATTGACAAGATGAATGATTTTTTAAAGAAATTGAACGAGTGTGAGGAGCGAGTTTTTAGTGAAATGAAAGGGAGGTAATCATATCTGCTAATGTTGGTCAAGATAATCAAAATTAGCGATACAGTTGTTTAGGCAGTAGCGGATTTTGGGGTATAGCGGATAGGTTGTTTTTAAATCGATCTCTATATTTTTAAACGGAATATTTCAATAAAATTAATTTTACCATGGCATAATTTAATATTCAAGGGATTTCTTAGCTAAATTCTCTTTTGTTTGCATTTGTTTTTTGTACTTTCAATTCGCTGCAACTAAAACGAGGTAACCGGAAGCTGCATTTTTCAGGTCCAGAGTAAATGCAATAGCAGGCGCTCGGATGTTTAATGTTCATGTAAATCAAAACCAATAAACAAGTTCTTGGTATCATTTTGTAGATTACCCTATTTCCCACTATATCAACACATCTGGATAGAAAAAATATCCAAAATTAACTAAAATATCGCCTGAAGAAAACATCTCCCGATTCGGGCAGTAACGGATAGTTCTTGCGAGTGGAAATGGTTTCACGGGGGTTGTCTCAAAGTGAACATCAACTGCCAAAAAATTAAACATCATGATTCAGATTTTCTCAGTGCATTTAAAAAGACAAATATAAACCATGAAATAGACAGTTCATGCTAAAAGAGTCTTTTAACTTTTATCACAAATAAAGTTATGCATCAATACACGGCTTGGGGTATGCTGATTTTTTAAGCCACTAAAATCCAACAAATTACTGTGAGCACTTATTCATTTACTGTGAGTATTATAGTTGTCACGTCAAGACTAAGAACAGCTTGAAATGAATGCTCTGGCTAATCTTTGTCTAAACCCCATAAAATCTTGAATATTCCCGATTACTGATTACAGTATCACAAGTTTCATTCTTGTGGCATCAATGTATAACTCTGTCATTTTCACCAGTCAAAATTAAGAAACAGATAGATGGATAATGAAAGTGCAATTCAATCATACATTTTAGTATATTCGTAACTGATGTGCATTGTTTGTTGACAACCACAAGCCTGCTACTGCAAATTTAATTAGCTGAAGACGTTACGCAAGATACTGGTGACCCTTTGCGTTACAAATAGTTTCGACGTCGGCGTATATATAACGTTCCGTTTTTACTAAAATATCTTCACGCCAACATTTGCAAACGATATATTTGTTTTATTGAAACGCTGTTAATCTCTGCCAGGATTCAAATACATAAAGTTTGTATTTTTTTATCACAAAAATGGACACGGATTTCCGAAGATTCCGGCGCAGATCCAATAATATAATGCAGAGTAGGATTGATTCAGTGTGGTTTAGAAATACTCGTTCAAAGTAAAGATATACGGACAATATCAATTATTTCTAGCTGTTCAAAAATAAGATTTTGATTTACAAGTAGTATGAATTTTTATATTAATGACTAGAACTTATTTTTAAATCAAGGACTTTCAATAAAGATTTATAAGGTAATTCCGAATAATTCGCGTTCATCTGAACCAGATGATCTTACCACTGAAGGAATCTTACTTTGAATAGAATTTGATATTCTAGTTCTTTTTTTTTTATTCGGTTTGATAAAAATGTTTTCTGTTGAGGATGTTCTCAAACAGAACAGTTAATGATAGTATCATGTGTTTTTTATTTATTTATTCATTTTTTTTTTTCATTTTGCTTTTATTTTATTTCATATTGATTGGAGTTTGAATATCCATCTTCTTTTCTATATACATTGTATAATGCGTAAATTTGGAGCATTTAAACTCATTCACTTATGATTATTATAAACATTATAATCGAGTGACATAAAATTTAAAATACAATAACAAATCAAATCAAGCATGTGAAATTCGAATACATTTAATCATATTTATTCTGTTTTTGCTTGGTAACGGGGAAAAAATCAACGTCGCGTTCTGAAAAATAACGTAGGTGGGACATTTTTGGGTGACTTTTGTATTTATCAATAAAATCATTTCTATCAGGCCGAGAATTGAAAGAATCACATCGTTGTAAACAGAAATGAAAATGTATTTTTCTAGAGAAATTTTAATTCAATGCAACAAGTTAAAGATATTAATTATTTAGAGGGAAAATAGCAATTCTTAATTATCGACGTCAAAAAATGACAGTGGGACATTTTTGGTGACTTTAGTATTTTCGCAATGCTTCTTAAGGACGCTTCAAAAAATGAATTTATTTACATTATTCTAATCTATAGAGAAAATGTATTTCTTAATGTAAAAATCAGTATGATCAGTGAACTTAACATAGAACGGTATTAACAAGAAAACGACTTCACTTACATCGTCGTTAAAGTGGGACAGCTCTTGTCTTTTTAATCGATCATTCGTGCGATCTTCAATTTTCTAAATACATTTTAAAAATTAGCACTGACGTAACCAGAAACATAATTACTTCGTCCAGGTGAAAAATCATTATTGTGTTTACGGTCAAGTAATTAAGACAGCAAAATGAAAGACCTCGACCGGAGGAAAGTGTAACGCGGGACACGTCATTTTAACTTCAAAGTAAAGAGGTCTTAGTTGTCCATTGATTGCATAATTAAAAACGATACTTCATGAACATTTTTTTACAGTGCTTATATTAAGAATAAACTTTTAAGGTTCATTTCATTAATCCGCAATTTTGAAGGTCAGTGTCAGTTATCAAGCCTTAGAAATCCGTTTCGGAGTAAAGTTATATGAATACATTTGTTGTACTTTTTGCCTACATCTTTATTTTTTAATGTGTTATCTTTTGCATATCTATTCATTTTGCATTTACTGGGCTTAAATGACCGTTTGGTTAGGCAGGTTTTGCTATTTTTGATCTTATGAAAACGAACATGAAAAAAAGGCATTCCGATCAACTCTCGAAGCAGTGTTTTGCCCCCAGACCCCAAAATTTGCCCCGCATCTCTATCGGTCGCTAGGCAGTGAATGGGTCCGTCGAGCTGTTATTTTGGACGGCTCAACGGCAGTAGGTAACTGCAGTTCTCGCTCCTAGAACCCAGAATTTGCCCCGCATCTCTATCGATCGCTAGGCAGGTTACCGGCCCTCGAGCGGCGGTTTTGTACGGCTCATTGGCCGTCGCTAGGCCGGAAGTGCGCCGATCGCTCCGAGGCGAAATGTTCACGCGAGTGTGACACTCCAATGCAGGTATCGAATCAATGGACCGAACCCATTTATTGCAGGTACTCTCGTGATGTCCTATTCAAGCCCTACAATCGTGGCGAGTTTGGTGGGGCCGCGGCGGGTAGCGGAGGAGCTAGAGCGATTCACGCTGTAGTCGCGCCTTGAAGCGGTCGAGCCGCGATTTTAGCGGCGCAGCAAATGCAGCTCGGCTCTCGAAGCAGTGTTTTGCTTCCAAACCCCGGATCTCAATCGATCGCTAGTCAGGTTACCGGCCCTCGAGTGGCGATTTTGGACGACTCATCAGCCGTCGCTATGCCGGCTGTTGGCCGATCGTGCCAAGGCGAAATGTTCACGGGAGTGAGGCACTCGATGCAGGGCTCGAACCGATAAATCGACCCCTGTGTTGTTGGTACCCTCGTGTTGCTCTATTCAAGCCCTACAATCGTAGCAAGTTAGGCGAGGATGCGGTAGATAGCTGCGCAGCTAGAGCGATTCGCGCTGGAGAGGCGCCTCGACGCGGTCGATTCGCAATTTTAGCGGCGCGGCAAATGCAGCTCGGCTCTTGAAGCAGTGTTTTGCTCCTAGACCCCCGCATCTCTATCGATCGCTAGGCAGGTTACCGGCCCTCGAGCTGCGACTTTGGACGGCTCATTAGCCGTCGCTAGGCCGGCAGTGCATCGATCGCGCCTAGGGTCAGGGAGCAAAACACTGCTTCGAGAGCCTCGTCTAGGATAATTTGTTGCTCGCTGTACTGATCACCAAGCCAGACAGGATACTGTATGTGCATGCTTAAGAGAATACTTGAACACGAGCTACACTGTATGACTGAATTTCTGGTTATCCCTTTTCGTGTGAGATATGCATCAAAAGTACGATCGTTAAAGCAGTATGTTGTTGTTCTAATTCTACAATTTTAGAGCTAAATAAAAATTGCATCTACGAGGTTGCAGGATCAAACCAATGATTATTTTTCTGCTATACCAAAATGTTTTCAAAGTCTGTTGATCTGCCCATTTTTCTAAATAATATAAATTTGCTTAAGTTCTGTCTGAGATCGATCTGCGAGCTTTTGTGGATCAAAATCGCTTAAATACAGTCCTTTTGGCACCTCAAAACGGTGAATTCCTCAACTACCATTCCGTTATTACCCGAACCTATCCGCTATTGACCTAACTAGTGTTGTGTGCAGAGAACGTCTATCTGACGTACAAACAGCATTTGTATCCCAAAATTGGTTTCAATTGAAAGAATACAGATTTTCCTACAAAATGGTACCACACAGTATAGACTTTGTTTTGTTAGAGAAACATATACTTCGATAATTTCGTTAACTATCCGATACTGCCTGAACAACTGTATTTATTACCTCCCTTTAATAAGATAAACGTTTTTATTCTGTTTGTGTTTATTAAAAAGTTTCTGGTCGATGTGCAAATTTGGTAGATGCGGTGCAAACTAAGGGAAAAAGCGCATAACTTGATATTTTATTACCTGTTTTTCTAAGTAAGCCTAAACGCCTAGGGCAGTTAGTATAAACATGTTGCTGATAAATTACTTTTCCGTATTAAAAATAACTAAGGTTATTAAAACAAAATTATTCTATATTCAATGAAATAGTAATGTTCTTGATTTTTTCATGAATTTTATCTTCCGCCATAACTTATTGCACATACGGGTCAACCTATTTAAAAAAGATTGTTGATTTCAGTTGTTTCTAAACACACACACACAACGCATTTTTAATGAAAATAAATTTCAAGTTAGATGTTCAATTTCCTTATTAAAAGTTATTATATTTGAAAAAAAAAAAAAAAAAAAAAAAAAAACATTTTAAGCCTTTGCAAACAAAAATAAGTAAAAGAAAGTTTCGATTATTACTATTTAAGCTCGCGATTCCAGATAAACAGATTTATTTATTTTATTATGGACTCATTTTCTTAAAATAATGTATGTAACAATTTTTTGTATTCAAAATAATATTTTATGACATGGTTTAAGGGTTAAATGCAAAATGCCCCGCAGCATTTTAGATACATTTTGAGTTTATAAATATACATGAACCTATAATTAATTACCAACAACATCCACTGTATGTGAAATGAAAAAAATACTGAGAAAAAGTAAGACCCATATGCAAAATATTTAACCTGCAAAATGAATTATAATGAAATCCAACACATTGCAATAAAGCTACTTAACGTAATGGTTTCGTAGAGATGATTTTGTTAGCTCGGCTGTTTTCAGAGAAAACCCGAGGTATTGCTATAGCCTCTGTGTCGTTGTCGTCGTCGTTGTCGTCGTCGTCGTGCGAAAACTTTGACATTTTGTTATATCTCTGGTTCTACTGAAGGCATTCACTTGAAACTTGGCACACATGTTCACTATCACGAGAGCAACCTTTACTATCAAGGGGGGTAACTCTAGATGCATTTTGTGCAAATTATGCCCCTTTTTCGACTTAGATTTTTTCCCACCATCCAGCACTCGACAGCCGAGCGTAGGCACCCGTAGGCGGTGCTCTTGTTAAAATTTATTTAACCCGCATAGTTATCGAGAAATTTGAAAGGCCGAACAAGGAAATCATTAGGTCATTTTATGTTTTGATTATCAAAAATGTATTTGTGACCCATTACGCGAAAGGGGGCCATATGAATACTGTAAAACCTGTGTTAAGGGACCATTTACGATACAGGGGGCATTTCTACTAAACTTCTAAAGCAAAATTAATCGTAAGTCAAAATCAAAAATCGCTCCTTGTGTTTTCATTCATTGTTAGATTCTACCTTGCAATATCTAATTGGAATCGATTCCAATGAGATTTTGCATGACCGAATTCCATATTTAGTAGGAGAAACTTTATTTTTTGACTTAGGAAAAAATGATCGTAAGGTGCTAACATGACGGTGCCTTTTATCTAAAAACATTTATCTAAAAATGCTTTTTCCCTCGCCTTGTGACCGAAATATGTTAAAAGAAATAACCTTGCACGTGCCAAATATATCGTTCCCGTACAAATCAAGGCCGAGCACGGATAGCTTGAAGCGGTAACAAGCCTGGGATCGTTAGTTCGAACCGTGGCTCAGCCAACTTTTACCCTATATTTGAAAAAAGTGAATCATACACGAGTCTTTTATCTCCCACCAATGGGTGTATGATAAGTTATACGCCGAAGCCAGTGGCGGATTCAGAGGGGGTTCGGGGGTTTGAACGACCCCCCCCCCCCCCCCGAAGACCAATATTTCATTTTCATTTACCTTTTGATAAGTTCTGTCTTGTATGTTTATTGTATGTATGTTCTTGGTGACAATCCTATAACTGGATTTTTTAAACCAATAAAGGAATTTGAATTTGAATTTGAATTTGAATTTGAATTTGTAGAATTTTTGTTAACCATTCTCCTGCTGTTCAGGACTTAGTCCTTTTTATAAAGTTTTGGCAGACAGTATAGACTAAGATCAGCCTGCACAGTTATGCAGTCTGATCTTAGGATACACTGTCTGCTTTCTATTGGATGAGTGGGAAATTAATCTTGAGACAGACTTGTTGATAAAGAAACATATGTGAGATTCATTTGAACAAATTTTGAATTTCAGCAGGTTAAGGGTTAAAATTGTGTAATACTTGGAAAATGTCCCCCCCCCCCTCTATATGTATGTTCGAAGCCCCTTCGAACCCCCTGGATCCACCGCAAGAAAAAGGATAAGCATATTGTTCCTTTGATGCAATTTTGCGACTTTACTTCTGTGAGAAACGATTAGACAATAAGAAATTAGAGAAAAACGAATTTTAACAGAACAGAATTTTACTCAGATATACGACTTGAACACATACGTTCATCGTCGACATTAAGGCCCTTCTCGTGACAGGGTCTCAAATTAAAAAAAAGGGAATAACACTCCGGCATTATATCATAGGGGGGGGGGGGGGTGTCACATGAAAAGTTTCATTACATTTCGCCCAAAGGTTAAGGAGAAATCACTCCGTACGAACGGACGGACGTAATCACGGACGGACGGACGGACTGACGAAGCGGCGGCTATATTTATGTGACCCGTCACGCAAAAAGGGACCATCTGGGAAATTTGTAAAATAATTATTTAAGAAAGAGGTTGGGTCCAGCATAGATCAACGAGAGGTCATATTTCAAAAATTCTTTCACATGAAGGTAGATTGATCATTCTAGAATCAGTAAATAAATAAAGTGCGAAAAGTTTCGATCCTAGTCAGTCTGCGCAATCCGCGCAGTCTGATTAGGGTCGACTCTTTACGCGCTACCCAGATGGTACCTTTTCGCGTGACTGGTAACATTTATCTTATCATGGGTATGTGCACCAGCCGTAGCGATATAACTGCAGAAATATTGCAAGCGGCTTTTAACCCCATAGCCAGATCTACACCACCTGATTATGATCTGCACTGTTCGATTTTAAATATTCTCTGTATTAAGAATGGCTGTTTCAATTTTGAATCAATGGTTCAAGAAGGATTTTCCGCCGTAACCTGTCTCAAAATGCAGGCGTGCACAGCTAAGATAATTATTTCTACGGAAAAGGCATATGCTATTTTTTTTCCGTTTTAGTTACTATTTGTCATGTATGATTTCTTCTGTACGAAACACAGAATCGTAAAATTATTTTCACCTCGATCAAAAACATTCTAAAACGCTCCCTTAAAGCGCTCCATTTACTTGACGTCGCTAAGGCTTTAGCTTTTCTCCGAAAACAGCCCTTTTTATTAGTCAGCGTGCTATTTAATGAAAAAGTAACAATGTAAAATTGAATCAAAACGCCTTTTACAAGAATTATCACAAAAAAGGTTGCAGAATTCATATATGATAAATCATATTTGGGTTAAGACTGAAAGCCCGATTAAAGAAATTAACTATTTATATCATTTAGCAAATTTTAAGACGGCGGAGATATTCAATAACAAAAGAGAAAATGCAGCTGTATTTATACTGCCTGGCTAGCTCAATCGGTAACGCATTTGGGTCGTCATTCCCGGGATCGCGAGTTCAAATCCTGGCTCGGCCAACTTTCATTCGACATGTGTCTAAAGTCATTGCGATAATTGTCATTTGTCTTCAACCAATATGCGAACGTTAGTTAGTACGCCTAAGTTAGATGGGCTGCCGATGGCTCGGATAAAATATTGCGGTTCTACTTGAGTGAAACAGGAAGCCATAGATAGGTGCGCCGTTAAACCCCAAACAAACAGATGAGCATGTGCGAGACATTTCCAACAATTTGACATGTGCGTGAGGTGAATACATTTAACAACATAGACAGCTACATAGTGTAATTAGAAGATTGCCCAACTGTATACCGATACTTTGAGATCTTATTTATCTACAAAACACCAAGTGAAGACTCTGTTCAGACTGCAAATGCACAGACCGACCAGAGTCTTTGCTTTGCTCACATTTCCAGTCGTTGGAAATGTCACGCACAGGCTTAAATTATGTGTATCTATAAAAACCTTATTGAAATCGTGCGTTATGTTCGGCCTTCTACTACTTTTCACGGCTTTTACAAAGCTTTGGCAGGAAGTTTTGACTAAGATCAGCCTGTACTGATGTGCAGTCTGATCTTGGCAAACTGTGCCTGTTTTCTTATAGATTATTATTGTAGAAACAGTTCCATGCTTGTTGAAATGTCTAAAAATGGTAATTTGTTTAAACAAAATAATTGTAAATTTCGATAGAAAAAAAGGTTAATTCTTAATCAAATGACAGCATTTGAAAATTGTTAATGGTACATTATCAAAAGTAACTATTTTTCTGAGAATATAGGCGACAATAAGCCTTTCATAGAATGAAACGGATTTACTCTTCTAGCATGATACTTAGTTTGATTTCTAAAAACACTGTCATTTTTTAAAACTATTTTCATTTAAGAATGAAAAAAGAAGAATTTTACAGGTATTTCAATCTTCTTGAACCCACAGGACAAATTTTAATGTCTGTTTTGCCCGAAAAATTATCATAGAAACACGGAAATGATTTCTGTGAAACGTGTATGAAAGAGAAAAAAATCGACACTAAGTGCATTATTGCGCAACATCCATTTGTCTACGGGCACTTTAAGCTGTCCGATTGTCGGCAGATTTCAATTATAAAACAATTTAAACTGATTTGTTTCAATAAATTAATGACAAGTGTACATGTATCTCAAATTTATCGATACATTGATCGACACGTGTATTTAATATCGATTTCGGTAAGGTCCGATGACAGATTCGCGGAAGTAAGAAGGTAAATAGGCGTGCCCAGAGTCCTGGCTATAAAATCACCGGGGTTCGAGCTGATTTGGTATACTGGAAAAGGACTTTGGGATACACAGGTATGTGAACATTTCAAAACTTTACCACAGAGCGTTAAAAAAAATTAATAACTTCTTTTTGCAAAGTTAAATGACTGCCAAAAAAATTCATGTATATTTAGGACAGAAATCTATATAGATTTTATGAACATTTAACATTATTTGTTGATGTGAAGTGATATGTTTATAAATTTGATTTCTAATTATGCTTTTAAAGCTAACATAAAACATGCACACAAGCATTGAATGACATTCGTCTTCTTTACAGTCGTGGTATAGAAATACAATCGATGTCTTTTATATATTAAGCGAGCTTTCAATTGAATGCATAAAACTGTTATAAGTTATTATTTCTTCGCCATTTGAACAAATAATGGACAAACGCCTTTTTGAAAATGTATATGAAATAAATACAAGATCGAATAAATTAGCTTATTTACATGATTTGTGCAATATGTTGAAGATTTTTTTCCATCTAATTAAACTAGCATATGAGCGCATTTAATTCTTTTACGGCACCAATTTTCAAAAATTCTTTCAAATTAACTTTTTAGCCACACAAAGAAAAAGATAGCAAAAAAATCGCTGCGAAATAATCATATAATCGTCTGATGATAAAAATCGAAAAGGATAGAAAGAAAAGTTCTGTTCATTTCGGAAAACATTTAATTGAGCTCTGCGCTCAGGATGACAAAACGGCTCAAAATGTATGCGAATTATACGCCGCTTTGCACGTAAGTGCACCTAAAACAGGATATAATTTGCAAACAATTTGCATCCTTTCGTCCTGGATTCAAGGGGGGGGGGGGGGGGTGATATCTCGCTCGATACGTTTTATATTTCATTTGATATTATTACTGACAACATTTTTAGGCAAATAAGTGATTTGTTATTTACAATATTAGCCCATATAAAAATGGGTTTAAAACTAAAAACAATTGATTCAGCAAATGTTTCATTTATAAATTTATCGACTTTTTCTATTTTTTATTTATTAAATATTATGCACTGTATTTAAGGTTTAGAAAGATCATTTTTCAGTGAATGGAAATAATATCTGAAAGCGCAAAAGAATTGAAATTTTTAGTCCGCATAGAGTGACCATGCAAAGTTGATGATATATGCATTTTTGGGATGGTCTTTGAGATAGCAAAGAATTATAAATATATTCCTTCGTTCAATTATTTATCTATCTATCTTTTTATCCATTATTTATTTATAAATTCACTCGTTTATCTTTTCATTCATTCAATCAGTTATTCTATTATCTAATTTCGATTAATTCTTTATCAACCCATAACCTTTATATTTTGAATTTATGAATTCATTTGTCTATTTTTTTTATTTTCAGACATGAAATTAGCAGTATTTATCCTCGGTGCCGTATTGGCCACCGCTCTTGCAGAACACAATGGTAAGATTTTGATTTTCATATCTCAATGAAAAAAAAATAACAGGGATAAGAGTGAGCGGCATAATGTCCAATTTGTTACTCAGGCACCAAACTTTATGTTCTTTGTACAATTCTAAGACGACCTGCAATATAGAGTTTGATTTTATAGTGTGATGTATCTATAAACACTATATTTAAGGAGTTTGGTCAGAAAATATACATGTACCCGATTAGTAAATCGACGTAAAACAGCAAAGTTTGTTTCTGACGAGGAATTAATTTTTGATGTATTGAATCCAAAATCCGATCGAGAGCAACTGCAATGTCGTAGCTTTAGCTTGCATATACGATGTTTTAGTTGCTTTTTTGTGTATTGTTTCTAATTGCACAGAATGAACAAATCGAAAACTTTAACTGTCGATTTGAGACCGAAATTGATTAAACTTGTAGATACGACATTTTGATTGCCCGATGCTAATTGAGCCTGTGCGGGACATTTCCAACAATTTCATGTATGCGCGATGGACACTCTTTGAGCAGCCTAGACAACTACACAGTGCTTTTAGAATGTTCGATGACAGCCCGAAGAGGGATTTAAACCTAATCTATCTACACATCGCATAGCGAAGACTCTGGTTAGACTGTGCGGCTGCACAGGCTGGCAAGAGGCTTTGCTTTACGCACATATGAAATTGTTGGAAATGTTTTGCACATGCTCAATCGATTTACAAAGAGGCTACTCAAGTATCTGTCAATCAGTCGCTATTGTAGGCTAATATTAGATTGATAAAACATTAAAAGATATGAAAAGTATATAAGTATATATAATAATACGTGGTATATTCCTTGGCCAGGCTGCTTATCTTGTACAGTAACTTATATTTTGCATGTTTATTTTAAAGGGTCATTTAAAATGAACATCTTTTAATAATCATTTAATTAGATTGCAGAATCTTGCTGACGGAGAGGGACATTTGGAAGATATTATGCTTATAATTCTCTTTTCTATTTCAGAATTTTGATTGTATCGCTAGGACTCATTATCAATTCGATATTTGTTTTGTTTTTTAAAATTAAGAAAGTGTATGCATTGTTTCTCAGAGATCATATGCAATAGATACTTCTACTTTATTTTTTCTCAATTGAGACATTTTGCAGGAGGGCTTTCAATCGTTTTGATTCGTACCAAAATGATATAATTCACACATCAAGGAATGGCATTCGATTATACAAATATAATTTGGCTCAAAATCAGACTTGACCGAATTAACTTGTTGGCATCTTATTAAACATTAATGTTCCTTGTAACGTGACAATTCACATTTAAAGAAAACATTAACAGAATTTGCAATTAAACAGAATTTGAAATTATAAGGATAATTGACTCTCCGATTAACAATACAACTATTAAGATTTTGCATAACACAACTTGTTTTTTTTTTTTTTTTTTTTTTTGAAATAAAAATGTTTCTTTGTAGCATTATTTAGTACTTCATTTGATTCTTCGTTCGTACGTTAAAACATGGCGGCTTTTATTCGCCCCCAGGAACACAGCTGTACACACGTGACCCGGAAGTGAGGCTACTTCCGGTTGGTTGACGTTTATTTCTCAAAACGCACAGGTTTCAGCCATATTCACTTGCCTTCGGCAAATTAGTTATGTTCACATTCAGGTATTTCAATATCTTTTTAAAAGTAAGACCCTTTTACCATTGACAAGAAAATGATAGTAAATAATAATAAAATATGTCTCAAGCGACACAAATGCAAACAGTATTCATTAGTATTTATTTATATATTACATTTTGATAACCAATTGCTGTTTCAGGTCAAGGAATGCCCGATATCCAAAATATGCCAAACATAAATATGTTAAACAATTTCAAAAATGGTAAAATGCCAGAAATACCCCCTGGTATGAAAATTGAAGATTTGAAAGATGCTTTCTACCAATTACCCCCATCCATGAAAGAAAAGCTTAATGAAATGGCACAGTGTAAGTGTATGCAATGAAGTTCGAGAAAAACTCTGAAAACCTATTATTTTCACGATAATTCTGCTTTCCATGCATCAAAAAATCATAGAAACTTGCATTTAGATTTCTTTAAGTTCTTGCTTGGTTAATGATTAATAATTAAAAAAGTACTTAGTGATTTTTTTGTACATTATACGTTGCTATTAACATACAATAAAAAATCATTTCACTAAAATTTCTGGCAGCATATACATTTTATACCGTTTGGGCCTTAAACCAGAGCAGTCCTTTGTTAGTAAAAATGAGAAAGCCATCAATTTTGCAAGTTAACATTTTCTATAAATCGAACAAGCAAAAAGCTAACAAGATACTTTGTGTTTTACAACTCTCCTGAAAATCCGCGAAATTAGATTTATTACATTCCGCAAAGTTATATCTGGCATATTAGGTATTTTCTTAATGATTTTTTAAAAAACTATTTTATAAACATTTTAGCATTTGGTATGCAATTGGACGATGTCGAGGATGCATTGAATAACCCACCAGAAAAACTGAAACAATTCTTTGATAAGAATGGTTTGTACATTATGAGCTTAAGTCCGGGCTTTATTCAATAAATACAGCTTTTCATATTTTAGATCTTAATCTATTTCTTAGTATTCATTGTTTTATAGATCTCTGCTGAATTCACCATTTTATCATAATTTTCATGCCATCTCATTATAAAGATCCACTTTCGTTGGATTGTGTTTTAGTTTTACTTTTAGGTCAATGATAATACAAAACAATTTCTTCACATCATAATTTAATTCCAAATGAATGTAATAAACGAAGAAAATAAATTAGATTGTATTTTAAAGAAAATAGCATTGTTTGCGAGAGGCTTTATTTGAAATAGTTAGTTGTGTACAATTTAGTTAGAGTCTCAAATTTTGGATTCCATCTTGTTTTCGGACACAACAGGCTGTTGCCTCCTTTTAAAATTACACTCGGAAATAATCTTTATATAACAAAATTAGTCATTTTATAAAATTGAGATCAATACATCGACCAATAAATCAATATCAACAGGAAAAAACATTTCAAAATGGCCTCTCCTTGCTGTTTTCTTCGGTTAAGAGTGACGCTAATTTCTGAATATTCATTTCAGCTAAGAAAGGCAAAAATCCCAACGTGAAGGTTGAGCTGTGATCAGATGACAAAGTTGTCTTCAATTGTTCCGATTTTGTTGTATTTATTTATTTATTTTTAAATAAAAAATGTACGAAACTAAACCTACATCTTTGTTTTTCTTTCAGTCCGAGATACTGCGGCTGAAGATGAAATCTCGTCCCCGATCAAGAACGACCTTTAACGCACAAACAAAAATTCATCATTTCAGAACCCACTTTACATTTTTTTATTATCATCTGAAATTTGAATTTTGATATCAAATTTGAAGCAAAAAAAAAAAAAAGTTTAAAATTTTGAATTCCTTGGAATAAGTTAATACATGTTTCAAACACCATTGACTCTTTGCATCCCAAAAATTGAACTAGTTATAGTTGTAAGAAACAGATAAATGATTTAGCACAAAACTATCCGAAAGTGAATATGAGATATTTTCACTTACGATATTTTTGCGCTAAATATCCTTCTTATGGCTTAGTCTGATAGGGTGAAATATGTTTTTGCGTTAAATCCGAAACTAATCGAGTTGTCTCCATTTTACAGAAACTGCGATTCCAGCTCGATTCCTTTCATTTACATAATCCTGAACTATTCCTCGCCAAACATTAGTTTGATCGTTATAACCAACTTGTCGAAATTTAAGACTGGTCCAAATTGAAAGAGGCTGCAGACGACAATTTCAACTCGGCTTAATTTAAAGAGAATCCACTCCATTTGGAAGAAAATATTGTGGGAAAAGGAGAAATAGCTTGTCACAAGCCATTTCTCCCTTTTCCATGAAATTTTCTCAAATATGATAGACATAAAGAGATAAATCTCAATTTAGATAGGTCGCATACCGCCATTAAAAGGGCGTTACATACAAAATGATACAGAATAGTGCAGAAATCATTGTAAGAAATATAGAGGTTGCTCTTCATTAGCAATTTCTTATTTTCAAACAATTATTTCCTATAAATACCATTCGATGTTAGAACTGTTTACGGAAAAAGGCTTTAAAAAGCATCATGGAAAATATCATGCAATTTAGTTCGACGAAAACATGATAAAATTTCACGAATTCTAAATTGTCGTCTGCAACAAGTTACAACATGGGACAACCTAAAACTTGTCGTCTTGTAAGATGGGTTTTACTCAACCTTAAGCGAACCTTAGAACATCATAACAGACAACAATCTTTAACCGAATATCGCCATTTTACAATAATGATATTGTCAATTTAAAATTGACTTACGTCGTGGGAGAGAAATAAGCCCGCTAAACATTTTTGATATTAGTGGAATAACTGTGCAAATGAGCTCAGAGCAATAGCAACGTGTTTTTTTTTGTAACCGCGAAAATGACGTCGAAATATACATATTGTGACTTCAGTTTTAAGCGGCGTTTTAAGTTTCGCGGAAAATTGTGTCGATTTTTTCTCAAAATTCTGGTCATAATAGAAATAGAATATAAAATTTGTGCTCATAAGATACAGAATTTATTAAACTCGTCATCTAAAACAGATAAAAACTCGGCGCAGCCTCGTTTTTTATTTGTTTATAGATGACTCGTTTGATAAATTCGGAATTCAATGACCACTCATTAAATATCCTTTATATACGAAATTGACAATATCATTGATCGAAGAAGATGTAGGCCTTCGTTAAGGAAGGCAAAAAGGTGAAAACTTTTAGTCAATTTTACACTGCTTTTCACGTGCACTAGAGCGTGCTAAGCGGGTTAAAATTGACAAACAGTTTGTGCTGTTTTGTCATCCTGAACGTAGGGCAGGAGACACTTTCTATCTTGAAATGTTTGCAAAAAATTTTTTTTGTGGATAAAGAAAAGAATAGTTACAAGTTTCGATTAAATTGCAAGCAGTTATAAGCAATTTCTTCAGATACATGTACTTTTTTCCCCAAAGCTTTAAGCTTCGGATGTGCCATAATGCGGGATTTTGAGAGATATGGTTGAAGGGTTCACGAGGTTTCCTTTAATTGTTCGCACAAACATCAGTGGAAGATAACTTTTTTATATTTTCAGGGGCAGGCCCACAGGGAATGCCAATGGGTGGCATCGCAGACTTGCTCAAAAACGTAGACATTGGATCAATGGCCAGCATGTTAAATGGTAAGTGAAAACAAGTGTCCTTACATATATGCTACCCGTTCCGACTATTTTTTCTCTCACCAATGGGTTGAATAATCGTAGACCAATGTGAAATAACAGCTGGAGGCTAGGAAAGGATGTGAGGGTAGTAGGCCAACTGGTGAGAGAAATACCAGGAATCCATTGTTAGATGCTTCAACCGCCGCGATGTAACTGTAAAAATGTTGAAAGCGGCGTTAAACTTGATCCAAACAATCAATCCGTAAAAATGGTCCTTTGGAAATTTTGTTAAACAAATATTTAACAGATGTATTGGAAACAGCGCAGGTTGATTGCAAAAATATCAAAGTAAAACATTTAAGAAGATGAGGGGCGATTAGTATGTACTTAGTTAAATGTGTCCCGAGCGAAAACTTCTCTAGAAAGAAATCTTTTTCTAAATTATGATTATCTCGATCAACTCCACTTATTTTGCCATAAAATCCCCTGCCTCGGGATTCAGTTGTTTCAATTCCAAAAAAGTTATAAACAATAATAATAACAATACTTATACTACATAATAATAAACAAAACATGAATAATTGTTGATAATAACAAAGAACGTAATAGTTCCGTAACATTTCGGGAATCATAATCTTTGACAATGCTGACCGAGGTTTACTAATGGAATCATTTACACTGTTAAAGTTCATTACTTCCGAAACATAACGGGACTATTACGGGTCCACAACCTTAACACATCTATTTCTAACTCTAGGCGTAGATGTTGAAGGACTCATGAAGAACATCGACCCAGCCACCATCTCCGGTCTCATGCAGAATATGGATATGGGAGCCATGGGAGACATCATGAAGAATATGGATATGGGCGCCATGGGAGACATCATGAAAAATGTCGACATCGGAAGCATGATGAAGAACATCGATATGGGAGCCATGGCAGATATCATGAAGAACGTGGATATCGGAGGCATGATGAAAAATATGGATATGGGCGCCATGGGAAACATGATGAAGAATATGGATATGGGAGCCGTGGGAGATATCATGAAGAATGTCGATGTTGGTGGAATCATGAGCAATATGGGATCTGTCACCGGTGAGTTACTAAAAATAGGTTTATTGAAAGAAATCGGGATTATGTCCATTTCAAAAAAAGATTTTTATTCATTTCCACGCACAAAAACTACCGTTGTTTAAGAACCTTCTTTTCAAGACTATTCAGAATAGATCTTACCACATGAATTTCGGATGATATATCAAGGAATGCGCTCATGAATAACAGAAGCGGATCGTATGTTATAATACTAAAAATATCTAAGAAGCGTATGAAATGAATACAGATTCTTAGGAGTTTACTTTTTACGGCATTGCATAGCCGTGAATCCCCACCTTATCAGGGAGTAAAAACGAGGATCAGACTGCACATAAGTGCAGGCTGATCTTCGTTTGGACTGTCCGGTTGCAACTTTATCCAGCTAGAAAATAATACCTACAAACCTATTTAACACAGAAAGTATAAATCATTTCTATAGATTGTCCTTTCTTCACAGACATGATGAAGAACGTCGACATGGGATCCATCGTTGATATGGCCAAGAACATCCCATCCATGATGAAAGGGGAACTCCCAAGCCTCGGTGCCATTAAGGCTATTTTTGGAATCCCAGAGGATGCCGATTTGACCGAGATCAGAGACATCATCCGTGAAAAACTTGAAGCCGCCGAAGTACCATGTAAGAATCTTATTAACTTTTTTTTCAATATATTAGAAATTGCCATCGGTTTTTACGTTTAAACGACCCACATGAATTTACTTTGGGGACGAGAAAAGACAGCGAGAAAGCAAACATAACTAGCAAATGCAAAAAGGGAAAATCTGATTCTTGTTAGAGGAATTTATTTATTTTTTCTGAATTATTTTCGTATTTTTCGTATTTAGTTGAAATTATTAATTCGGTTCTGGACAATTTATTAATAAAATACGCCATGAAAATGAATATTCATAGTCCACTGCGTAATTAAGTAGTTCACAATGCGTAATATCTCATTTCTAATTTCCTATCTTAAACATTGAGTCTACTTTCTAAATATTTCGATACAAAGCTTTTACATGATCTAATTGCCGTAAAAGTCATTGTACTTTATCTTTAATCGTTTCAAATTCGATTTCACAGTGAACAACCCAGTCAAACTTTTGGAATTCATCGAAAAGAAAGTTAAGATGCTCCCCCTCCCAGAAGAAATGGACCCAACCGATATGTTGAACATGATCCACGGACAATTGGAAGCTATGGGAATCCCAGGTGAGATAGAAGCACTTTTATTTTTATTTACATTCCTAATTCACAACGTCTTGTATTGCGACATTTATTGAGAAAATGTTTGAGTCTTACAATTTCAAATATGCGCAAAGCAAATACTCTGACCAGTCTGTGCATCCGCACATTCTGACAAGAGTCTTTACAAAGCGTTTAGTAGAAAGATAAGGTCTCTAAGTATCTGTTTATATTTACAGTATGTGGCTTTCTACGCTACTTAATGTTTGTACCTCACGAAAATTTCAAATTGTTGGAAATGTCACGCACATGCTCACTTTCGTTTCCAGAACAACTGTCCGTCTTTTTAAGTTGAAATAAACACTTCATTATCAAAAGTCTTTTTAATTGCACTTGATTTTTAAAATAGATTCCCTTTTGGTATCTTTTCTATTTTTTTTTTCAAATATTTCAGCGACCTTTACAAAATATCTGCATCGGACTGTGGTATTTTAGCCGATTGTATAACGATTCATTTTCATACCACAAGAATCACGATTCATTTTCCATACCACGATGAATTCCAACATTCAGTTTTTAATGCATTTTTGCCAAACTTATTGCGCTTATTAAAAAGAGTTTATTCTTGTAGACTCCGATGATCCAGAAAAGCTCAAGGAATTCCTCCTTAAAGAAGCCGGACTCGAAGACATTAAAGATATCGAAGAACTTAGTAAGTACATTGTAAACATCATTCTAACATAGAGTGACATTTAATAACGCCATGTTATACCGATAAGTTATCATGATATAAACGTATTGAATAGTTAAAATAAATAATCTTTTTTCGGGCATTCTAATATAAGTGAATTTTAATAAAAAAAAATGAGATATTTAATACATTTCTGGCAAAATACATAATAATACTATTTTTTATCCCTGATACAGCAAATTAATTACATAAAGTTAAAGTATAGCTTCGAGACGACAATAATGACTGTATCTATTCAAAGGGCGAATCTTCTTATCGGAATGAAACAGATTTCCTTGTATTTGCGGCACTCATCCTTTCCGACTATTTGTTTCTCACAAATGGGTTGATAATCGACGACTTATGTTGGATAGCAGCTGGGGGCTAGGAACGGTTATAATGGTAGTATTGGTGCGAGTTATACCAGGAATCCATTTTTCTGGATTATTATAGAAAGATTATTTAAAGCGGCATTAAACACCATTCAAATAAACAAACATACATGTATTTCCTAGTATTCTACCTCAATCTTATATCATTTCAACAGAAGACCCCGATGTGATTGCCAAGATCTTGAAGAAGAAGGCCTTTGCTATGCTCGGTCTTGATGCCGATGAGGACCCAAGCGTTATCAAGGACAGAATCCAGAAACAATTGTTGGAAGAGGCACAGAAACTCGGAGCTAATCTCCCAGACGGTATGTTACCTGTTTCTTTTATAATTATAAAACCATTTGCTGTGGGTCTATCAAAGCATTCTAATGACAAGGCCTAGTTATTTCTGATCCGAAACCTACTCGGATGTAGACTGGTCCCACTTTCAACTATTAGAATAGCCTATTCTAGGCTATTCTAATAGTCGATAGTTGGACCAGTCTAGAGCTGGTAGCCCGCTGTCTGTGAGATACTCTGATATAGTGGGCAACAATACCTGCCCAGGGTGAGAAATAAGTTGGCCCACAGATTCATGAAGCTATCCGTCGTACGTTGCTTTGCAATAATAAGGTTATATCTGTCTATTAATTATATCAGCCCTGCGCTCAAGAATAAAATATTCGTTCAAATTTATCCATTCAAAAGGATAAATTTCTTGAAGTATCTACTTTCTGTTTCATGTATGAATAGGAAAAACATACACTGGGAATAGTTAGTTTCAACTGTAAATGTATCATCTACTTTGAACACATTTGGAAAAATGTCTGATGTCTTAATATCTATACAAATTAGACAAAAATGCACATAGATCTTTATATTTTGTCCATCTGTTTAGTGTTAAAGAAATTTTAGATTAATAAACAATATTTGTGCATTCTTAACGACGAGTTTTTCAAAATATATGTACTTTCTTCAATACAGACTACACCGAAGAACAAGTCCTTGCCGAGATGGACAAAGTCCTCACTAAAGAAATCAACGAGATCCTCGGAACTGACGCCAAATCTATCGTCCCTCACGAACTTCACTCTGCCGTCAAAAACAAGCTCAGAACCATGGGATTCCCAGTCGGTACGTTGGCCATTTTCAAACAAAATATTGTATCACCGTAAAAAAAATGCTATTGTATAACCGGAATTCGCTATCGTATTCAGTAATTTCAGCTCCTTTGTAGGCTCAAAATAGCGAATTGTCTAACTTAATTTTTTTTATTAAAGGCGTAAATTAAAAAAGATTAGATGAAAAGTTCAAATTACAGGCTGTTAAGGTAAACGAAGTCGATTGAAGGTGTTCGACATATATTGTTACTTTATATATTGGTAGAAACGGGTATCTAAATGATTTGCGAAATTGTCATTAAGTGCATAAAATTTACGACTATCACAATCGGAGAATTGAAAAGAAGTTAAGCTTAGAAAAATATTTTGTATGATTTGCAGAAGAGCATAAGCTTTAGTATTAGTTAATATTGAGCAAGCAATTAGATTCAAAGGTATCGTTTACAAGTACTCCTTTTTCCGGAAAAAGTGAATGTTATTTATATTTAAGTTATTTACATCTCATTTTTTCTCAATTTCAGATGATTTCTCTGCCCTTAAGAAGCACGTGCTCGATATGGCCATGAAACAATTGATGAAGCAAGGTAAATGGAAAAAGAAGCACACAGAACTTTAAGAAATATTGAAAAATTATTTATAAATTATTGTAGTTTTAAGTTTGTCGTCATAATAATCATTTTTGGAAGGAAATTAACCAAAATATGCTTTATAAATTTGTTATCAATACCACGAAATGTTATATAAATATCAAATTCTAGATGTGAGGAATAATAATAATGATAAATATACAACCTCAAATTACCGAGTCAGAAATCCGACCTCGATAATTTGCCTCCTCAATGATTAAAAGTTGATATTAATAAGGATTTAAGGAAAGCATTTTTGAAGGACATTTACTTGACAATCTTTAATCTTCAATGTTTCAAGTTATTTTCCAACTAGTTTCGTTTTGGTTGATTTTCTTCTCCCAAAGATGTTCTAAATATATCTTAATCCAAATGTGAATTATTCCTCTAAAAAAATGATTTATATGTGTACTACAATGGACAATGGTCATTTACAAAAGCTCAGAAACGGTTATCGTGTTATTAAGAAACTGTTTCAGAAAAGTTCAAAAAATGTATGTAAATGATTCTTTTGAATGACGTTTCTGACACAAAGATATCATAATATTTTAGTCAATGATAGAGAAAGGATAGGAAATGTATAAATTACTAAATGTTAATGAATTTACACCCGTATAAGTTATTAAACTATTTATTATCTGTATGTATTTACAAATGCATTGTTACTGTTGCAAAAAGGAAAATAAACTTTGTGAAATAAATAACAAGTATCTTAAGTTTTCATTAACTATACTGTTTAGTATAGTTTTGAAAATTTACATAAGTAATGAGGCACTTTTTCAAGGCTAGGGTTTTGAAAGTTTGTACATTCATACAGATAAAAAGTTTATTAACTTGTATATTCAATATAAAATGATATTCCTCAGTTCAAATTTCAAGCCATTTCTAAACACTTATCATCATGTCACAAGCTTTCATCTCCATTGCTCATTAGTGTTTATGTCATCTTATGTGAATTTTCAGCCCATTTGTTGCATTAGCCCCTCTGTCCGTTTTAAGGAATAGAGATTTCGAATGACGAGTTTACCATTTGTGCACCATATTCCATGCTCTTGGTACTTATTGTAATATTCTGATCACACAATAATAGGAAGCACAAAGAAAAACGTCAGCACTCGGTGACAAAAACATCGTAGTCATGATTAAAATTTAAGTTTGTCATGCTGAGCCCAGTATATTCCTGCTTGGGCAGGAGGTATAGACAAAGATCAGACTGTACATATGTGCAATCTGGTCTTAGTATATTCCACCTGATTTTTTTTTCATTTTAAACACGAAAGGTCTTAAAGTTACATTTTCAAAGGAAATACTGACTCATCGTCAATACACTTGGCGCTTCAGTACATTGATTAAAATTAAATTTTATGGAGGTTTTAATATAGCATTCCACGGGTTCATAGTTTAGCGGCTTTGGGTACGAGCTAGGCTCACCGACAATTGTTAGTGTTCCCTTCTTTTATCATGTCATTAGGCGAAAAAACATCGTAATAATAACTGATTCAAGTGGAGTCTTTGGTCGAACAACAACATAACAAAAAATTTATCGAATCGCATTTAAATCTTTAATAAACATGGAACTCGTACGTTGTAAAAATCTCCCTACATCCAAACAGTTGTTTTGATCCGTTTGACTCAACTTGTTTGCTTCGCAAATCTCGTTCCCACAGCTTAAACAAATCTTGCAAAGAAAAAAAAAAACGAGGGATCAGCGCAGCACTATCGTAAGTGCCTATAGATATATAGGCACTTACAAGAGTGTTGCACTGACCCCTCAAATAAGTGCTTTTACTTTTGTTTGGCACAACCGACCCAGGACAGAGAAGAAATTTGATACCAGAGATTTCATGAAAAGAATACCCGCTGGAGATTTCGTTTTATATTCATATAGATTTATATGAAAAAGGACGAGCTTGTTACACCGAGCTATACAATTAGAACCCCGTCGCCACCTAATTTCCATGCTCTGTATTTTTGAGTTACGTAAATGCATATAAAAAGTGAAACGAAAATGAAAAAAGAAAGATAATGTCAACTTAAATAGCCTTGCGTGCCATGGTTAAAACATGACATATTTGTAGCAAAGCTTCTCGAATTACATAGTGCATGAAGATAACTCAAAATAAGAATGATAGAAAAAATAGCGACATGACGAATTAAAAATCCCTTATTTTGATTGACAAACGTTAGGACTTGACAAAAAATCAATTTCTACACCCTTGAAAAGATTAGAAAAAAATATGCATATGTATTTCGACAATAATTTGTAATCGGCACAGCCTAAGAGGTTTTGGGTGGGGTGGGGTGTTTCATTCTAAAAGGGGTTACCTTGATCTAATTGTAAGTAGATCCAACGATATAAAAGAGCGGAACCCCCAAATAATACTTACATAATAAAAGAAAATGAACGCCCGGCGATTCATCTTGATACGGGTCTCCACAATATAAGTTTTTTTTCTTCTCTCTTTAGCTATCCCAATGGTGATGAACTTCTTCTTCCCCAAACCACAGATGCCACCACAAATGCCACCAATGATGCCACCAATGGCCCCATCTGTCCGTAAGTATGGATTTTTTTTCTCTATGATATGGCGTGAGGCAAGGTGACGTTATTACTCCATTTATATTTTATTATGTGTTTCCAAGATTACCACGTATTAGTGTCACTCTCTTAATCTTTCTACTGTTATGTAATATATAGTAAATTTTGGGTACCAAGCACGGCTGCATTTTCTGAAACGTGTTACTCTCCAATATTCTGACCAAAGCATATATACTCGATAAACTTTATAGAAAACGTAAACAGAAGCAATTACTTCCAGATATTGATAATAGACAAGGCAAACAGTAAAATAACTGACGTAAATCAAGATTTAAAATATTATAATGTTTATGGTTTATTTGTCCTTGTTCATTGTAGCACTTAACCTCGACATTGAAGTTAACGTTGAACAACCACCACAAGGACCCCAGTACATGCCAATGCCCATGCCAATGCCAAGATATCTCCAAGGTTGGTTATTTCGTTTTTAAATCCAAATAGTTTTATTCGTTCATAATAGAAGTGGACCAGTCATAGTTCTGCAACGTTTCGGAAGTCATGAATTTTAAAAGTGTTAAACAAGGTTTCCTTATGAAACTTCGGTCATCATTTGTGAAGGATCATGATTTTCAATTGTGAGGAATGTTCAATTTGTATCAATATCGAAATCATCTTTTCGAATCCGAATATCCTTTCAAGTGTAAAGTAGTTCATTTTACACTTTTCTCCATACTTTGATGAGCTTTTGGATCAATTGAAGAGGAAACTTACCGCGGGTTCAGGATGACAAATCAGTGCAAACTATTCGAAAATTATAACCCGCTTTGCATTTAGTTAAAATATAGTTATAATAGTATTCTTCCATCCGGTTACAGGTGCTGAATCCGCTCTCCGTCACCCACACTTTGACCGATTCAACGATATGGGAGTGTTCAACCACATCATGGCCGTCAGACAAGCTCTCAGATACGGCGAGATGCCAGAAGATGCTCTCCAGGAACTTGTTGAGGATCTCATGAATGCGTAAGTGTTTCCTGACTTTTCCAACACATTTTAACTTTAGTTTTTTTGTGTCTATTTAAGCAATGTATTTCGATTGGCTGAAAGACGCTTGAATGAGTATGGGACTATTTTCTTTTCTTGCATATAAAGTAGTTCCACATTAATTTTTTTCAAAACTACTGAATTTTAGGATTTGCTTGTTTATATAGTGTAAGAAAAGGAATTACGACCTCAAAGCACCAGAAATCGCCATATTAAGTTGATAAGTCATCAGTTCCGTTGGGAATGTTTTATGTAAGAGAATAAGGAATAACCGAAGCATTTAACATCAATAGTTGAGAAACTCACTGGCTTTAAATCCGATGTCTAATTGCCTGCGTCACTCATAGATTTACCGTCTTTCGGATATTTCAATATTATTCACCTCTTTTATCTTATTTACAGCCGCCTGAAGGCCCGTGTCATGGCCGTCAGAAACATGTTCTTGAGAGACCGACTGGCAGCCATGGAACGTGATATGGACGCCATGCAGAGAGCCCCAGAGGTCGTCCCAATCAGGGCCCAGGAAGATCCCCTTCTCATGAAACTGCTCCGAGGACCCCGAGTCAACTAAATATTAGACGAGATCGGATTGGATTAAATTTTGAACGATAGAATGAACGAGAAGGCTTAAAGATTAAACCAGCGACTTGGTGCTATATGATATCTAGGAGTCTACGGCTCCGTATATGAGGACGTGATAAATTTCTAAATACGTAAATTTTCTCCGAAACATTATGTTGTTGGTACTCACAGGAATCGTCTCGACGAGACGATTCCTGTGAGTACCAACACCATATACTTTGATGAATAATTAAGGAATATTTTCATTTTGAAATTGAAATCACTTTCTCTCAACGAAGTTTTAATTGCTTTCTGGACAAGGGGTTTGACTCGAGTACAATTATTTAAGCAACATCTCAAGGTCTGTTGGCTTACGAAAACGTCGTAACTATAGCTGCAGTTTTGACATTCTGGAAAGCAACCGACCTTAGCAAAAATAGATTTAGATAAAAAAAAGAGAGTAAACATCAAAAAGAGGATTTTAAAACTTTTTTGGTACATATACCATGTAGCGTATCTATGTGTAGCTTATTTAAATGTATTTTTGGAACAAAAGAAAACTCAACAAAAAGAAGAACGGTTAAAAAATGAACATTCTACTATATCAGAATTTTTTCGTTTTCGGGCATACAAAGTAAAGTAATAACAATGCTTTGTTAATGTTTGGTAGGGTATTCAAACAAAAAAATATATGTTATTTATGACACAAAAATGTTAAAGTTTTATTTCATCTACTAATAAGTCTTTGACTTACTATTGAATAAACTGACTGTGAATAAAAAATTTCTCTTTCTTGTTCTGAATTCCCTTCAGTTGGCTTCCTCAAACCCTATAATAAAAGGTCCTGAGTTCGATTCCCGACGGCGACAACCATCATTTCCGACTATTTGTCTTCCACCTATGGGTTGATAATCGAAGGCCTATGTGGGACAACAGCTTGAGGGTAGAAAATGATGCAATGGTAGTGCTGGTGTGAGAAATACCAGGAATCCATTGTTAGGTGCTCCAGTCGCCGTGATATTACTGAAAGAGTGTTGAAAGCGGCACAAACACCATTCTAAACTAACAAAATCGAACCATTAAACTGTTATTAGGAGAAAAAAAAAAAAAAAAAAAAAATCAAAGGCCTGAAAGGCCTGAATGCAGTCAGGACGGAACAATATTTGAGTATTGAAATATTTTAATTATAACAAATTTTCTAAAATAAGGCTAAAATCTACGCTTCAGATGTTTGGCCTTCTATTCTGACCTTTCTTTCCAAAATATTGCCTTAATCATGCTTAAAGCCCTTGCTTTTGATGAAAAGAGCACTTCTTGGAGGGCCAATGCTTTACTACAAGGTCAGTATAATAATATGAAAATAATAAGGGCTTAATTCTTATATCTTCCATCGTCATCCACCTTGATAATAGGGATAGCTCCTGGTATGGCTAATACTCATGCCGAGTTAACAGAAAATAGCTACAGACATAAAACCATCCCAAAAATTGCACTCGAGTCAACAAATCAACATAATATTGTTAACTATCTAACTCTGCTTTTCTCTTTTTTTATTCACAATGAACACGTCATAACGTTGGGTTGCTCACCATACTTAAGCCATTAATATCTGTCAAGCAAGTAGGCGAGAAAACCACGCTTTTCTTTGGTTTTTAGATCGGAAAAAGTCACTTGTTCGTCTGCTGAAATTTCAGGGGGACAGACTGATTTCCGGTGATTGTATAATATGGACGTGGACCCTGTGAAATCGGCCCGGGTTCATTAGATTCTATTTCTATATTTACTTTTGAAGCCGCCACCATAGCGCAGTTGGTAAGGCATAAGACTTCCAATCTGGAAGTCATGGGTTCGATCCCCGGTGGCGGCAAATATCCTTTCCGACGTTTGTCTCTTACCAATGGGTAGATAATCGTAAACCTATGTGAGATAGCAGTCGGAGGCTGGGAAAGGATGTAATGGTAGTACAGGTGAAAGAAATACCAGGAATCCATTGTTAGGTGCTCCGGCCGCCGCGATATAACTGAAATAATGTTGAAAGCGGCGTTAAACTCCATTCAATCAATCAATCAATATATTTACTTTTGCCTTCTTTTCGGGAGACCCGGCGAAAAAGTTATAAATTGTCTTTGATCGCCCTTAATCTTGATCTATTTCGTAAAGGAATATATGTTAACATAGAATGGTTCCCGGTTGATTGGATTTACGATAATACAGCACTGATTATCATAACGCTGTGCGGGGTACCATAAAGATTTTTATTTGGGAATAGGCCAAAACGGCAGGTCGTCGCGGAAGTCCGATTTTCGTCGATATCGTATTTTAAGATTCGGCGCGACGTAGGGGCCATCCTTTTGATTTTTATTCGCAGTCTACAACTTTTTAGTTCTAATCGCGCGGCCTTGACAGTACCCTAACACCGGATTTTAAAATAAACGATAAACCTATCTGAGTAAGGGAAGTAACTCGAAAAGACGAGTCCCTTTAAAAAACGGTCGCTGACTACTTTCGATTTCGTGTTTCCTTTTCGGCGCCGTTCAAAATCTTTTTTTCCCTGAATTTTGATGTCCAAATTCGAAAATATGGCTTTGAAATCGGAATCGTTCACAAAAAATCTAGGTAGCTAGCATTCAGTCTGATATTATTTTCGCTGGCTAAAAATCATGAATGGGTTTACTTTTTCACGCTCATGGATTTATTCGAATTCGGTGTTGTGAGGATCCGATTGCCGGCGACCATTATATGCAAGTCAGACTTTCAGTCTGACTGAATAAAAAAACGCCAGCCCTACGATCAGGATAATAAATCGGTGCCAACTGTTTGTAAATTTTACCCGGCTATGTAGGCGCACTTGTATGCGAAGCGGTTTTAATTGGCACACTGATTTCATCGTTTTGTCATCCTGAACACAGAATATGTCTTTGCACAAAACAAAGACGCAAATCAGCTGTGTAACTGAACTTGTCTGTTCTTGCTGTATGGATAGTTCCACGAATACTTACTACGCCAGCCCTGCGTTCAGGAAAAAACACGCTTGCAAATTATTGAAAATTTTGCCCGCTTTGCAACTACTTTCGCCTAATTAGGACAACATCCTTTTGTGGTAGTTTTGTTTGAACGTGGTTTATCGCCGCTTTAAACTGTTCCTCAATTATATCGTGGTGGCTGGAGCACCTAATCATGAATTCCTTGTATTTATCTCAGCCAAAAAGGTTTACTATTATCAACCTTTTTGGGGTAGACGGATGTCGTAAAAGAATTGCAGTAAACAGTATCCTTGTTAAAAATAATTTATTTTCTAGTTTTTTGTGACAAAAAAATGAGTCGCGCTCGAACACTCAATCAAGATGTTTTCACGTCCCTAGTAGAAACCCACAGCTACCCAATTTTACAGCTGGGGGAACCTGGACTGACTTTAAAGTGTCATGGCCATGAACATACCCCGGCGACGGTGGGGCCCGAACCACGGACCTCTAGGTCACGAGTTGAACGCCTATACAACTAGGCCACCGCGGCAGTCTGTAAACAGTAAGCAAAATCGAGAGCTGAACGATTGAGAAAAACGATTAAGAGTACCATGAGAAAAAGACGCAAATCAGCAGCACAATTACTTCGCATTTGATCTGTGTCTGTCTTTACTATGTTGACACAAGTTCTACATCTAGTCTATATATCAAAATTTTCATAACCCTTAACTTCTTCACAGCCTAAATCAGAGGTACAGAAAGGGAATGGGGTAAAGCCAGTCTATTTATTTATTTTTTTCTTTCTTATAAAAATTCTATATTGTGGATAATCATTTGAATCGCCTCGACGGGATGATTTTTGTAAAAAAAACTTCTATCTAAAATCCAAAATACCACCTCTTTCTGTAGCCCAGTTAAATGTACCAAACGGGATTAAGAAACGCAAGGTCAATTGTCCGCTAGTGACGCTCATATTTGAGGAAATACATGACATGCAACAGAAGTATTATCCATGATTAATGCCCTGGCAGGGCGGAGCCTAAGTAACGGGTCGTTGCACTTAAGGTTAAGGGATATCAGCTTTTATCTAAAATAACCTACTTCTAAAGAGAGTCGACATAAATCAACTCAAGACCTAAAATCGTAGATTGGTTAATCAAGCTGAAGTTACGAGGCATTGGTAACCAAACGATTAAAAGTGTTCACTATCTCAAAGTACATGAATCCTTAAGGTTTGAGGATACAGTTATTTGCACGCGTTAACAATGATTACCGACTAGAGTTTGAAAGGACCCAAACTATTGAAAAGTAAACTCGCCAAATTACGTCACGGCTAAGCCCCGCCATGCCAGTTCATTAATTACGCAGAATAGATCAGTGGAAACACTTTCAAAATAAACATATCCCAAGCATCAACAACAAATCATTTACACTATTCTTTCAATGGCGAAAGGTTTCGACCATCGTCTGCCTGCACATCCATGCAGGACGACAAGGGCCAAATCTTTAGGGACTTCCAAGATGGACCACTGGTAAGCTTCACATTTGTAGGCGAGACAAGGTAAGTTTTCACAGCAGCATGGTCTGGCCAGTCTTTTCTTCAAATTATCATCAAATTTCCAATTGATCGATAAAATTCGAATAAATGCGATGACGTCTTGTCAAGTGAAGAGGGTCGTTAGGGTCAAGGGTCTGCACATGATAAATAAGCCTTATACAATGATTTGGCTGAAAAAAATAAAAATGGTATATAAATATAGACTATATTTATATACCATTTTTTATTTTTTTCAGCCAAATCATTGTAAAAGGCTTATTTATCATGTGCAGAGTCCCTGTGATTGAAAGAGAGACCAATGAAAGTGTTTTACCGTAGTTCAATGCAAAAACAAAACATCACCTCATGATCTTACAAGCGTTAGTCATGCTTCAGTTGCGAACTTTTTGTCAGTTAGAATACAGATGCTATCACTAGTCTGCAGGCGCTAGATAGAGATATGTTATGAGTCGAAAAAGGGATATAACCCTACAGGAAATGATTCTTTAGATAACCCCTATTGTGATGAAAAAAACACCTATTAAATTTCAAGTCAGTAGCTTCAGTAGTTACAACGTTATGGTCAAAATCAAATTTTGTCAAGCCACAACACCAAAAATGTCAACAGTTGTTGATAACGCCAAAACCAACGACAAAAAGGTGATGACAATATCTAGACCTTTAGTTCAAAACCAGCGGAGCTATGAAAGCCAAACCTTTTTTTTTTTTCAATTTATTTCTGATTTCTTTTCTTTAAGTTCAATAAAAGCGACTGTATTCATTATGTCTGACAAGTTTTTCTTGTGGAGTCACACACTCATTCCTACCATAAATATTGAAACATTCGTCTTGGTAGAATTTTAGCTTCTGTATTTGATTCATTTTTCCATAGCAGACAAATAGTAATTGGTACAGACGAACACGTGGTCTGTGACGTAACTTCCGATTTATTTCTAAGGCACGATTTATCCGCCATATTGCTTTCGTGTAAAGTCCGTTCGTTAACAACCAATTTGCTTCATATTCTATGATATTCGGATCTTCTATTATCAAGGGCGATAGTTCTCCCGTTGACATTCCCGAAGCTAATTCAGATTTCTTGAATACAGAATATCCGCCATATTTGAAAACTATCTTGTATCCAATATATTCATATTGTTTCCTGGTTGAAGTTATTGATATGGCATAATTTAAATTTTCCTCCCTTATGACTTTGAAAACGTAAAGTTGATTATCAATATCGAAGAAATCTGAAAAATCTGTAAACACCCTGATGCGATTATTTTCTCCGAGTCTGTTTTTATTTTTAGTTTCGTATAAATGATATTCTTGGTGAACCATGACAAGCAATGGTACATCGTGCTCTAAAATCGAGTAGCCACCCAAATTATACACGCTCGAATTAATCATCACTCCGTGGACGTCATTCTGCTTCCGAATAAAATCTAAACAAGAATTCACATCACGAGAATCTTTATGGTCTTTATATGACCATTCAGAAGCGGAAGTTTCAACATACGGAAAGCTTTGGTAAGAGTTGATTGCACAAATAGAAATAATTGATAATACTGAAATTGTTGTGAAAATTTGTTTCCATTGTAGACTGTTTTCATATATCACGATAAAATGAATTGCTAAAGCCAAAATGATTGCTTGCAAAATAAACAAGTTATAGATAATCTTCACCTCCTTGTGACCTACTAGAGAAAAGATTGATAGCATGAGAACGAAAGAACCGACTAGAGCATATGCTGATTTGGTGTTAGCACTATGCACATATTTTGTAAAGGAAATAACAAAGAGTGTCACTATTGCACAAATAAATAGAAGAAAACTACATTTATCCATCATTAAAACATCTAAATACGATGTTACGGTATCCGATCCAAATATTTTCCCAGCTTTCGTAGATATAACATTAAATTTGAACCACTGAACCGGCGAAAATACGAATATACCGTATCTGCGAAAATCATCAACAATGCACATAGTCAATGAAGAAATCCCACCTAAACAGGTGAACACCACCAATTTCATTTTGTTAACTACTTTTGTTTCAAGCGCAAAAGCTAATGGCACAATTATGGCTACTATAAATACAACTGTGTCCGGTCTCACATACGATGTTAGACCGAGGAGAGCTCCTCCAAAATATGACAGTAAACCAACCATTATCCTAGCGGTTAAGTGATGCGTCTGTTTATCTGATTCTGCTCTAGTGTCTACAATCTCTGGTTGTTCATATTTCAGTTTACTCATAATGTCTACAAATTGTTGTCTCCGTTCTCCCTTTAAAACATATCCATTTCTATTCTTAGTTATTTTACCATTCGTATGGATATGACTAGTAGTATCCACGTCACTATCCAGAACATTCGCGTTAATATCGGATACTTCACTCTGTTGGCTCGGCGTTCTCAATTCTGTTGGGTGATTGCCAGATGTTTCTGAACAGATACCTTTAAAACACATAGCCAATCCAGACACAATGAATGGTGCAGTAAAACTGTTGACAAGCGGATGGGTACCGAGTACTGCCAAATGGAGGGAAGTAGCCGTTAGTGCGCAGGACAATAGAGCAATGAGCCGACACCGGAAGATGACGTAAACAAATTTGAATACCGCAAGAGGTAGGGTCGCAGTTATGATTGTGTTAAAAACTCGGCCAATCTGAAAAAATAAAGTGAGTTTGACAGCATTATCGCTGTTGAATTAATTCTCCTTCAGAATGCATATTTGAATGGCTAGAATGTAAATGGATGTCTGTAGCCGTTTATTGTAAAAACGTGTTTGTATTACCTATATGTTTGAGATTTCATAAGGGCGCATTCACTCATATAAAAGATATTTTGTCAAAGATTTTGCATGACAACTAGGTCAAGTCACATCTATGGTTCATTATCTGAGCCCGAGATTATAAAACATGTCTCATTCTTTATTCAAAATTTTCTCAAATTTCATTTTGAGATTTAAGCCGTAATTCTGTTTTAATACTCATTTTAACGTATAAACATAGAAGATAATATTAAAAAGTTGTTGTATATAACAAATTATTAATATTTTCTTTTATTATCATTCATTTATTTGAATTTAAATTTTGAGAAAATTCTCAGATGAGCTTGAGAAAATACTTATAACGTCGGGCCCAGATCATCAGAGACCAATTCTTTAAACTTAAGTGGTAACATGGTTGTGACTTAATTGAAAGTTTTGGTGATATTTTGAGGCATCAAACATAAATGAAATGATTTGATTTAAGTTGTATCCATAAAAGTTTGTGCACTCTGATTGGCTGAAAAATAATATATATTTCTCAATGAAACAATTTTGAGTACACAGGCTTTTTTAAGCGTCCTCACAAAGTAGTCCCAAATGAAATTTGTTTACTAATTGAAAAATCTTTAAATGTTGGCTTCATGATATTAAATCGATACCCGTCACCCGAAAAGGGACCATCTGGGAACAATGCCATATAAATATTTGAAAAAGGGCCTTCGTCCAGTATAAGTCAACCAGAGGTCGCATTTCAAGAAGTATTTCACAGGAAGGTAAATTGATCATTCTAGATGCGGTAAATAAGCAAAGTGCGAAAAGTTTTGATCCTTGTCAGTCTGCGCAATACGAGCAGTCTGACTAGGGTCACACTTTACGCACTACCCAGATGGTCCCTTTTCGCGTGACGGGTCACAATCATAAGAAATGGAGAGAATGATTGTTGATATCATGGAGGTATGAAAGTAAAACCTTATCACACTCAGTTATGATACCGCTTTACTTCATCTCTAAAATAAAATATATATATATATCCAGAAAAATAGTCAAGATTTTTAGCGTAACAAATTACCAGACGCAAAAATAATGTTCTAACTTTTTGGGACTGATAACATGGTGAAAAAAAAGAGAAGAATGTGCTGGATATAAGCAATTTCTTCGTTTTTCACATGTTTACGAAGCATTTTGCTTAATAAGAAACATACTGAGGATTGTATAGGGTAATGTTGACTTACTAGTAGAGATAGGACAAGCACTCGAGTACCCGTATATCGTGTAGGGTAACGTTTATACCTGCGTCCTGAATCATTACCCGTTACCCGACTTCTGAATAAGCAATATGTACCTTTTGGGGATCAAATTCATAAAAGAATTGAAGACTGCTTAAAGCAGTCTTCAATTCTTTTCTGAAGCTAATTTCCATATGGTCCTATATACTTGTATCATTTCGTTTTGAGAGTCTTGACTCTTTATTTACGAGTCACATACTCTCAAAACCTGTGTCCCTTTCAATCCATCTCGGAATTTTGATGTTCGAACCCCTCTTACGGAAATTCTACATCTGCCTATGTATTTAGTTGATAGAATAAATATATATTTTCAGTTATCTTAGGTTACCCGAGTACCCGCGGGTAACGAGATCTCAGGTACCCGGGTAGAAAATTTATACTCCTCCCAGTTCTACTTACCAGAAAACTACTCGATGTACACCCAACTAGTTTTGCCGTCCATATAACAGCAGCAAACATATAAGGTAAGATAAACGATCTCATGGAATACATCCCCGAATTCAGAATCTGGGCTTCCATGGATATATTGGTGTTTGTCGGGGCCGGTAGATATTCGTAGGATCGGAATCCGTAACCAGACACTAATGTAAATCCGACTGTAATAGAAATGTGTGTTGCTAAAAAATATTCCCCTTTGATATCATCGTGTATAATAAATTGTGACCCGTCGGGCGTAAAGGGAACATCTGGGAAGTGCGTAAAGTGTCGATCCTAGTCAGATTGTGCATACTGCACAGGTTGACTGGGATCAAAACTTTTCGTGCTTACCTGATTTTTGCCATCTAAAATGGTTTTTCTGCCGTTCCGTTTAAGACTTTTTGAAATGCGTTATTCGGTTAGTTTTTTTGAAGATTCAACCTCCTTTTCAAACATTTTCTATGGAGTTACCAGACGACCCCTTTTCGCGTGATGGATTACATATATATGTATATAAAATATTTTTTAATTATTTCTGACACGTCGGGTCAAAGGGACCTCATGGTAGTTCTGTACACTAGTCATCGTGTTTACATTATATATTTTTTCATTGAAATAACTGTGAATAAACTAAAAATCCATAATTATTAAAAAAAATAACCATAATAAGATAGTTGTTGGTTGTATATGGTTTAACGCCTTTTTCGAACTCACTGCATTTATACCGCGATGGCTGGTGCACCTAACCATGGTCTCCTGTCGTTTCTCACGAAAGTACGACAACATTATTTCATCAGAGCAGTCAGACGTTCGTCCAACTTAGGTGTACTATTAATATATATAGATACACAAATGAGTCTGTGCATGGTTGATTGATTGATTGAATGGAGTTTAACGCCGCTTTCAACATTTTTTCAGTTATATCGCGGCAGCTGGAGCACCTAATAATGGTTTCCTGGTATTTCCCTCACCAGTTCAACCACCACACCCTTTTCTAGCCTCCAGCTGCTATCTCACATAGGTCTACGATCATCAACCCATTGGTGAGAGACAAATAGTCGGAAAGAATGAGTGCCGCCATCGGGGATCGAACCCGGGACCTCTAGATTGACAGTCCGACGTGCTACCAACTGCGCTATGACGGCGGCGAGTCTGTGCATGGCATTTCCAACATATTAAAATGTGCGCATAGCAAAGAATCTGGCCATCACCTTTTGCACAGACTGCCCAGAGTCTTTCATTTTGCAATTTGTAATTAAATAAGGTATCAAAGAGTCTTAAGAAAGTCACGCAATCTTTTTTACATTATGTAACGTCTAGGCCACTTAATGCTGGTCGTTTACGCATGAGCTCAAATTGTTGGAAATGTCACGCACAGGCTCAAATTTAAGTGAGTGATCAAAGGTCAATTTTATCTATACACAGTATAGATAAAGTTGACCTTTTATCACTCACTCAAACTTGTGTATCTATACTTATCATACAACCATTGGCGGGAGACAAATGTCTCGTGTCACATTGATTTCTATCAAATGTCGTATTAACCTAGGTTCAAGCTTACGACCCAAGCGTTGACAGCGTAATACATAACCGCTGAGCTAGCCGAGTTCGGCATAAAAATTAGTAATTATGCAGTAGCAGTCCTTCGAGTTTCTCACAATAGATTTATGTATTGCAAGGAGCTCTCAAATGTCATTCTTTTGGTGTTATCAAATGGTGTAGTTAATCGTTATTGACAATTTAGTTTTAAGTGTATTAAACAGTAATGAAAAATCCCCTACACGGCGGCATTCGTCCTTTCCGAATATTTGTCTTTCACCAATTGGTTGATAGTCGTAGACCTATGTGAGATAGCAGCTTGAGGCTAGGAAAAAGTTGTAATGGTTGTACTGGTGTGAGAAATGCCAAGAATAAATTGTTGGTGTGCTCCAGCTGCCACGATATAACAAATAAACAAAGTACACCGCAAACGGAGATTGTTTTAAGACTCGAGTAGACGATTGTTAAGACTCTTTTCGACAATACAAAATGTTTGTATATATTATTCTTATTTTAATAACACTTCTTTCAATAAAGACTAGTCCAACATTTTAATGCCACCGCATCGGTAGAACGGGTGCATATTGGTTTTTACCTGACTGTTTGTCTGGTTTTTTTTTTTGTTGTTGTTTTTTTTGCGATTGTCCGTTTATAGCCCCCCCCCCCCCCTTTAACATTGGCCACACAAGGGATAGAGCCTTCGAATTTCACAAGAGTATTGTTTGTGGCAAGATTTTTTTTGTTGGTACCTAGATTCAGGTCATATTTAAAGGTCAATGTCTTTTTTCAAGGTCAAACATGTTGTAAATTTCTGAAAATTGCATTGGCTGGGCATTTTTGTTTAAATAACAAACGCATCTTGTTTCTGTAACTTTATAAAAATTGACATAAATTGACATCGTATAGCTGAATACGGAATAGATTTATAGATGTATTACATCGTGGAGAAGTGTGCTGAAATAAATCAAAATGTTGAATTCACATAGTTTTCTCTAATCGCTCTATTAATTTGTTATATAATACTGAAATTTAATCGACCAGTACAAAACATGAAACCGTACCGGGTTTTCAGTGTATTGTGCTTTCTTTTTATGATGCTTACATCCTTTTCCGATTTTAATAGATATTCATTTGGGTTTATAAAAGTATTGAATCCACGTGATGAAGACGATATTAAGGACGTAGAGTCGTTATAGTTCCGCAACATTTAGGACATCATGAACTTTCACAATGTTGACCGAGGCTTCCTAATGAAAATCATTAGGAAACCTCGATTAACACTGCTTAAATTCATTACTTCCAAAAAGTTGCGGAACTATTACGGGTCGACTACCTTAGATTAACCTTTTCCTTTTGTTCGGTTCTTAATTATTTATTTTAGTTCGATTGTGACGAAAGTCTTAACTTATAGAGTCGCTCTCGAAAATCAACCCGGAAAGAGGCAGTGTTTTAAACCAACTGCCTTCAATTATATAACTGGGTGTACCGGGGCTGGTTTTAACTGAACAGAAACACACTCCGTAGACGTTGATGCTCGAACTACGGATTCACGAGTAGAGCGCCTGTACCAATAGGTCACTTTTCTTATTATTATGGCCGAAGCGAACTTTCACGAATTAATCTATGGGTTTCGGTTGTTTTGTTCTTTTTTTTGTCACTTTTTTTTGTCACTTAAGACCCTTGATTGATTGATTGAATGGGGTTTAACGCCGCTTTCAACATTATTTCAGTTATATCGCGGCGGCCGGAGCACCTAACAATGGATTCCTGGTATTTCTTTCACCTGTACTACCATTATATCCTTTCCTAGCCTCCGACTGCTATCTCACATAGGTTTACAATTATCTACCCATTGGTGAGAGACAAACGTCGGAAAGGATATTTGCCGCCACCGGGGATCGAACCCACGACTTCCAAATTGGAAGTCTTATGCCTAACCAACTGCGCTATGGTGGCGGCCCTTAAGACCCTTGAAAAATGTACCCCGCCTATTACCTTTCAAAGAAGACATCGTCATTTTTCGGACTCTAAAAGAACATGAACATTTCGAGTTAACGAGTTAGAAAAAAAACACTACCGTTTATAATTTTATATTCTTGTGATATTCATCCTACAAATGAAATAACAGTTCCTTCGAAGATCATATTCAAACATGTGACCCGTCACGTGAAAAGGGACCATCTTGGAAGTGCGTAAAGTGTCGATCCTTGTCAGACTGCGCGGATTGCGCAGACTGACTAGGGTCAAGACTTTTCGCACTTTACTAATTTTCTGAATCTAGAATAATCAATCTACCTTCCCGTGAAAGAATTTTTAGAATGGGACCTATGGCTGACCTGCACTAGTTCCAATCTCTTTTTCAATTTTTTATTTTACGGAGTTCCCTGATGGTTCCTTTTTGCATGACCGGTCTCATATATAAAACTTTATATATTGATATAGTTGCCTCTGGATATGTTGGATTATCATTTAAATTCAGTATCGTCTTTATGCATTATGATATATTAAACAAAAATTGGTTCATGGTTGGTTCTAACAGAAATATAAATGTTTGCCAAGTTTCTTAAGATAACCGCATTATGTCATTGTTCTAAAAATTATCCACGTGATATCATAAAAGAATATCACATGGTGTGTTATCACACGGATAATTGTATAGTTGTAAGATAAAAATAGATCTTGCACAGAAACAAACGATTATCCTCTATATAGTTCCGTAAAACAGCTGACTATAAACTTATGAAGAATTTTCTTACTTGACATAATTTATAATGACAACATTGATATTATTGAACTAGGAAAACATACAATGTTTTCTCCTGAATCTAAATATCTAAAACTATAGTTTATTAGCATGCTTTGTGGCTGCATAAATCGCGGTTTGTCTCCTCAGTATTACGCACCATAAAGCTTTCATTTTGTATAATCCATGATTTATGCCTTGCATGGCGGAGCCTAATTAACGAGTTGTTTGTTCTAAGGTTAAGGTTAATCAACCTTTTCATAATTTGAAAGAATTGCCACAATGTAAACTCGAAACATTAAATCGTCGGACTATAACCAAACCCTTGTAACTTCAGCTAAGACAAGCTGAACTTACGAGGGTTTGGTGACTAAACGATAAGATATGTTCACTTTTGCCAAGCACGTTCACCCTTTTGATTTCAGAATACACTTCTATACATGCGGTTAACGATAATTGTCGACCTACTTTTGGGAGAATCCAAAATATTCAAAAATAAATTCGCCAAAGTACGTCACGGCTAAGCCACGCCATGCCAGGTCATTTATCACGAATAATAAATGAGATTACATTTCAGTGACTCATAGGTGTCCGAAATAGCCCCCCACCACCATATAGACTAATAATATAAACGTTTATATTATTAGTCTATATGGTGGTGGGGGGTTATTTCGGACCCCTATGCAGTGACTAACCTTCCACTGTCTGGTACACTTCATCTGGATGTAGAATCCACCATGACCTTCGATCCATCACGTAGCTTACCCTCACAACCATCGTCAAAAGGGTGACGACATATGGACACCACCATGGCAATGTGACGTCATAACCACATGCACAATGATACTCCGCCAAATTCCTGTCATGGCGGACAGTTGACTTCTTTCCTTTTTCCTGGAATCGTTTTGGTGTCGGTTTATGGTATTTATTATTCTTCATAGTCAAGATTTCTTCGTGATCATCTTAGTTAGTCCATTCTGAAAATGTAAACCTTCTACAATAGATATTCACAATGTTGAATTTAGTGCTGTTACCATTTTTAAATAACGAATTTTTCAACCACCTTTTGTCGAAATCCTTAGACTATAAGATTTCCTGTAAGAAATTGGATGCGGTGGTATATTATCCGTAGCCTCAGAAAACGGCAGATGCAATACTTTGTGTATATTTATTATAGATCTTTCAAAAGAATCTTGTAAGTACTTACAGATTTTTGAAACCAGATTACCAAGTTTTAAGCTGGTGACATATACTATTGTCAGTCTAAAAGCTTTCACCTTTTTTAACAAAATGAAGCTGAGATGTCATTAAATAAGCATCCGGGGGCCTGAACAATCAATAAGAAAATTTTAATATAATAATCGTTTCTGCAGTATTTGAAATGTTTAAGAGATACATACCAAAAACTTTATCATGCGACATCCAGTTCAAAAACAAAACTAACCCAACTTTACAAGATCACAGGACCGTTCTATAACACAATAGACGCAATGACAAGTAAAAACAATCGAATACCGTTATTGCCAATGGCGACCCGCTGTCGTCTGCTTGTTTTACTTCTGACAATGAGTATCCGATAACATGCAGTCTTCTCTCGATATACCTGAACAATTTTTGTTTCGTCTTCGTTTGATTGATTTTCCTGTCACACAATCTACGTGCTCTTTTAAAGAGAAAACAAATAATAGTTTCGCAAGAGAGAGTGAGGTTCGAGAAACCGTTATCTCCTATCATTTTCAATGTAGAATTATTCTTTGATCACTCACATAGAGTTGCTTGTCTACAGATGCTTATTAGCAACGATGGACACACAGGGTTAAGCGTTTCAATTCAATTTAGTCATTCCAATTTCTCTTATGAAGTGCCTTGTCAAATTAAAATACGACAACTAGCCGAAACATATATTTACCGACAAAGAAACTCCAGTAGCAGGATTACTGGTTTGGGTCGATACTTTTAACACTTGGTTGCGAAAGAAGTATTTACTGTTGTTAATTTGAACGTTAACTTTATTAAGCAGTTTATATTATATGCTTTAGACATCTTTCTCCGAGAGGTCTTTTTGTCCCAATTTTCTCAAATGATCGGGAAAAAAATCCATAGTCACCACAATCGACCTTTTTTTGCTTCATTTTCTAGTCCGTCTCGGTCAATGTCGGCTACTGTTAAAAGGGTTTGTTGTTGACTTGCTTTGTTGGCCCCTTGTCTTGTCGGCGAGTTTAACTTGTCAGTGACAGTTCTGTGTAGAAAAGATGTCGGTGAGGTGGCGAAATATTTCGTCAGTGTTGATGTCATTGACACTTGTTTAACATATCTGTGACAGTCAATTTTAACCATTTTAGCTCTACTGACCGAATGTCAGAAGGGTTTAAGCGATGACGTTATCTCCGTACGCTCGCCTGTCGGTCTGTCTGTTTGTCCGAAAACAATTCTGGATTACGCGATTGAGTCCACAAATATTATAAAATTTACTTGAAACCTTCACAGGTTGATCGTAGGGTCACAAGGAAGATTTCATTCGAAAAAGGATTTATTCTGTCGGAAAACTCGGCAAAACGGTTCCTAATGGATTTCTAATAAAGGTTTTCTCGTTAAAGTGATAAAGTTCACAAATACTATTGGATTTAATTGAAACCTTCACGTGATGATTCTAGGTTCATAAGGATGAAAACGGGACTGATCTGTCGGAAGCGTGCCAAATGGATTTTCGCGCAAATTATTCACGTGTACGCGATAAAGTAAAAAAATATTATCAGATCTGATCAGATCACATTAAATTTTCACAGAATGATTGAAGGGTCACAACGAAAATCCGTCGGATATCAACGGGAAAGAGGTCTTTTTGATTTTTGCTCTAAATATACTCGTTTACGCCATAAAGTCCTCAGATATTATTGAATTTCTTTTGAAATTTCACAGGATAATTGGGGGGAGGGGGGCATAAGGAAAGTTCTTTTCTAAAATGTGGCAGGTCCGTTCAGAAACACAGGAAATGACACTCTATAGATTTTCGCTCAAAATATTATCATCTATGGGATAAATTCCACAAATATTAGCGGGTTTAGTTGAAGTTTTTGCAGGATGATCATAGAGCATGAGGAATGTACATTGTCAAAATAGGGATGCCCCATTGGGAAACGTGGGTAAAGGGGTCTTAAAGATTTTTGCTTCAAATATTCTAGTTTCCGCGATAAAGTTCACAAATATTATCGGGTCTACTCATTTTAGCGTCATAAGCAAGGCTCCTTTTGAAAATGGCGTTGCTTTTTTGAAAAAAAAGTAAATGGATGTCACTGAATTTCGCTAATATATTATAGATTTCGCGATAAAATTCACAAATATCACCAGATTTGCTCGAAAATTTCACATAATAACTGTAAAGAAGCAAGACACCCCCACATTCGAAAATGAGAAGATATATCGGAAAACAGGGGAAACTGGGCCTTACGGATTTTAATTCAAAGTATTCTCGTTTTCGCGATAAATTCACAAATCGATGGCTCAGCACAAAACAGTTGTAACTGCCTATAAACATATAGGCAGTTACAACTGTTTCGCGCTGAGCCATCGAAATATGATCTTAAACTTTCAGAGGATGAGGTGAGATTCTGTGTAAAAATTTGACAAAAACACAGGAAAAGGAGCCATTTCGGATATACTTGTAGCTAGATATGAATTCGAGAGGAAGGTTATTGTCACTCGGCACATTCTCCCTAAAGCAATAAACTTTCTAAATATCTGATTCAAATCAGGAAAAACTTTATAGTCAGTACCAAGAGCGTCTCAGGCCCTCGTGTGCCTCTTGATTAGATCTTGATACCATATCACTTGCCTAGTTAGTAATAGAAAACACATGTATTTAGTTATCGTCGTTTATTTATTTGTGTATTTTATAGGGCATAAAATTGTAAATTGCTGTAATTATTAAGCATCCGGGTTGAATTGAACCAAGACAAGATCGACACAGCTTTATGTTTTAGTTGACCGCGAACTTGCACACGTAGTATTATCCTTGATTAATGCCCTTGCAGGGCGGAGCCTAAGTAACGGGTCGTTGCACTTAAGGTCAAGGGTAATTAGCTTTTATTTAAAATAACCTACTTCTAAAGAGAGTCGACATAAGTAACTCAAGACCTTAAGTCGTAGATTGGTTACCAAATCCTCGTAACTTCAGCTTAATCAAGCTGAAGTGACGAGGCCTTGGTAACCAAACGATGAAATGTGTTCACTCTCTCAAAGCACGTTAATCCTTTAAATTTTAGGATACAGTTTTTTGCACGCGTTAACGATGATTACCGACTAAAAATCGAAAAAACCCAACTATTGAAAAGTAAACTCGCCAAATTACGTCACGGTTAAGCCCCGCCCTGCCAATTCATTAATTACGCAGAATATAATATGGTGGCATATTTGTACTACGGAATAAGAGATAACGTCATCCTGAAAAAAAATATCACGATGACTAAACACTTTGCTTTTTAATCCCTGCTTTTTACGTTTTTGTGATTTTATGATTGAGAAAACATTGTGAAAAAAGAAGAAATTGCTTCTGACAAGCAATTTTTTCTTTTTCCACACCATTTTCTACCCTACTGAATGGTTAATTTTCAAATTAAATCCACTTTAAACTTTCGTCTGCAAAACCTTTGAATTTGGACAGGTCCAAAATTTTGTAAAACAGGAAAGGGTTAAATATTCCAGCAAATTGTCATTTAGATACAACTTGATCAAGCGACAATCGTACTACCTTTCGGTATCATCCATGATTAATGCCCTGGCAGGGCGGAGCCTAAGTAACGGGTCGTTGCACCTAAGGTTGAGGGAAATCAGCTTTTATCTAAAATAACCTACTTCTAAAGAGAGTCCACATAAATAACTCGAGACCATAAATCGTAGATTGGTAACCAAATCCTCGTAACTTCAGCTAAATCAAGCTTAAGTTACGAGGCATTGGTTACCAAACGACGAATTGTGTTCACTCTCTCAAAGCACGTGAATCCTTTAGGTTTTAGGATACAGTTATTTGCACGCGTTAACGATGATTACCGACTAAAATTCGAAAAAACCCAAACTATTGAAAAGTAAACTCGCCAAATTGCGTTACGGTTAAGCCCCGCCCTGCCAGTTCATTAACTACGCAGAATAACAGAAACTAAATCGAATTCAATACCATTCTACAGTCCATGAGTTTTGCCCTGGCAAACGGAGCCTTATTCACGGACCGTTGCAATTCAGGTTAAAGCAAATCAGCTCTTATTTAAAATTACTTACTTATGTAGATAGTGGACATACTAATGATTGATTGAATTGAGTTTAACGCCGCTTTCAACATTTTTTCAGTTATATTGCGGCGGCTGGAGCAACTAACGATGGATTCCTGGTATTTCTCTCACAAGTACAGTGGACATATTAACTTGAGACTTTATAGCGAAGGTTGTAACTTCGGGAGTTGGTTACCTAACGATGAAACGTGTTTGCTTTCTCTAAGGAAGTCATTTTTTTTTTTTTTTGGTTTTAGGATAGGCCTACAGTTATTTGCACGCGTTAACGATAATTGCTCACTGACTTTTAAGAGGCATTAGTAAACTTGCCAAGTTGCGCAAAGGCTAAGCCACCCTGCCATGTGAATAAAAACGCAGAATAGCAACAGTTTATAATATGACCTACGTCGCGGGAGTGAAATAACCCCGTTGAATATTTTTGATATTACATGGGTGATATATATCTATACTAGTGGAATAACTATGCAAATGAGCTCAGAGCGAATAGTAGGCCTAATGCTATCTTGCAACAGCGAAAATGATGTCATAATGTATATATTGTGACGTCAGTTTTAAAATTTTGAAAGGCGTTATTAGTTTCGCGGAAAAATTTAAATGATGAATTTCAAGGATTTTAATAATCCCCCCCCCCCCCCCCCCCAAATAAATCGGGTCTTTTTATAAATAGAATATCAAATTTGTGCTCATAAAATACCGAATTTATCAAACTCGTCATCTAAAACAGATAAAAACTCGGCGCAGCCCCTTTTATCTGTTTATGGACGACTCGTTCATTATATTCGGTATTCAATGACCACTCATCCAATATCCTCTATTAAGACTATGATACTGTATTGAACGTTTTTAACTGATTCTTAATAACTAATGTGAATTTATTAACTACCTAAATTCATTTTTCCTTGATGTTTAAAAACAATCAAACTAAATTGGTCACTTTTTTATGCTTGAATTTTGACCAGCCTAATTTTTTGTCGCCTGATAAACCGTCGAAAACTAAACACGGACATTGAACGATATAAAACCGTTTGTTGTTTATAATCCCGATAAATATCGTTGACTGAATTAAAAATTTGGAAATAAATAAAATGACCTATGAAATGAATCTAGGGTCTGTGATATTAAATTTCTTACGATCATTTTTTTGCGTAAGTCAAAAATTAAAGTTGCATCTACATCAGCAACTAAATATGAAATTCTGCCATGCATCATCTCATTGGAATCGTCTTCTAAAGACGATTCATATGAGATATTGGTAGGCAGAATCTATCATTGATTGAAAACATCAGGTATGAAGTGTGATTTTGACTTATGATTATTTTTTTTTCGTAAACAATTTGATAAAATGACCGATGGTCATCCGTTTTAATAGAAGTTAGTTTGTTTATTTTACTCATTAAGTTCATTAAGGTAGCAAAGGACACATGATGTCATTTTTCCCACCCAATGAATTTTTTTCTTGTTCATATATGTTGTAGATTAACATTGTATAATCATAATATCAAATTTTGAAGGTACCTTTCCATGCTCGTTTTGGTGCTAGAGTTATCTGCCCTTGAGTGGTACTAGCCATTTTTTAGTAAAACGTTTATTTTCGTTTTAGATCTAGTATAAACTCAGTACCAGCTAATAGCTAACATATTGATAGACCTTATACATGTACACAATTGCTGTTGCCAAAGAAATTTCTCTTTGATCTATTGCATTTGCACAATATGGCTTCAAAAGTTTAAAATATACTAATTTTTGTGATTTTAAGGGGGGAAAATACCACAAAAACCTATTTTTTAAAATAAATACCCAATGAATTTTCCTTATTTTCCAGTGTGTTTAAGAACCATTTTTTCCCTCTATTTGGTAAAAAATTCAGCATATCTTTCCATGCAAATAGGAAAGTTGTTCGGTATTTTATTCTGACCCCTCCTTATTGAATGACACTTATAACGTATTTTTATAGGTCAATCCAATGATACAGTCATTCAATTGATATCAAATGTTGAAAAGAAGCTAACTTGTAAAATTTTACCATCACTATGCTATGTTATTTCCATAAGCAGAATCTTATGAAAACCGGTCATTTTAAACAACGCGCACAAAGAGCTGTAAAATAAACCAAAACACACTTCCGGTTTATAGAGTCGGGAGGCGGCTGTCGAGTGCCACCTTAAGACAATCTTCAACACTGATAGCGATATTTTGCTCGCCTATCGATGAAGTACCTTGACATTCTCCGACATTTTTGTTGGACATCCCTCGTACTCATCATACCCCCCCCCCCCGCCCACACACACACACCAAGCGAGAATTTTTCTTGTACTTGGCATATCGTTTACCTTTGTATACAATCACTTTCCTGTTTTACAAAATTTTTGACCTGTCCAAATTCAAAGGTTTTGCAGACTAAAATTTAAAGTGGATTTAATTTCAAAAATAACCATTCAGTAGGGTAGAAAATAGTGTGGAAAAAGAAGAAAATGCTTGTCAGAAGCAATTTCTCCTTCTTTCACAATGTTTTCTCAATCATAAAATCACAGACACGCAAAAAACAGGGATTAAACAGCAAAGGGCTATACAATCACTTTTGAAATGACATCACCGTATGATGCCATTGTCTTTTGACCTGGGTCCAAAAGATTTATTATCTTTGTCCTGTTTTTTTTTCCCGAAAAATTTGAAACGAAACACTTTCGCGTGTTGCATCTCATTGGAAATCGCGGTTTGTCTGCTAATCCACCGCGTCACATTTATGGTTTGTTAAAACTTGTCGATATAATCATTTCAATTATTTGGAAAGATTTAACGATAATCTGATACAAGCGTAACGGTTGACGACATCTAGTTTATATATGATATACGGAAATACGGTGTTTTACTGCGTTTTGTAATTAGATAATCATATGCCCAGACGACCTCTATAAACTATCAGAAAAGATTTAGGAGCATACTGACCAAAGTTTCCCCAGAAGCCGTATTTTTTTAACAAAAGAACCACCTACGGATAGGTACGGGTGCCTACGGTCGGCCGTTGAGTGCTGGATGGTGGAAAAAATCTAAATCGAAAAAGGGACATAATTTGCAGAAAATGCATCTTGAGTACCCCCCCCCCACACACACACACACCTTGATAGTATAGGTTGCTCTTTTGATGGTGAACATGCGTGCCAAGTTACAAGTGAATGTCTTCAATAGAACCAAAGATATCACAAAATGTCAAAGTTTTCGCACGACGACGACAACAACGACGATGACGACGACAACGACACCAAGGCTATAGCGATACATCGGTTTTTTTCCGAAAACAGCTGAGCTAAAAATGACTAAAATATACCACCCTTACGTCCGAGGCACTTTCCAGTTTAAGGATTACCCAAGCGATGTTCTGAATGTATGAAATGCATGATGACCCCGGTCTTTGGCCTCGGGCAACAATTCAAAACGTCATCCCATCGAAACTGGGAAAATAGTTTCCACTGCTACACGAAACGCCATGAAAAAACTAAGATACTTCAAAATTTGAAATAAATGCTTTTAACTTTCGTAGAAATCGTTGAAGAAATTTGTCTACGCCAAAATCTTACCTGACATTAAAAGGATATGTAAGGTATAGATCCACAAGTTTAAGTGAGTGACCAATGGTCATTTTTTTTTCTTTACCTGTAAAGACAAAACTAACCTTTGATCACTCACTCTGAATTGTGGAACCATACATGCGTCTTCAAAAAATAAATGAATAAATTAATAAATAAAAAAAAAAAAAAAAAAAAAACAACACACAATAAAACTCAAGTAGTACAGAAAACACATAAATTCGCATTAATCCAAAATGTTTGCCTTGCGTTCAGGGTACGAAGACGTTTGAAAACTATTAAAATTGAACCCCGCTTTGCACGTAGGGACGCGTAATAAGCGGGATAAGATTTTACAAACGTTTCCCAGATATTTTCATCTTAAACGGAGTTTGTTTCCGTCCAAAGCTTTTTTTGTGTTGTATATCATATAATTTGTTAGTATTGATAAACGTTTTGTAAATTATAGACGCAGTGAATTTACTGAAAAGATGAAATATTCAAAACCTTGTATTGATAAATGGACTAGAAAATCGAATATCGATCTTAAAGAGAATATCAATTATAATCGATTGATTTTCAAGCTAAAAAAATGAAGCTTGCCCTGTGTTCAGGAAGACAAAATGGTGCGAAAAGTTTTCAAATTATACCCCGCTTTGCACGTGCACTTGCATGCGAAGCGGGGAATAATTAGATAACTGTTTGCACTCTTTTGTCATCCTGAGCGCAGGGCTTGTCTATACAGTACTAATGCATGTTCTTAAACGAATTTTGCTTATAACATTCCACACTCAACAGAATTCAAGCAAACTGTTTTTTTGTGTGTGTGTTTTTTTTTTGTTGTTGTTGTTGTTGTTGTTGTTGATGTTGTTTTTATGCTTAGTTCATATTTACATGGTCACTCACTATGATAATCATCATAAAACTATATCGTCGTTAGGCGAACAAAACCTCATAACTACAGCTTAGATAAGCTGTAGTTACCTGGTTTTAGTCGCTCACTGAATATATGACCTCCATAACGGGTAGCCCCGGAAGAATGTCAAGCATTGTTCCAGGCCAGGATGCTTAGTATATAAGATTTGTATTCACAGTGAGCGAGCAAAACCTCTTTAGTTCTGATTGGATAAAATTGGATAAGCTGTTGTTTCGAGGTTTTTGTCTCCTTACAACGTTTTTTTTTTTTTTTTTTTTTTTGGGGGGGGGGGGGGTGTAAACGACTAAAAGTCTATAATATAGTTTTGTTCAAGCTGCATTTACGAGATTCTTGGGCCTGTTTTACTAAACATCTTACGAACATTTTTTTGCGCATTTCAAGAATTAAAGTTCCTTCTTCAGCAGTTACTTAATTTATGCAATTCTGCCATGTAAAATCGCATATGAATCGTCTTCTAAAGACGATTCCGATGAGATATTGCAATGAAGAATCTAACGATGAATGAAAATACAAGGTAAGATTTGTGATTTTGACTTACGATTAATTTAGTCGTAAGATGTTTTTAAAATGGGCCCAAGCCCCCCACCATTCGCATAAATCCAAAACGTTTGCCTTGCGTTCAGGGAACGAAAACGTTTGAAAACTATTAAGATTGAACCCCGCTTTGCACGTAGCAACGCGTAATAAGCGGGATAAGATTTTTTAAACGTTTCCTAGACATTTTCATCTTAAACACGGAGTTTGTTTCCGTCCCAAGCCTTTTATATGTCGTATGTCACAACATCAGAGTTTTATTCATCTTAATAGCAGGGGTCAGATTCAAGTCAATAAAACCGCACTATACCTGTAATTTATACGGTAAAACGGAATGTCCATGCTTGATCATCACGTGCCAAAGTATAAGTAAAATTCGCTATTCTGACTCGTCGTTTGTATACAAATGTACTGTAATCACAAGTCACAATACCGTATTCGAGTTATATCTTCGGAATTGTTTTCATGGGCCTAATTATTTATTCTGCATAAAGGTTAGGTTCAAGTTAATATGCGCTCGCTATACAATGTATTGTTAAATGTTTTGTAAATTATAGACGCGGTGAATTGACTGAAAAAATATTCAAAACCTTGTTTTGATAAATGGACTAAAAAATCGAATATCGATCTTAAAGTTGAAGCTTGCACTGCGTCCAGGATGACAAAACGGTGCAAACAGTTTTCTAATTACAACGCGCTTTGCACGTAAGTGCACGTGCAAAGCGGGATATAATTTGAAAACACTTGGCACTGTTTTGTCATCCTGAACGCAGGACTTGTCTATGCTGCACTTATACATGTACTTATACAAATTTTGCCTATAATATTCCATTTTCCACTGATTTCAAGAAAACTTTTTCTAAAAAAACCCCAAAATTCTTAGTTCATATTTTCATGGTCACTCAGTTTGATAAATATCATAAGCCTATATATCGTCGTTAGGCGAACAAAACCTCGTAACTACAGCTTGGATAAGCTGTAGTTACGAGATTTTAGTCGCACACTATATATATATATATATATAGATCAAAATGGGTAGCCCCGGAAGCATTTCAAGCATTGTTCCAGGTCAGAAGGCATAGTATAAGATTTGTATTCATATTGAGCAAGCAAAACCTCTTTACTTCTGCTTGGATAAAATTAGATTAGTTGTAGTTACGAGGTTTTTGTTCTCCGATACATTTTTTTTTCAGTGAGCGATCAAAACGTTTTAAATTTAGGATTGTTCAAGCTGTATTTGCGAGATTCTGCCCCCACCCTATCGATTTTTTAATACAATAATCCTCGTCAACACGTGGTCAAGCTATAAATATGATTAACTTTTTTCAAATATCCGTTTTACCACATTTCAAAAATGTCTATTTTCGCATAACAGGTAATTGTTTTTGTATTATCACTTTTTAACATTTTTAAAATGCACTTATTACAAATTGACCAAAATTACGAATTAGACCAAGTCTGTAACCATCACAATTTTGCGCTCGCGGGCATTTTTTTCTTGAAAAGTGCTTACGATGCATTTTAAAATCCAATGCAAGGTACCGTTTCTGATGCGCTCAAGATCAATTCTTCATCATGAACGCAAAGCTTTTTTGCACGAATGTTTAGTGTCGAAAACTCTAGACTCAGATATTACATAGAAAAATATTTAATAACAGACAAAAATTGAGATAATTACATTCACACTTTTCCAACGATTCATCCTTTAAATATGCATATAGAATGTTAAAATGACACCCGCGTTTTTAATAAAAAAATGTAAAAAAGGTATCGATGGCTCAGCGAGAAACAGTTGTAACTGCCTATATGGCTATAGGAAGTTACAACTGTTTCACACCGAGCCATCGATAAAAATACAGTCCAACGGTTGACGCGCCGTAAATCCATGTAACAAAAAAATAATGCGCAGCATATCTACCCATTTCCAATATTTTTTTTTAAATATCCGTTTTACCAGATTTCCGAAATGTCTATTTTCGCATGACAGGCAATTGGGTTTATTATCACTTTTTTATATTTTTTAATGCACTTTTTACAAATTGACCAAAATTACGAATTAGACCAACTCTGTATCCAGCACAATTGCGCTCGCGATTATTTTCTTCTTGAAACGTGCTTACGATGTATTTCAAAATTCAGTGCAAGGTACCGTTTCTGAGGCCCTCAATATTACTTCTTCATCATGAACGCAAAGCTTTTGCACGAATGTGTAGTGTCGAATACTAAGATACTTCACAGAAAAATATATAATAATAAATTTCAAAGTCTGTTCCAAATGACTTCCCAAAAAAAGTATCATTAAGTTAGCCAAGTTTATTTATTTTGCAGACAAAAGTCGAAATAATTTCTCCATAGATGTCAAATAGATGATGTATATTTTTTATGAATATATAAATGCCTAATCTGCGTAGACAATGAAAAATGTCTTGCTTGAATAGAATTAAATTTTATTCGTTAAATTTTATTTACTGAAAAAAATATTTTGATAGCTACGATCAATTATTCTCTTAATTCTATGTATTTGTCAGGTATTAATTAACGGAATTGAATGTTCACGATCTTTGTTAAAATGTTCTCTCATTGTATTGCTTTGTGCTAGAAACATTGTAGATGTTTATAGCTTATTAAAGGTATGAGTATGAGTATGAGTATAATAGACAAAAATTGACATACTTACATTCACACTTTTCTAAAGATTCATCCTACTAATCTGCATATAGAATGTTAAAATGACACCTGGGATTTTAACAATAAAATGTAAAAAGATGTATAAAACTAGTCCAACGGTTAACGCGTCGAAAACCCATGTTACAAAAAATTACGGCGCAGTATGTCTACCCCTATACAATGCAACATATGAATGAAGCTGCAAAAATTAACAGACTTTCAGCAGTTCTTCGTTCAAGATGAAAACGATCGTTTAAGAAATGGTTACAAGCTCTGCACGTGTTCTTACGTGCAGAGCAGGTAACCATTTTTTTAACGTACGTGAGGGTTTTTTTTGCCATACGCAGGGTATTTTTGTATGATATAGAAGAGAATTTTACCATTATCGTGCTGTTCACGGCATATTCAAGCTGTACACAAAGCTTTTGCAGACAGTGTAGACTAAAATCAGCCTGCATAACTTGTTATGCAGTTTGATCTGAGTCTACACCAACTGCTTTCTAAATAATACACATAAAGCTATGGCAGACATTGTAGGATAAGATCAGCCTGCAAAACGTGCAGTCTGAACCTAGCCTACATTTCCGATTTTCTTCTTAATTTCTGCAGAAAAGATCTGTTCCAGACATTGACAATTTCTTTGAACCAATATTTAAAGGTTTATTTGATATGTTAATAATGGCTGAGGCACAGGATTCGAGATCGACCGGTCTCAGGTTCAATTTTTTTGAAAAAATATAATCCATACTAATCCTTTCATTTCGGTGTTTTATTGGGTACATATCGATGGCTCAGCGCGAAAGAGTTGCTTTATGCTTTATTCAATAAGCCTCCGGAAGGTCTTTGACCCATGAGGAGATTACAACAATTGTTACAATATTAACAAATGACTATGGCGGACAACATAAAATAATTTTACATATTCATGTATCTGTAATAAGTTTTGATAATGTATTAAATTAAGATATAACAAAATGAGAAATGAAATATTGATCCACTTCTCCAGGCTTGTGCAAAACGAAAAACAAGCCAGGAGTATGGGTAGATTATTATTACCTTTTAACGTGTAGTCATATAGTCGATGAGCAACGAGAACAACGTATAGTCCGTTTGACTTCTATATGGACCAACCTTTTCATCAATTACATAAAATTGCGTTTGAATAAAGGATTTGTATGTAGTGAAATCTTAATTTCAGCTTAATACCATTCCAAAAAATATTTTTTGAAAATAAAATGATTTCAAAATAATGATTTTGTCTATCTAGTTAATGTTAATATTTTCGCATTATCCGTTCTTAAACACGAGGGGTGATGGAGGCTGTTCAATTATAAGAAAATGTCAACAAATATAGTAAAAACACGTGGTTTTATACTAAACTTTTGACAGATGAAATGTCCATTATTCCTTATTTGGACATGCTAATTAGCATATCGACGGTCATGTCATCTTAAACTTAAATAGCACGTGATTTTTACCGTTAGTACTCGCCTTTTCTTCAAGTTTTCCGCGTGAAATTCCCAACTACTTCGTTTAATAATGCTTTTTGATTGGTCTTAACATGTAAATATAGGGTTCATCTCAGAATGAATAAAATCAATAATCAATTATCTGGTCAAACAGTTTCTGAAGAAAGAGAGAATATACATAGATTTGATATCCAACGGTAGCAAAAATCTTAGACAAACTTAATTATATTGAAAAACTCGATTTTATAGTAATACAATTCACTTAAAATCTTACTCTTTTGACTCGGCCCCTATGCAAATCAGTACTATTTTTGGTTTTACAATTCGCTGTTCCGTTTTATACAGTAACAAGTAGGTATGAAATGCTGAAAGTTAACATGTAGACGGACGGACAAAATCATTATTTTACATTAAAAAATTCTGAAAAACAAAATTCGTCATGGTATTAGCTGTAAAAAATGATATGACAAGAAAAATATACGTTTCATTAAATAATTTCTGAGATTTTCGGCGAAATGTTGGTCCATATAGAAGTCAAACGGACTATAACTTCAGCTTATTCAAACTGATGGTACGAAGCCACATAGCCCCATGAACACGTGAAATATGTATAGTTTATAGAGACAAAATAAGTATTGAATGAAAATTTATCAAGTTAAAACAAAGAGAAACAAAGTCTCAATCTACAGCTAGAAACATCGTGAAATTAGCTTTCTTGATTTTAGAATGATAGTGAATCAAAGTGTGGAGCGAGTTTGGAATGGTATTCAAGGGAGGTAATCCAATATCACTAACTCCGCCCAACGTGAACGAAATTAGCCATATTTATTACCCCCCTCTTTTAGAATCTAGGTATTTTCTATTTCTGTGTCATCCCGGCCGTTTCAGACGATTTAAGTCAATATCATCATCCATTTTTTAGTCGATTTGATTGAAATATCGATTTTTATAACGCTTTCGAAGATTTTTTAACAGTTTCTTGATGACAGGTAAGAGTACTGTGTGAGTGATTTGAGTTGTCCTGATCGAGATGAAAGTCAATATCACGGTGCGCTCAACTGTATAATTAGGCAACATTGTCATTTTTTATTAAACATTGCAATGTTTACGCAGCAACTAATGTATTGTAACACTTCTAAAATCAGAGGGATGGTTTGAAAGCTTAATTTGAGTACATTATTTCATTCCTTAACAAAAATGCTTTATTAATATAGCTTCCTAATCGTTTTATAAGAGTCACGTTTTCCGATTTCATCAATTCAACGAATTTATACATATTAGGATATTTCCAATAATAACTGGGTAAAAATTGTTTTCTCAGTGTTTTATAGTGACCACATTCGATAACAAAATGGTATTCATCTTCTAATAATTGCAATCTAATGAAATAAAGAATTTTGATTGGTTTAAATCGCATCACGTGGGGAAATCCATTGCACTTTATTTCTGTATAAAATGCAATAGGTCTATCGGGAAACCCCCGACCTTTGATCCTGTGATTTAGGAACTCGAAAACCCCTCGTTCCCCTTCCTTATCGTAATATTGCTATTTAATATAATAGAATATTTTCGAAAGAATTTATGATTAAAAGCATACAGTTCAGATTCTGAGTCGATGTTTACAGCGAGTCGACGAAGACCACCAAGCAACCCTCTCAGCTAAGCCCGATCACGATAGTTTCGGTTTAAAATGCAGAATAACTTGTCAAAATTATGTTTAGATCATAAGTACCTCTACGAATGTCAAATTGTCTTTTGTTTGTGTACCATTTGTTTAACTTTATGCCGTTTAACTTCGATAGCGAGAAAAAATACACGATCTAAAAATAGATTGTGTAATACACGCAGAAAGTAGACTCGAAACTTCAATGTTTAGCCGAGTATTTTAATAGTTTCTTAGACCAAGGGGATTGCAATTATAAGGGCAGAGTGTCTTTTTCACAGCGTTTATAGGGGTATAAAGTGCAATTGCCTTAGCACATGGCTTAAACATAACGCCCTACGGGCGTTATTTGCCATGTGCTAAGGCAATTGCACTTTATACCCCAATAAACGCAGTGAAAAAGACACTCATCCCTATAATGTTTGACACCGTGCATATTCTTTCATTTAGTGGTGTACTTGTAGGTCTATTCCATCTTCCCGTCTCAACGCACAACCTGTGCGATGAGACGCGAAGCCGGCTTAGGCTTACTCTAATTTTTTCTACTTGAAGGAAGTCAAGATAGGGTTGAAATCGAAATTCCGCCAGATTTTTGTAAAATAGTGCTCTACTAGAATCATTTATGCGACCCATCCAGTTTTGAAGAAATTGGTCATGTATTCTCTGTTTAACTAATATCAGAAAACTTTTACGCTCCCCAAAACTTTGATACAGCCATGCCTCATTCAAGCCCAATTTATTTAGCAAGTCTCGACAAAGAGAACACCAGTTTTTGCAATTAGGTTTGTCTAATAAATCCTGATATAGGGTATTATATGTTATCTTGATGAATTTCGTACTGTCACTACTTATGATTTTAGTCCAAAATTTGATTATATTGAAAAATCTATTATTTTGCAGTGGAAATCTTCCTAATTCTCCATAGATAAAATCATTTTGACAAGATTTTTTAACCCCAAGTAACCTTTTGCAAAACTGCAAGTGTACCCTATCTAATGCTAGACCAGAGTGAAATCCCCACACTTCACTCCCATAGTTCATTATAGGCATAATTAATTTGTCAAAAAGTTCTAATTTGTGTTTAATCGACATCTTTGTAAATCTATATAAGTATTTATTTAGTTTAAAGATAGCCTTGAGTGATTGACCCGCTAATGTGGATTGTGCGGCGGCAAAAGAACCACCTGAAGAGAAAACAATACCTAAATAAACAAACTTTTCAACAATTTCTATTTGGTTACCCCCATAAGTGAACTGTATATTGTTTTGGAGCCGTCCACCCTTTCTGAAAACTATGACTTTGGTCTTCGTGGTATTAACAGAGAGTTTCCATTTGGAGCAATAATTATATAGCAAATCGAGGTTATTTTGAAGTTCCGAAGAACTATTTGCAAATACAACAATATCATCAGCATATAAAATCATAAACATTTTAAACATATACATGTCAATACCACCACTACCTTTTTTAACATTATCATCTTCAATGTCATTTATAAACATCGAAAAAAGAAAGGGAGAAAGGCACTCACCCTGTCTCACTCCAAGGGAGCAACTAAAACTATTACTTAAGTTATTCGCGTGTTTAACGCGAGATTTTACGTTTTCATACATTGATTTTATAACATTAAAAATATTACCCCGAATGCCCAACTTAATCAGTTTCAACCATAGATTAAATATATAGGCAGTTACAACTGTTTCACGCTGAGCCATCCACGCGTTTAGAAAATCACAAAACAGCACAAACTGTTTGCAAATCATATCCCGCTTTGCACGTTGACTTTCGTGCAAAAACGGGATATAATTTGCAAACAGTTTGTTTTCGTGCAAAAACGGGATATAATTTGCAAACAATTTGCCACGGTTTATCAATCTGAATATGATACTCGTGGGACTGATTTTCTGTGACTGCATGTGCACCCTCTGTTAACAGCCAACTTGCCACCCGATGATCGTGAGTTAATAATAATAATAATAATAATAATAATAATAATAATAATAATAATAATAATAATAATAATAATAATAATAAGTATAATAATAATAAGTATAATAATGATATAATAATAAAAATAATAATATCTTTATTTAACGAAGGTAGCTTATTAAGAAACATCATACATGGAAACAATGACACGATGAATTACTTATTTACAATAAGGCCTTCGTAAAAACATTCAAAATCAAACAAAAGCCTGTCTTTCAAATACTGGTTCGTACACAATCTTGCAACATACCATTTACGCAAACAAACACTTTCGCAAGCACTATCAGACTCACACATATAAATCATCGGACATACATACTGAATAAAACTTTAAAAAATGATAAATTTGACAAAAATTTAGAGCAACATTAAGAAAAACTTTAAGTTGCGTTGTCAGTATTGTCAAGTCGTTGAGCAAACTTTTGATCTTTTTTGTGAAATTATTGAATCAAAAGACAACTTACCGACCAATTTCTTAAGCACTACAGGGCATTTCATTATTGTAGAAACAAAATACTACTTAAAAAACATTTGCTTATATTGTTGCTGTTGTTTTTTTCGTTGATGGTTTGCATTCATTACTTCTCATTCATACTTTACACACGACGTTTGGGTTTTCCAAAATTTATTTTTACCATAATGAGATAACTCTCAGTGCACTGCAAGCTAATGTCCAGCCCCAAAGATAAAAACTTCCTTACCGATTTCAACTTTATTTTGCTAGTCGATCTTATAAGCGTTTGTTAGATGCTATGAGTTAACGTTTGTAAGACGCTGACAAACGTTACACTTAGTGCTATGATTTATCCTTGTAAAACCCGTAAACACTAAACACAGTTCTTATCTCACTTAGGTGAACGTTTGGAAAAGAATTTTATAAGTATAAATAAAAACAATCTCAACTATTATTTACACGGAAGAATGGAAACTTAAATTTTAAACAGATAGTTATCAATGGATTTTACAAAGTGATCTGTGCTTTGTAAATATTGAAAATCAATAGCCGATTGTTAAAAGTAATGAAAAGCACAGAAAACTGGAACGAATTTAAGGCTATTGTAATTATTGTAGTATATTTGTTTTCTTTTTTTAAGTTTTCATTGTCACAGAGTAATCGCCCTGGCTTTTATAAAGGCGTTAGTTAAGAAAAAGAGACCGAAATTCAAATTAATTCCTTTTGATTGTGGCTTGACATTACAACATTTTTATCTTTTGACCCAAACCTTCCCTTTGTCCAGGGTGACAAAACGATGCAAATTGTTATTTATACCACGCTTTGCACGCAAACAGTTTGCACTGATTTGTCATCCTAAACGCAGAGCTTATATGACAAGTATAATTTTACACCAGAACATTTTTTGCAGATCTTTCACACATTGTGCTCGGTGTATAGCTATTTCATTTGATTGTTCTTGAAACCACCAGGGAATATTTTAAATGAATTAACTGTTTGTCTAGGCTGTTCAACATCAAGGCTTTACGTACGTACAAGTAAAATATGAATGTGATCCATCACGCGAAAAGGGACCATTTCAGAACTCCGTAAAATAAAATTGTACAAAAGAGATTTGTTCAAGTAGAGGTCAAACAGTGATCGCACTTCAAAAATTCTTAGATTGGAATGTAAAATGATTATTCTAGATTCAGGAAATCAGCACAGTGCAAAAAGTTTCGACCCTATTCAGCCTGCGCAATTTAAGCAGTCCGACAAGGATCGATTCTTTACGCACTTCTCAGATGGACCATTTTCGCGTGATGGGTCACAAATAGATCGCTTCTGTCAATCAAAAATCGATTGATCAATCAAAACACTCATTTATAATGAGATGACTGTTGAACTCCCTACATATCCCGCCATTTTGTTTCGATCTTTTTTTATGGAGGGACAACCTAAACGTAGTAACTACGCCTGTTGCTAAGACATAATAGACATTAAGATCTCCCTCTAACGATTCTTTTTTTTTTTGTTATATGTCTATTTCGATAAAGTTTTATCATAAATGAGCCTGTGCGTGAGATTTCAAACAATTTCTAATATACGCAAAATAAAGACTCTGACCAGCCTGTGCATCCGCACAGTCTGACCAGAGTCTTCACTATGCGCCTTGAAGATAGATAAGGTCTCAAAGTACCTGTAGAGCATCGGGTAACTTTATATTTACAGTATGTGGCTGTCTACGCCTTAAGGTTCATGTAAAGTGTTTGAGACCCAATATTTAGGGCACTTCATTAGCCAAGAAAAAGCAGTATGTCCAGGTATATTATATATCAAAATGAAGGTATTCATGAGCATAAGCAGTTAAGCAACATAAGACCGCCATAGCTATAGCGGTATAGCCAAAACATTGTGGAAAAGGGTCATTTTGTACAGAACAAGCAACTGCATGACGGTTGCATAAAATTGCCCCATATTTTAACAAAGTACAGTCTGAAGTACCATCCAGGTAGTGCTACAACCTTAGATATAAAACTCAGTCTCAAAAGGCTCTTTTGAAACAATCAATTTCCATTTATTTTGTCAACATACATGTCAAACCGGTTAGGTCTGTTTTCAAAATAGATGTTAGGTATGGTGCAACATCACACCATAATATTGTGAAATATTTTCTGCGATTTATTTCAACTTATAGCTCTTTTTAATTCAATGATCTACAATAGTACTATATATTTATCATTCTTTGAAATAGAAATTGATATATTGCTAAACAACATTACAGGTATATAAACAATTAATGTCTATTTATGTTGTGATAACACACCATACCCTAAAAATATCTACACGTTTTCAAAATCAGAATGACATATATGACATATGTGTTTATAAAATAAGTCAAAATAAATTGCTTGCATAACTACGTTTTGGGGCTGAATTTTATACCAATGGTTGTAGGACTACCTGGATGGTACTTTAGGCTAGACTTTGTTAAAATATGAGCCATTTTTATCCAACAGTCATGCAGTTGCTTGTTCTGTACAAAATGACCCTTTTCCACAATGTTTTGGCTACACCGCTATAGTTATAACAGTCTTATGTTTTTCAACTGCTTGTACTCATAAATAGCTTCATTTTGATATATAATATTCCTGGACATACTGCTTTTTCTTGGCAAATGAATGCCCCTAAAATTGGGTCTCAAACACTTTACATGAACCTTAATGTTTACTTCTCAAGAACATTCCTAATTGTTGGAAATGTCACGCACTGGCTCAAATAACGTTTAAATATTCAAGGGGGGGGGTCCTGACCGAGGTCAATGGGCGGGGCCAGCTATTCATCAACTGTTGAAAATGTCAAGCACGGGCTCAAATAGAATGGCAAGCTGTAAAGGTAGTGGATCCGTAATAGTTCCACAATGTTTCGGGGGTCATAAACTTTAACAGTGTTAACCGATGTTTCTTAATGATTTCATTAGGAAACCTCAGTTAACATTGTGAAAGATCACGCGTTCCAAAATGTTGAAGAACTCTTACATGTTCGCTACCTTAATCTGTCGATACAGTTATAACGGTACGTTATTTTAAGGTAATGAAACCGTAATAGTTCAGCAACGTTTCGGAAGTAATGAACTTAAACAGTGTTAACCGAGGTTTCCTAATTATTTTCACAAGAAACCTTGGAAACATTGTGAAAATTCATGAGTGCCGAAATGTTGCGGATCTATACGGTTTCACTAACTTAAAACGTTTCCATGTACAATTGTTTGACACCCATTTAATTCTAAGCTAAAGAAAATACTGTGGAAATATAAGAAATTGAATGTAACAAGACGATTCTATAATTTCAAATTACACCGATTTCATCGTCGTCTGCAACCTTAATTTTTTTTGGTCGGTCAAAAAAAAAAAAAAAAAAAAAAAATAAAAAATGAAAATAAAAAAAAAAATAAATAAACAAAAATAAAAAAAGGGCGTTTGATTGTGAATTCTGAAAGGATATTAAATCAGTAGTGTATTTCGATTGAAGGGAGATAATAAAAACTGGTTGAAAGAAATAACTATGCGATTGATATTATTGATTATTGAACTCGACAAGGAAGTAAAAATATAAGCTAGTCTGGGAAAAGAAAGGACAAAAGGGGATTTACGATGTAAAGAAATTTTAAATAGTCACGGTACTTTATATCTATAATAAACTAAACAACGGTTCCTGGTAAGTAAATTCGCGCATCATTGAATTATTTATTTATTTATAATTTTAATTTTTATTGTTCGATTTAGAAATTCCGTAAAAGTAATAATAAAGGCCTGGTTGTAGTGTCTACTTTCGGTTTTGAAAGACACAGCTTCAAACAAAACCTACTATCCCCTACGCAGTTGGAAGTGCATTAGACTCTAAATCACGGGGTCCTGTGTTCGATCCCGGTGGCGGCACACACCCTTTCCGACATTTTTCACCTACGAATTGGATGAAAATCGCAAACATTTCTGAGCCTGTGTGTGACATTCCAACAATATTAAATATGCACCAAGTAAAGACTGGCCAATCTGTGCATCCGTACAGTTTTTGTTTTGTTTTGCTCTTCGTGCCTAGATTTGCTGTAGATGTGACTTCCGACAATCGGTTGACATTTCTATTGCACTGTGTAACTGTCTTAATAGCTGAACGTTTGTTCCGCACAAATGCTTCAAATTATTGGAAATGTCATGCACAGGCTCATTTGTGATAAGCAGGTGGAAGCTCAGAAGGGGTGTCATGGTAGCACCGGTGAGAAAAATACATGACATCCATGGATAGATGCTCCAGCTGTAACGCTATGACGATATAAAAAATTGCTTAAAGTAGTGTTAACTCTATCCAAATGAAAAAAAAAACTTGCTAAAATTAGCCATGGTGTACCAGTTCCAAACGGTGAATAGATCAGAGAAAATATTAGATTTTACAACCATTCAATATTCCAAACTTACACATTAGAAAATGGGAAATTATGAGCATAAATGTATTGAAATATTTGATATAATTATCAGATGATTTGTTTCAAATGTGTAATGACACGCAATTTAGAGTGAGTGATCAAAGGTCAATTTTGTCTATACAGGTATAGACAAAATTGACCTTTGATCACTCACTTTAACTTGTGGTTCTCTATGTTTATACTTGAGTATTAAGGTTTATGTTAAGAGTTTTTGAACCAAATTTAATGCTGTTTTTCTTTAAAAAAAATACAGCTTACCCAGCTAAACAATCAAATTGAAGCTGTAGATGAGCACAAGCAGTTGCACAACATTAGAGGCCAAGTCATAACAGATTAGCCAAACCATTATGTAAAAAAGATATTTTGTTCAAAACTAATAACTTCATCACGACTGGATAAAATTTGCCTAAATTTGATCAGAATGTGGGTAAATGTTCCTACTGGTTACTTCTACAACTTCAGATATAAACTCAGTCTTATAAGGCTCTTTTGAAAAAAACAATTTCCGTTTATCTTATCAACATACATGTCAAACCGGTATGGTCTGTTTTTGAAATAGATGTTAGGTATGGTGCAACATCACACCATTATATTGTGAACTATTTTCATCGATCTATTTCAAATTACAGTTCTTTTTAATTAAATGATTGTAATAAATCACTATATATCTATCATTTTGTAAAATAGAAATTGATATATATTCCTAAACAACCATACAGGTATATAAACAATCAATGTCCATTTATGTTGTGATAACACACCATACCTTACATAGATCTACACATCTACAAAATTAGAATGACATATACGGCATATGTGTTTATTAAATAATTCAAAATAAATTGCTTGCATAGCTACGTTTTGGGCCCGAGTTTTATACCAACGGTTATAGTAGTACCTGGGTAGTACTTAGCCTACTTTGTTAAAATATGAGCCAATTTTATCCAACAGTCTCGCAGTTGCTTATTCTGTACAAAATGACCCTTTTTCACAATGTTTTGGCTATACTGCTATGGCTATTGCAGTCTTATGTTGCTGTTTGTGCTTATAAATAGCTTCATGTTGATATAAAATATACCTGGACATACTGCTTTTTCTTGGCAAATGCAGTGCCCTTAAAATTGGGTCTCAAACACTTTTGAATACATGTATCTTAAATAATTATTTGTCATGTTGGTTTTCTTGTAGCGTTTGTAGTTCTAAGTAACCATGAGTACTGAAACAATCGCCATTATAACTTTGTTAGACAAGGCAAAACTGGAACAGAACGAGTTTGTCGCGCATGTTGAAGTGGTTCTTAGCAAACACGCCGAGTCAACAGCTAAACGACTGATCGAGAAAGAGGGTTGTGTCGACGATTTTTGTTTAAACAAACACGGCGTTTCCCCTCACCAGGTGATCAAAGTAGAAAAGGACAAGGGGTTTGAAATCAACATAGAAATTGACGGTTGCTTGCAGCCAAGAGTTCCCTTTAAACAGGTACAAATTAAAGCCCCCGTCTGTGTCCGTGAACATTTCCGAAATACAAGACAATGATCTTAGACGACTATGTAAACAAAAACTAGACTTTTATTCTCGTAAGATAAGCTTGAATTTAACATTCCAATATTCGGTAATGCAAATGATTATGACGCAATGATTTAAAAATAGGCCTGATTTGATGAATATTTGTGACCTGCAACGTCTCGGACTCCAATTTGAATACCGCTCCATTACCGCTCCTGCAAGTGGGCGTATTTCACGTGACCAAAATCTCATTTACACATTTTACTTTATATGGCAGATTATGCGAAAAAGCTGCCGTTTGTCGATTTATATACATGTACTTTTATGTAACTCATCTTTCATAAGACTAAATCAAGAAAAAATATTCAAAGAATATTCACGAAAGAGCATTTTTTTTTCACTCTAAACGCAGACTGGGGCATAAAGTATACCTTTCCCAATAAAAGCCTTTTGACAACCTTACTGGTTTTGAATGTAAAAGCTCACCTTTTGAAGCTTTCACTGATTAGGCCCTAAGTACTATGTTGTTTTTTTCTTTTGATAAATATACGCTTATCACCTAATCATTAAGTACGAAATTGACTGGTTAATAAAATCAGCCTCATTTCATTTCTTGAGCAGTTTTGAAATGCGGCGATGCCTTTAGGGCCTATAAACACTTACGACCACTGCAATTACGAAATTACCGCACTATTATCTTCTCCTAGCAACCTAAAAGAAAATTGACGTCATCCGCGATAACACGAGCCATGTCGATATCAATATTTGATCTGCTTATAACAACAAAAATGAACATAGAAAACTTAATTGAACATAATTCCGACCTGAGATGTTTGTAAAACAATATTTTTTGACAATAAACAAAGGGCAGCAACAAAAATATATGACGAGTAGAGTTATGGTTCTTGTGCATTGCACTTCTCCTCAATGAGATCTATCCACCTGTGAGTTGCATGATTCTAGCTTGCATACTTTCTAAGATATAGAGATATTGTCAACAATTAATTCTTCTTATTGTAGGGACAAAACAAACTGAAGTTCCATGGTAAAAACGTCCAATGTAAGCGTGTATTTCCCTTGAAAATAGTTCCGTGTACTGAACCCACGGCTTCGATACATTTCTATGGTAAATCCGAAGGTGATTTCCTACATTGCGTGACTATTAGTGTAAAACCAGAACTAGTTCCAAAACTTGAAGTAGACGGACCTACGGATAAACCAGACGACTCGACAAGCATTTCGTCCACAATGACGTCATCAATGTCGTCAACGATATCGTCAGTATCATCATTTCCGACTATGTCGTCTACATCTAGATCTTCTGATTTCACAGCTTCTCTTCTCAGTGGTTCAAGTGAAGCAGGTAAGATTGAATTTATTTAGAACCTAGCCATCGTAATAGCTACTTTTTTTCCCAAAGTTTTTTGTCCCTATAACTGACGATTTGCTTTATAATCTCGACTTCTGGATTAATGTTGAAGTTCGATTTACATTTACACTTAAGTTAGATCTAATAAATGGAATCGTTGTTCGATCATTCTTAATTGGCGTTTTCACAGCATATTCCCAAGCCAAGGGTTCCAACTGCACTATGTTCCGTACGTACGTTCGAATAAGAACGTTTTGCTAGCGAAGATGTTTCACAGGGACACGTAAGAAAATGTGCGTGTGTGTTTTAATACGATGACGTACATAATTATAAACGTTTACGTATAAAAATTGTAGGCCTACCGCAAATCAATTGTTACATGAATGCCTCTGTGCTACGTAATTATCTTTTAATTGAAATTTTTAGTTCCCGTGAGCTTTTGCGGTCGCGTGATCTGTCTGTCGTTCGTCATCCACATTTACCTTGTAGACACTCTAAATGCCATAGTTTTAGCTTGAACAACCTGAAAAATGGTCAAATGGATTTTCTAGGTGAAATCTCGTGTGACTTTGAAATTGGGTCAAATGGGGTAAAAAAAAACTAGGTCACAATATCAAATCTTAGAAAAACCAAGTGGACACCCTAGAGACAATATTTTGTGCTCTTTCACCATGAAAATTAGACACTCTAGAGACCATATTTTTTTGCTCTATCAACCTGTAAATTTGTCAGATAGATTGTCTTGCCAAATCTCGGTCAAGTTTAAAATTGGGTCTAGTAGGGTAGAGAACTAGGTCATCAGTTGAAATCTGAGAAAAAAACTTGTATCCACTCTTCGGTGTCATAATTTTGGCTCAATCAACCTGAAAAATTGTCAGATTGATTACCTAGATGAGTCGCGGTCAACTTCAAAATTTGGCCAAGTTGGGTGAGAAACTAGGTCATAAGGTCTAATCTTAGAAAACCATTGCAAACGCTCCATTTATGCTCGATCAATCAATCGATCAAAGATTGTTTTACTCCTTTGCTGTTTAATCCCTGCTTTATACGTGCCAGTGATTTTATGATTGAGAAAACATTGTGAAAAAAGAAGAAATTGCTTCTGACAAGCAATTTCTTCTTTTCCACACTCTTTTCTACCCTACAGAATGGTTATTTTTCAAATAAAATCCACTTTAAATTTTCGTCTGCAAAACCTTTGAATTTGGACAGGTCCAAAATTTTGTAAAACAGGAAAAGGATAAACGACTGTCTTCGTGGAATCTCAGGCAAGATTGAAAGGGATTCACGTGAGGTCATAAATGAGGTCAAGATGTCAGATCTAAGACAGTGAACTCAGGTGAGGGATTTAGGGTCGTTCTATTTGTCTTTTTATTCATTTCTTTTAAATATTGACATATCCCGAATGTATAAACATAAAAAAGCATTTAGCGTATCTTTTTTGTTTTCAGTTGATGAATCTCAAGGTAAGTTAAATTTCATTGTTTTACTTTTAATTAAGTTGTACGCATGGAGGGGTGACTTTCTACGTGCTATTTAGCAAGGCTTTTGGAAGGCGGGATACGAAACATAATTGAAAAATATAGAAAACTGTTCACACACTTAGTTGTAATATGTACCTAGCTTATACATAATGATAATATCATCATTTTCCCCTACTGTTGTATACAAAATGCCCAGCAACATTGTTAAATCTACAGCCCTTAAGACTTAAACTCAATATTTTATATAACGATTGTTCCCTAGGAAAAGATGTGGTGGTTGTACTAGTGAGAGAAATACCAGAAAACCATTAATAGGTGCTCCAGCCGCCGCGATATAAATGAAATAATGTTAAAAGCGGCGTAAAACTCCATTCGTTCGACCCATTGATGATCCGATGAACTAGTTCAACTCGATCGCCTGAAGTACCCCTGATCAAGCCTATCCAAAATGATTCTTCACGACTTCTTCTCGGTCCTAAGTCAAGCAAATCCGACCCAACAAGAGCATTCACGATATTCGGATAGGAAGCCCGAGCGATGCTAGATACGATCACGTATCCCTGCTTTGTTAATCTGGTGTGGGCAGCATATCAGAGAGAGAGAGAGAGAGAGAGCTAGAGCGATGCCGACCACACTCGATCATAAGTTGTGCAGAAAATTGAAAAACGAATGGAGATTTAGTTTTAAAAAATACGACGACTCACGAGGCTTTTTCGGAAAGGTCTTCAGTATTGATACCGCATGAGATGAAAAACTCTACATTCATAATATGAAAGTTTAGCGGAAATATGTGTAGTAGGTAAAGAATATAACACTCTCTTTTAAGATCTACTAGTTATTAATGGCCAGAATAGTTAATTCATACAAAGAAAATATGTTTTGCTTTGTTGTGCACAAAAAAAGGCGCACAAACGGGTGAAGTTTAAATCCTATTTTGACATCTTATTTTGATTCATGCTTTGGCGATATTGTATTATTTGCAACGTGGATTGTAACAATTGAGTAATTGGAGACCTAATAATAGTGTTATTGCCGTGCTTAAAAAGAGATATCATTATTTTCTTAAATGTGACCCGTTACGCAAAAAGGGACCATCTGGGTAGTGTGTAAAATGTCGACCCAATTGCGAGGACTATGGTCGAAACTTTTTTGACGTTGATTATTTCTTGAGTCTACAATGACCAATCTACCTTGTGTAATGACTTTTGAAAAACGACCACTGGCTGTCCTATACTGGACCCAATGAGTTCCCAGATGGTCCCTTTTCGCGCGACGAGTCATATATGTTTAACTATTATAACCTTTTGATTTCCCAGATGCTCACTCGTTTGCAGGAAGTTTCAGAGAGCTATCGTTAGAGGAAAATCGTGAGTAGTAGATTATCTATTTATTTATTTTTTGGGTTTTTTCCATCGGATGCGAGCATTCTGATTGGCTGAACTAATGAATCCTTAACTCATTGAAACAACATTGGGAAGCTACTTTAGCTTCCGCACAAATTAGTCCCGTAAAAATTCTATGTTATTGTGGATATGTCTTTTCTTTTATGCTCCTTGATATTAAAACATCATAGCAAAGAAGAGACTATTTTTTGATTTCATGGAGAAATGAAACTAAAAACCTATTCAACCTCATGTGTGAATCCGTTTCACCTGAAATTAAATGAATAAGAATCTAATAATTCAAACTAGCCATTATTCGTGCTACCATGGCAATAAACAGGTATATAGGTATAATTTGTTATTTACATTTTGTAAATATATGGTATTGTCAGTGAATCATTTTTTACAAAAGTCAATTTCATGTCAATTTGTCAAATAAACTGCACTGCATGTAGTTCAAATAATATTCATACAGCAGTTTAAAGTCCTATTTCACTCGTTTAAGTGAAAAATAATTACCGGTATGTAGGCTTTTGTGAACACTTTACGCGCGCATTCTTTTCAAGAGCCTAACCACCATTAAGCAAGTATGTAAAACAATTAAATCCTCTTTCGAAAAATATCGTTGATGATTGATCAAACATCGTAACTACATCTTATTCAAGTTGTAGTTATGCTGTTTTGATTATTCACAAACTCTCAAATCATACAAGAGGGCCATTGGCCCTGGGTCGCTCACCTGAGAAAAAAGCTTCATTACCTAGGTATGTCCATGCAACCACAGAAAAAGAGATTTTCACTCATTCAATCAGATAACATTTGAAATAATCATTCCCCCCCCTCTGCTCCTCCCCTGGACATTATTTATTTAAGCTTTTTCCATAAAAGGTCTGTGATCAGCTAATCTATGCCAGATATACAGGCTGAGTCTGAGACTTTTAAAGTTTTCTTTAATGAGTTGATCAATCCATGTCAAATATAAAGGCTGTAGGGATTCAAAATTCTCAACAAAGCACTCCCCCCTCCCCCAAGATGCTCTGCACCTGGTGAATCTAGAGTCATGATTTTAGCTATTTCAATGTATGTCCATATGCTGATCATCCATACCAATTTTCAAGTCTGTAGGACTCCTGGCTCATTAGAAGAAGTTTAAAGATTTCAAAAATGATCCAAAGTACTACCCCCTCCCCAAGACAATCAGCACCTGGTGACCCTACAGTCATGATTTTAGCTATTATTAATGTCAATATATTGATCATCCATGACAATTTTCAAGTCTGTAGGGTTCCTGATCCAGGAGAAGAATAAGGTTAAAGATTTCAAAATTGATCCAAAGTACTACCCCCTGCCCCCTAATGCTCCGCATCTGGTGGCCCTACATTCATGATTTTAGCTATTTTATTTTAGTTCCATATGCTTATCATCCATGCCAACATTGAAGTCTGTAGGGCTCCTGGTTCATTAGAAGATGAAGATTAAAGTTACAAAATTTTCACAAAAGTACTCCCCCCTCCCCCCTGGTGCTCCGCACCTGGTGGCTTTACAGTCATGATTAAGGTCTATGAGCTGATCCTCCATGCCAATTTTCAAGTCTGTAGGGCTTGTGGTTCAGAAGAAGAAGAAGATTAAAGATTATAAAATTTTCACAAAAGTAGTACCCTCTCCCCCCTGGTGCTACGCACCTAGTGAATCTACAGTCATGATTTTAGGTATTTACATAAAGGTCCATATGCTGATCATCCATGCCAATATTCAAATCTGTAGGTCTCCTGGTTTAGAAGAATAAAAAGGTTAAAGATTACAAAATTTTCATCAAAGTACTACCCCCTCCCCCCTGGTGCTCCGCACCTGGTGGCCCTACACATATAATTTTAGCTATTTTTATTAAGGTCTATGAGGTGATGATACATGCAAAATTTTAAGGCTGTAGGCCTTCACGATCAGAAGAAGAAGGTTAAAGACTACAAAATTTACCCAAAGTACTACCCCCTCCCCCCTGATGCTCTGCACCTGGTGGCCCAACAGATATGATTTTAGCTATTTTTATTAAGGTCTATGAGCTGATCATCCATACCAAATTTCAAGGCTGTAGGGCTGCTGGTTCAGAAGAAGAAGAATTTTAAAGATTTTCTTTAATTTTTAACTTTGGTTGCCATAGCAACCAGAGTTTTTCACCGATTTCAATTATTTTAGCAATTCTTAAAGGGGACCACCTAAGGAACATTTCTGCCAAGTTTGGTTAAAATTGGCCCAGTAGTTTAGGAGGAGATGTCGTTTAAAGAAATTGTTGACGGACGACGCACGGACGCCGGACAAAAGGTGATCACAATAGCTCACTTGAGCACGTTGTGCTCAGGTGAGCTAAAAAGGGGGAACGATGGAGAACAATCATTTATCTTTTGTCACGGTGAAGATATCTCTATTATCCTATATACTGTATTCTTTGGTGGTTGCTTTATGAGTGCGTATAAATTCCAAAATCCTAGTTACGCCTGTTTTTTCTACTACTATTTAGGATGCAAATCACTGCTGGCAGACCAAAGTTTGGTACAACTTGCTAAAGAATTAAGCCCATCTGACGCCACAAGCCTTGTAATATACCTTGGCTTATCAGACACGCACTTTCAACAAGCACGGGCCAATCACCCAACCAGTATCGTTACGGCTATACACGAAACTCTGAAGATTTGGCGACGGTCGTCCGAGGGAACATACGAGGACAACCTCAAGAAGCTTATATACAGTCTTGGAGCTATTGGCCGAAATGATCTTAAAGCCAGAACAGAGGCGTGCTACAGAAACTCACTTTCTGAATTGAACTTTAAATATTAAAATCAATTTTTACAAACAAGAGGGCCGTTGGCCCTGGGTCGCTCACCTGAGAAAAAAGCTTCATTACCTAGGTATGTCCATGTCCATGTCAAATATAAAGGCTGTAGGGATTCAAAATTCTCAATAAAGCACTCCCCCTCCCCCAAGATGCTCTGCACCTGGTGAATCTACAGTCATGATTTTAGCTAATTCAATTAATGTCTATATGCTGATCCTTCATACTAATTTTCAAGTCTGTAGGACTCCTGGTTCATTAGAAGAAGTTTAAAGATTTCAAAAATGATCCAAAGTACTACCCCCTCCCCAAGACACTCAGTACCTGTCGACCCTACAGTCATGACTTTAGCTATTTTTATTAATGTTAATAAATTGATCACCTATTATAATTTTCAAGTCTGTAGGGTTCCTGATCCAGGAGAAGAATAAGGTTAAAGATTTCAAAATTGATCCAAAGTACTACCCATTCCCCCCTAATGCTCCGCATCTGGTTGCCCTACATTCATGTTTTTAGCTATTTTATTTAAGATCCATACGCTTATCATCCATACCAATTTTGAAGTCTGTAGGGCTCCTGGTTCATTAGAAGATGAAGGTTAAAGTTACAAAATTTTGTAAAAAGTACTACCCCCTCCCCCCTGGTGCTCCGCACCTGGTGGCATTACAGTCATGATTTTAGCTATTTTTATTCAGGTCTATGAGCTGATCATCCATGCCAATTTTCAAGTCTGTAGGGCTTGTGGTTCAGAAGAAGGTTAAAGATTACAAAATTTCCACAAAAGTACTACCCTCTCCCCCCTGGTGCTCCACACCTGGTGAATCTACAGTCATGGTTTTAGCTATTTTTATAAAGGTCCATATGCTGATCATCCATGCCAATATTCAAATCTGTCAGGCTCCTGGTTCATTAGCAGAAGAAGCTTAAAGATTACAAAATTTTCACAAAAGTACTACCCCCTCACCCCTGGTGCTCTGCACCTGGCAGCCCAACAGATATGGTTTTAGCTATTTTTATTCAGGTCTATGAGCTGATCATCCATGCCAATTTTCAAGTCTGTAGGGCTCCTGGTTCAGAATAAGAAGAAGCTTAAAGATTACAAAATTTACCCAAAGTACTACCCCCTCCCCCCTGGTGCTCTGCACCCGGTGGCCCAAAAGATATGATTTTAGCTATTTTAATTCAGGTCTATGAACTGATCATCCATGCCAAGTTTTAAGTCTGTAGGACTACTGGTTGAGAAGAAGAAGAATTTTAAAGATTTTCTTAAAATTTCACTGTTTGTTGCCATAGCAACCAGAGTTTTTTATGGATTTCAATTCTTTTGGCTATTTTTGAAGGGGACCACCTTAGCAACATTTCTGTAAAATTTGGTGTTAATTGGCCAAGTAGTTTAGGAGGAGATGTCGTTTAAAGAAATTGTTGACGGACGCCGGACGACGACCGACGACTGGACGACCGACGCCGGACGAAAGGTGATCACAATAGCTCACATGAGCACTTCGTGCTCAGGTGAGCTAAAAAAGAAAACATCGAACAACCAAACCTTTTATTTGTATTGGGAGGCACTGTCGAATCAGCCATTCATCGTCTAAAAGCTCATTACGCGGTTCACTAAAAATACCTTTTCTTTGTATCCATGACCATATATCTTACAAAGGGCATATATAATACATACTTGGTGTTTTGTATGAGAAAAAATATCTAACAAGGTTGGGAGAATTGATCATTGTTGAGGCTCTGCCGAGACAATTATCAATGCCCTCAACTGAGTTAGATATTTTTTCATACAATACACTAAGTACGTATTATATTTATCTTATAAACTCTATCTGCCTTGTTTTCGTAGATGTTTCTAACAGAAATGCAAGTTTCTAAAAATAACCGCATAATATAAGTGTTCTAAAAATAACTATGTGATATCATAAAAAATATCATATGGGTTGTTATCACACAGATATTTGTATAGTTATAAGATAAATATTAATACCCTAGGCAATCGGTTCATTGACAGTGTTCGTTTGATTGTTGTCGTTTTCCTAAGGCTTTTGGAACGGGTCCAAAACCGGGGATATTGGGAAACATGCTGTGAATTTGCTCTCAAAATCTAGAACAAGAAATACTTGAGGCCCCCACAGGAATTACCCCAAGGGAACCAGTGAAATTGGAGCAAATGATAGTTTTAGAGAGCAGATCAGTCTTTGAAAATGTACATCTTACTATTGATATTATACAGACCTTGACCCCATTATTTTTAATTTAAGAAAGTAGGTCAATCATGGGGTACTCGAGTACCCATGGGTAACGAGATCTTGAGTAGCCAGCAACAAACATCCTACTCATCCCAACTCTAGTAATTAGCACACAGAAAAGCCATTTTTACCTATAAAAAGCACTTTTAATGCAAAATAACTAAACATAGAAGACATAAAAATTTTGACATGATCAGTTCTAGATGAAACTTTTCTCCATAACAACTTTCACAAAACAAATGATGATTTTACATACAATTAGACAACCCATATGGGTGTAGGTTTTAACCCTTTCCTATAAAATCCCACGATTTCATGAACCTGCAATATTTTACTTGGTGATACTGTGGAAAAAGAAGAAATTGTTTGTATCAAGCAATTTTTTATTTTCCAACAATTTTTCTACCACATTTGAGTGATTTTTTTTCAGTTTCTGTTGTCATCTGAAGTTTTGAAACTAGGTGGTTGTCACAGTACAACTACTGTCAAGCCCACAAAATTTTGATTACAGCTCTGGATCATTCGGAACACCACTCGGCCAATCTCACGATCAACCTCGGATGTACATAGACCGACTATTTTTGAAAATTACGGGAAAACCTTAGAAAAACTTGGTGACGTCAGACAAAATAGCGTAGCCCTTGAAACCTTGAGTGAAAACATACGATGTTGTCAACGCTACTCGCTTAAGTCTCTGACGTGAAACCATTGTATCCTTATATAAACATCTTTAGATTCTTAAATAACGTCTGAAAAATCTTAATTTTTGAGAATGATTCTTCATTCTCAAAAACTGAGATTTTTCAGCCGTTATTTACTGTAAAAGATATGAATCTGAAGATAGCACCGTTTTTTTCCGTGCTAGTTTTTCTTACACTGTGTCCACCTAACAAAATGCACAATTTTGTTACAAAACCATCCGCCTTACCTACATCCGAGGTCTGTTGCAGTTTACGGAAATGACCGAGTGATGTATCTAAAATGTTGCGAAACTGTTATGGATCCACTACCTTAAATGTAGGAGTAACTGTCTGTTCAAAAATCGGACACATAACTGCACCCACATCAAGCCATCATTGTAACAACTATGCTTATACCGCACAAGCTAGACAAAAATAGGAAAGGGAAAAAACATTGCATTGTTATGATTAAATTTCACCATGATATGAGAATAAAGTTACATACCATGCAAACAAAAGATGTTTATAAAACATTTATAACCCCATAAGAGCAGGTCAATGGCCAATTCTTTGTCAATCAACAAAGGGCCTGCACTTCTTTTCAATCAGATCTATCCACCTGTGAAGTTTCATGATTCTAGCTTGCATAGCTTTGGAGATATGCTCCAGACAAAAATGAGGTGGACAGATAGACAGACGGGCCAACCAACCTACAATTGCAAAGCAATATATACCCTCTTCTTAAAAAGAGGGGCATTATAATGAAAGACCTATCAAAGTTATGGCTAATGTAACATACTTTTTTTATCAAAAGTTGATTAGTTCTGACCTTGGTAAGTGACCTTGATTGACACAATCATGATGTTTTAGACAGGAATACCCATCACTTATCATTCAAATATTTGTGACAAATAATAAATGTTGAGATATATAGGATCTGTCATGAGTTTTTGTTTGAGACAAGCTGATCTTAACCCAGTCTAGAATTTGAATGTTATTAAGCGAGCCTCGGTGAGCTTAATAACATTCCTATTATAGATGAGTTTAGGATCAGCTTGTCTCAAATAAAATCAAGTAACAGATTCTTTATCTCATATAGACACAAGTTTGTTATGTTAAAGCACATTTTTTGGAACATACAGATGATAAAAATTCTATGATCACATGCAATAGACGATGTTGTTATGACATCATTTTTAATATTTGTCCTACGCTTGTGTAAGAAGAGATATCTCTAATGGCTGTTTGTTATAGAAATCAATTGATTGATTGATTGAATGGAAATTTACGCAGCTTTCAATATTTTTTCAGGTATATCGCGGGGGCTGGAGCACCCAACATGGATTCCTGGTATTTCTCTCATCAGTACAACCATCACATCCTTTCCTAGCTTCCAGCTGTTATCTCACATAGGTACGATCGTCAACCCAGGGGTGAGAGACAAATAGTCGGAAAGAATGAGCGCTGCCGTTGGGATTGAACTGTGATAGAAATCAAGGTGGAGCTATGAGAAAAAAAAGGGTAAAGATACAGGAAAACAAGTGCACAAGTCAACTTTGGGTGCCCTATACTTTACTGATTGGCTCAGGATGCTTTTTGCTAGTATTTTCTCCATTTCTCCCAGTTTTTGATTTTCATACGCCGCCGGAAGCGGACGTATTATGGCGTCATCTTCTCCGTCAGTCCATCTGTCCATCCGTCCACTTTTCTTGTCAACGCAACTCCTCCTTAGTTTCTGGCTGGATCTTCTTGAAACTTGGTCAATGTTATCACCTCAATTGGTAGATGTGCTTGAAGGAAGGATTTTATGGATCATTGATTTTTGCCTGAGTTATGCCCCTTAAAAACTTAGTCTCTGGGTCCACTTTTCTTGTCAACGCAACTCCTCCTAAGTTTCTGGCTGGATCTTGAAACTTGGTCAATGTTATCACCTCAATTGGTAGATGAGCATGAAGGAAGGATTTTATGACAAGTTGATTTTTGCCTGAGTTATGCCCCTTAAAATCTTAGTCTCTGGGGCTTATTGCCTCAGTTATGCCCCCTTTAGTCTCTGGGGCTTATTGAAATTGCAGCCTTGTGAATGCAACTCTTCCTAAGTTTATGGCTGGATCTAAATGAAACTTGGTGGATGTTATAACTAAAATTAGTAGATGAGCATGAAGTAAGGATCTTATGGTTCATTAATTTTACCCTTAATTATGCCCCCTTAAAACTTAGTATCTAGGGCTTATTGAAATTGCAGCCTTTTGAACGCAACTCCTCCTTACTTTTTGTCTTTATTTAAATGAAACTTGGCCAATGTCATCACCATAATTTGTAGATGTACATGGATCAAGGATTTTATGGCTAATTTATTTCCCTGAATTATGCCCCCTTAAAACTTAGTGTCTGGGGCTTATTGAAATTGCAGCCTTGTGAAAGCAACTCCTCCTAACTTTTTGTTTTGATTTAAATGAAACTTGATCATTTTGAATTTGGTTCTGTCAAAATAAGTAGTGTCTACAATTATTTTTGTGAAACAGCAGCAAAGTGGCGGCGTATTTTGTGACTATGGCACTCTTGTTTTCAATTACCATGAACATGGTGTCCCTTTATTATGTCTTTCATTATGAACAAGGCCAAAGTAGTTGTCTTTACGTCTTATCACTATGCAATTAGAAGACAAGAGCGCCGGCTGTTGGTGCCATCACTTGGCTGCAGGTGATGGATAATGAAAAAGTCCTAAAAAGGTTCATAACTTACAAAATGCTTTCAGTTATCCCCCTTTATAGCCTGGTTAGCTCTTGTGATGGTAAACACACATGCCAAGTTTCAAGATATCTTCAATAACAACAGAGATATGACAAAGATTAAAGCTTGTCATGCCAATGCCTACACTAACAACATCAATGCGAATGATGAAGGTTATCACAACACCTTAGCCCTTGTCATGCTGAATAAATTTTGGCTTAAAATTTCTATCAAAATCAAAGGGCAAAAAGCACTGAAAGTACCAACTGTAGGTCAATTTTTATTTGAACAAGAGCACCGCCTTGCCTACGCTCGGCTGTTGAGTGCTGGATGGTGGAAAAAAATCTAAGTCGAAAAAGGGGCATAATTTGCACAAAATGCATCTAAAGTTATCTCCTTGATAGTATAGATTGCTCTTTTGATGGTGAACATGTGTGCCAAGTTTTAATAGAATGCCTTCAGTAGAACCAGAGATATAACAAAATGTCAAAGTTTTCGCACGTCGACGACGACAACAACAACAACCACGTGGAGGCTATAGCAATACCTCGGGTTTTCTCAAAAAACAGCTGAGCTAAAAATGAAATCTATGGCCAATTCTGGTTTGAAAGACAGAAACTGGTGGTATAGACTAACATCAGACTGCACATATGTGCAGCCTGATGTTTGTCTATAGCTCCTGTCAATGCAGAAATATTCCGGGTTCAGCATGAGAAGGGTTAGGTTTCCTCTATGCAAAATCCTTTTATCATTTGAGCCTGTGCATGACATATCTAACAATTCCAAATGTGTGTGAGGTGCAAACATTGATCAGCATAGGCAGCCACCTACCATGGATATAATGTAACCTGTTGGTCTACAGATACTTTGAGATCTTAACTATCTAGTAAACGCATAGCGAAGACTCTGGTCAAACTATGCAGATGCAAAAACTGGTCAGAGTCATTGCTATTTATATATATGACATTGCTGGAAATCTCAGCACAGACTCTTTTCATATTCTTATGAATTGGCAAAGTCTCAATTTGTTCTTCGAATTGACAGGTTGCATGCGTATTTAGGATCCATATTTTATAAACTTGGACAAAACTGTTGGTTTTCTTATGCCTGCATAGGTTCATGGTTTCAAGTTCCATTCGATGGAATTTTGATATGTCGCTAAGTAACACAATCAATACTTTCTAATTGTTCCTGGAATTCAGTGTAAAGTCTTTGCAATGTCTTCAAATTTTCCCCAAAATAGGGAAGAATCTCTTTCAGTAATTCTCTTTTGTTCATCCCCTGGAATGATAAAAATATGATGATTTCAGCTTTTGTCAAATGTCAGGTGAAAATTGGCTATGCTGCAGATCAAACTTTCATCATAAGAATTGAGAGACCAATGTGATATTGACTTGGCAATCTTCATGTCTAAACGTAATACTTAGCCTCCCAGCTCAACATTTTCCACTTCTAATATACAACACTGGCAGTCTGCCCTGTTTTAGTACACTGCTATTAAATGGCATGAAGTTACCTATCAATATCAACCTTACTAGGATTAAGAAGAATATGTTACCGATTAAAAGTAACCTTTCAATATTTGTGACCCCACATGCAAAAAGGCACCATCAGGTAGGTGTACAAAGCATCAACCTGGGTCAGACTGCGCAACTTGCGCAAACTGGCCAGAATCAAAACTTTTTCATCAATATCCAATTTTCTGAATCTAGAATGATTATTCTAAATTCCTGTGTAATTACATCCTAGGTTTGCCTTCTGGTTGACCTATCCTGGATCCAATCTTTTTTCTGAATATTCGTTTTCCGTAGTTTCCAGATTGTTCCCGTTTTTGCATGACGGTTCGCATTTTACAATACATTATTTTTTAGCCTTTGCTTGACATTTCTGATAATTTTGGATTAGAACCAAGTGCAGAATGATCTGAATCTTCACTATGCACACTTTAGATAAGTCTGACTCAAAACTTATTTAGACCTGGGATTCAGTGAAAACTGAATATATTGTGTCAGTGTCAAGGCTTGACGTCTGCAGTACAAAATGAGCCTTTGGGCAACATTTCAAACAATTCCACATTACATTGTGTGTAATTATTTTGTTTGTTTGAAATTGGTTTAATGCCCCTTTCAACAATCAGCTTTTGTGCCAAATGTGAAATTGATGGCAATGTCATGCACAGGCTAATATCGATGGCTAAGTGCGAAACTGCCTATATGTTTATAGGCAGCTACAACTGTTTTGCACTGAGCCATTGATGTCTTAAATGAAAATGGCATACACTGGCACAAATCATGTAAGCCAGGGGTTTGAGGCTAAATACATACCAGTACCATGGATTCCCATTTGTTACTATTTTTAGACTGGTAGATTGGCCCTAACAAGTCACTACATAATTCTCGTAGATGGGATTCTAGACCTGCAATATTATAACAATGCATTTATAAAATCCATTGCGAGAATACATAATTTTATAATGGTCTTAGCTAGAATATGTTTCAGTCTATAGGACAATGTATTCTTTGAGCTAAATTGAAAAGTAATTGCTAAATAAGGTAATTCAACAGATTAACAGATTGACAAAATTAAAACTATATACCTAAGACCAATCTTTTGAGAGATAAAAAGCATTGATTTGTTCAAAACATTGCATATCAAAGTACAAAGAAAATTAATAACAATATTTCTGCACCCAACACATAATAGTTACTTTCCAATACAAGATATCATACGCAAGTCTGTACCAAGAACTTGTATTCTGATAGTGATTTTAGCCTAAGACACATAGTTACAATTGTCTTGTGATTCTAAAGCAGGATATATATTAACCTTCCCATACAAAATATCTGACATAAGTCTGTACCAAGAACTTGTAATCTGTAGACTGACAGAGATTTTAGCCTCAGACAAATAGTTACAATTGTCTAGTTATTCTGAAGCAAGATATATATTAACCTTGCCATACAAGATATATGACGTAAGTCTGTACCAGGAACTTGTATTCCGGCGGAGATTTTAAACTCAAACAAATAGTTACAACTGTTTTGTCATTCTGAAGCAAGATATATATTAACTCTCCAGTACAATATATCAGACACAAGTGTGTAACTACAAGTTGTATTTCGACAAAGACTCTAGTAACAGAAACCACACACATAGTATTTACCTTCTTGTATAAAATATCTGAAGTAAGTTTGTAACCAGAACTTGTTATCAGAGGGGGATACATGTGCCAGACAGAAACCGTTTTTCCTCTAATAAATGCTCAAAAGAGCTATACATAACTTGGTCTTGGAGCTTTTATTTAGTATGCATTTTCTGATTTTAAAAAAATCAATAAAATTGATGTCTTTGCAGCCCATTTCCCTTTTGATTTGAGTAGAATTTCCTCAAAACAACCATATAAATGATTGTGTAGAGAAAATTCATCTCAAATTAGAGAAGAAGTTTCAAAAAGTTCCTAAATTTTAGGCATTTGAAGTGGGTTTTCTTTGTAAAAAATATATGGGTGCTACTATTAGGGAGGGCGCTATTATTAGAGGAAATATTTACCTTCTTGTACAAGATATCTAACATAAGTCTGTAACCAGAACTTGTATTCCGACGGTGATTGAAGCGTCAGACAAATCTGCACCTGAGACTGTAGATGGTTGAGTGTCGAGAGCAGTTTAAGGTTTGTCCCTGATTGGAATGATCGTTGAGCGGTGGTTCCTGACCTAAAATTGTTGATTTTAAAAGGTTTTATGAGATTCTGGTTTGACCCAAAGTATTCTGATAAATAGGCATCAAAAATAATAGATGCAGATCAAAAGAGCAGTTTTATCTGGATATTTTTCCATTTTTTACCTTTCACTACGCCTCATTTACACTGGGTAATTATATGTGACCCGTCCACGAAAAGGGACCATCTTGGTAGTGCATAAAGTTTCGACCCCAGTCAGACTGCGCGGATTGCGCTGACTGACTAGGGTTCAATTGATTGATTGATTGAATGGGGTTTTACGCCGCTTTCAACATTATTTCAGTTAAATCGCGGCGGCTGGAGCACCTAACAATGGGTTCCTGGTGTTTCTTTCACCAGTACAACCACCACATTCTTTCCTAGCCTCCAGCCGCTATCTCACATAGGTCTACGATTATCAACCCATTGGTGAGAGACAAATAGTCGGAAAGAATGAGTGCCGCCGTTGGGGATGACTAGGGTTCAAACTTCTCGCACTTAGCTTATTTTCTGAATCTAAAATGTTCAATCTGCCTTCCTGCAAAAGAATTTTTGAAATGCGACCTCGGGTTGACCTATACTGGACCCTATCTCCTTTTCAAATATTTACCTTACAGAGCCTCCAGATGGTCCCTTTTTTTGTGACGGGTCACATATTTCAATTCCTCTCTGTGAAAACCATTAGGAAACCTCGGTTAACACTTTTAAAGTTCATTACTTCTAAGATGTTGCAAAACAATTAAGGGTCCACTACCTTAAGCAAGCAATTTCTGTGAGTCCCTTGGGTGCTTGCTTTTTACAGCCTTGCATTCAGGATACCAAAATGGTGAAAAATGAATGTCTTTTATACCTCGCTAAAACTCAATTTTTGTAAATGAACTTTAAGCCAATTGAATGAACTTTATTCTTATGAATAAACTCAAATTTATTTCACTCCACTTCTTACAAGTTCCCTTTATTTGGATCTAACAAAAAAGGTTCTTTAACCTTGTTATTGTGTAAGGTAGTGGACCCGTGAAAGTTCCACAACCTTTGGGAAGTATTGAGAAGTATTGAGCTTTGACAGAGTAAACTGCGGTTTCTTTATGAGTTCATTCATTAGGAAACCTCGGTAAACATTGTGAAAGATAATGAGTTCCAAAATGTTGTGGAACTATAACAGGTCTACTAACTTAAACTTGAGTTTAAAGTGTATGCTTGACCAGACCCTCAAAAAGCAGAAAAGAATTTTCAATATCTTTTCAAATGATAATCTACCACTTTTTCACGATAAACCACTAAAGCATTACAGAAATTTTTCCCAAATTTTGTGTCATAACATTTCAATATTTTAATTTGAAGTAAAATACTTTTTTGTAGTCCTGTAGGTAAATTTCGATCTTTCACAATTAAATCTTAACCCTTTCCTGTTTTACGAAATTTTGGAGCTGTCCAAATTCAAAGGTTTTGCAGACGAAAATCAAAAGTGGATTTAATTTGAGAAATAACAATTCAGTAGGGTAGAAAATAGTGTGCAAAAAGGAGAAATTGCTTGTCAGAAGCAATTTCTTCTTTTTTCACAATGTTTTCTTGATCATAAAATCAAAGGCACGTAAAAAGCAGGGATTAAACAGCAAAGGGTTAAACACTATTGAAGGCCTACCTGTCCTGAGCCATTTGTAAACTAGTTAAGGTCCCTGATACTTTAGATGCCATTCTCGGTTTGCTGTTTTGATGAGCTGAACACTGTTGGATATGGTCTGTTTTGTCATGGATAACATGCCTACAGAAAGATGGAAAAGTCAAAATATAATTGAGTCTGTGCATAACATTTCCAACAATTTTAAAGGAGTGCCAAGCAAGGACTCTGGCCAGCCTCTGAGTGACATTTCCTACAATTTCAAGAGAGTGCCAAGCAAAGACTGGCCAGCCTGTCAGTGATATTTCAAACAATTTCAAGAGTGCCAAGCAAAGACTCTGGCCAGCCTATGCTTCTGCACAGTCTGACCAGAGACTTCCTTTTACACTTTGCAGATAGATAAGGCCCAGATGTGTCTTGAGGCAACTGACAATCTTCCTGTTGCACTGTTTGCACCTCATGCATTTTCAAATTGTTGGAAATGTCATGCAAAGTCTCATATGTCATTTCAAATGGCCTAAAATAAACAAACTAGGATATCTAGGAGTGGTTTCTCCTCTGATTAAACCCCCCCAAAAAATTAAGTTGGTTTAATGGTCTAGTTGTATGTCATACATATTGTAACATATTCACACAACTCAAAACTTTAACCCTCCGATCATCAAATTGCAAATTGGCTGTTTACACATGGCGCCTTTGGCTGCCAGAGCACTTTGACTTACGACTCTCACAAGTACCCATGTATACACCTGGGTGGAGATGAGTAAATTCTTTGCTCAGAAAAATTCCTGTGACCTGGGATTCAATCCCTGGAACTTTCGATCCACCAACCTAACCTCTAGGCCACAGACTCTACATGTGATTGAACCATGTTTAGAAAGTTAACTTTAACTTTTAATAAAGGTCTGAAAATGTGTTCCTGAATGTTTATAAACTGGTTTTTACAAGAATAAAATATAAAATCCCTTGCATTCAATCAAGATAATGACTTGTCAAGTATGAACCTTCTAACACTGACACTCTTCATTTCAAGTCATTGCTAATTAATAATCGGTAAAAAAGATTAACTGAGTAATGGATAAAACAGAAAGAGTGCTGTTTATTAAGTGTTTCGACACTTTATTTTTGAAAATCTTTGGTTTCTTTCACTAATGAAAATAAACTCACCAACATCCCATATCTGTTGAATATGAGTATGATTTAGTGTTGGATAATGTGACTACTGGTATGCCCTCCTGAGTTAGAAATGCTTTAGAGATCCTCAAATCGGCTGAAAAAAAAATCAACACAACAGGGGCCCAGTTTACTAAACTTCTTACGAAAAATATTAATCGTAAGTCAAAATCACAAATTGTACCTGGTATTTTCATTCATTGTTAGATTTTGCCATCAACATGTCTTAGTGAGAATTACAATGTGTCACATAGACAGAAGAAATAGGGTATTACAAACGTTTTCTTCACGGTTTGGATTATTCATCTTATTGTAACTCACTTTGAAATAAGAAGAAAAAGTTGGCTGCCTATACTTGAGATATGTTCATTGTTTGACTGGCCTTCTGGAGAGATATTTTTCTCATTGTTGGACATGCTTTGTCTTGTGAGGTTCAAGACATGCTTTGTCTTGTGAGGTTCAAGACATGCTTTGGTCTTGTTTATCCTTGGAGATCTGCTTCTGTGGGTGATGAAGCAAGATTTGCTCTGTATTCATTTAAGCAAACAAGTTTTGCTTTGACTTTGAAAGACAATAATGAGATGTTTTATGCTAGCATCTTGAGTATGTAAGCAAGCGAGTCTAATAGGAGACATGCTTCTTTTGTAGCTTGTTAGGAAAGAGCTGCTTCATATGCTGTACTTCTATCCCCTGGGTATACGTTGAGTGAACTTGCTTTTTGTTCCCTTGAGTGGAGAGAGAGATGCTGCTTGCACTCTCAACCTTCTATCCCTGACTGGTTTTGTTAAAATTAGAACTCATCAGAGGGTAGGTACAAGCTGTAATTAGCTTGTTGAGGAAGTGTGTTTCCTCAATTTGGATGGATAGAGAGATGGGGAACGTTTATATATAATACGTACTTAGTGTATTATATGTAAAAAAATATCTAACGAGGTTGGGAGAATTGATCATTGTCGAGGCTCTGCCGAGACAATTATCAATTCTCACAACCGAGTTAGATATTTTTTCATACAATACACTTAGTACGTATTATATTTATCTTATAACCTCTTTTTGTCTTGTTTTCGTCGATGTTTCTAACTGAAATGCAAGTTTCTAAAAATAACTGCATGATATTATTGTTCTAAAAATAACTATGTGATATCATAAAAAATATCATACGGGATGTTATCACACGGCTATTTCTATAGTTATAAGATAAATATATACTCTATGGTGCCGGTAGTTGCTGGGGTTGCTTTAGTTTCTCAGGAAATTGGTGCCAACTGGTGCCTGGGGAATCTAGATTGAAAGTCTAACACGCTACCAACTGCTATATGACATAGCCATTCAATGGTTGTACCACAAACACATGTGGAATCACTGGAAACGAGAAGCATAGGCTCTTATCTGAACATGTTTATAGGCACATACAACTGTTTGGCACTGAGCCATTGAAATGCTATCAGCTCTTTTTGAGTTTTGGCCAAGCCAAAAAAATGGTTTGCCATTTGGAAATCAGTTGAACTTAAATTTAGATGAATGAGGTCAGTAAAAATTATATGAGCAACTTACATTTTAAAAGAGTGGAAAGTTGTTCATTTCTTATGATTGCTTCTTTCTTCTGGATGTTCCTGAAAATAAACGCATGTAAAAATTTGAGTTTGTACAAGTTGCCCTAGCATAATTTTCCTTGTGGTTGTGTAACCTGCAATTTAATCTTTGACTCGGTCGGGATTCCAACTCAGGACCTCTATGTCCCTAAGCAAATGCTCTGCCATGTCACTATAAAAGCAGCATGTATGGCAAAGCAGTACAAACACCTTTAGACTCAGCCCAGCTACACATACCCCCTCGACAATTAAGATTCTTCCACAAATCTTCTCAATTCAACATCCTCAACTACCTTATAACATAACCACCACCTCATGTGGGTTATTTACAGTGGATGCCTAATGTAATCCAGAATTAAATATTTGACTCGGTTGGGATTCAAACCCGGGACCTCTCTCTTCCTAAGCCAATGCTCTACCATGTCGCTATAAAAGCTAGCTTGTAAGCAAAGCAGTACAAAACCCCCAAACCTGACTACAGTTGTATTGTCATATAATGTCTAACTGTTTGTATAATTGAGATCCTCTTTCTTTTATGCTTCCAAGTTTTTTTTACTAAGAGAGTGGGGACAAAGGTCTGCCTTTTCCCCTCAGTATATATCCCTTAAATTGAAATATTATCATTTATTTTCATTAGTCAAGCTCAATAGAAAACTGAAGATTTTGCCCCAGAAAAAAACCTTATTCAACACTTTTTCTCCAAATTAGGGGCCCTGGACTCCTTTCCCTATGCATAAAAAGAACATCTGTAATCGGATTGTCGATAATAATCCCATCTCATGCATCTTGTCGAGCCAAGGGTTACGAACGTTTTACTTATCTTACCCTTGGCTGATTGAATGGGTAATTTCTGTACCCGTGACGTCACAGAACGGAAAACGAGGCGGACCAATCGGTAACCTTCTTACAAAAAGGTCCCACAGCGGGAGGTATGTTAGATCAATAGTACCCTGCGGCTACTTTCCAGATGTGAAATTAACCCTTAGAATTGCGCTTAACCCCTTCAGTTTTAGGTAATTGTGACACTTAGCAAGACTGAAAGATCATACCAAAAATGTTTGATTGATATCCATAAGTTACATTCTGAGAAAATGTTTTCATAGTTTCGACTATTTAACTTATTGAGAATTGACCTCAACCCACTAAAATGCAAATTTTTCATCCAATCAAAATAATTTTTGGTACACTGATAAAGGGTTACTCAAGGATCTTTCCAGTGAAATTTAGTTGATATCCAAAAATCAGATTCTGAGAAAATGATTTTCAAATTTTCCACTATATAACATTTAGAGAAATGACCTCTGTCCATAAAATGCATATTTTTCATCCAATCAAAATAATTTTTGGTACATTGATAAAGGGTCACTCAAGGATCATTCCAGTGAAATTTGGTTGATACCCATCAGTTACATTCTGAGAAAATGATTTTCAAATTTTCCACTATATAACATATAGAGAAATGACCTCTGCCCATAAAATGCATGTTTTTCATCCAATCACAATGATCTTTTGTAGACTGATAAAGGGTCACTCAAGGATCATTCCAGTGAAATTTGACTGATATCCATCAGTTACATTCTGAGAAAATGATCTTCAAATTTTCCACTATATAACATATAGATAAATGACCTCCGCCCATAAAATGCATATTTTCCGTCCGATCACAATGATTTTTTGTAGACTGATAAAGAGTCACCCAAGGATCATTCATTAAAATTTAATTGGTATCCATTGATAAGAATCCGAGAAAACTCACTTTTTACCATATTTGGAAATTAGCCACACCCATTAAATCCATGTTTTTCATTGGATCAAAATTTCTTGAACAACTTTGAAAGAGGGTCACCCAAGGATCATTCCTGTGAAGTTTGGTTGAAATCCATCCAGTAGTTTCTGAGGAGAAGATTTTTAAAGAAAAGCTTACGACCGCATGCACGGACGGACGGACGGACGGACTCACGACGGACACAACGCCATGACAATAGCCCCAGTGGCTTCCAGCCAGTGGAGCTAAAAAACTGATCGAAATTCCTTTATCTGTTCAAATGAAAACATATCTTTTTAATAATTTGTTGGTACATTGAAAGGTTCTCAAATTCTTCTTTTTCTACCCTCGATGACAGTGTATTACGATTTTTCAATGTTTATTTGAATTTTCAAGTTATTTAATCAATCAATACCTGTTTAAGTTTTCAATGTTTTAGACCTTATCGATGGCATACTCCAATATAGTAGAATTTATCTATATTGAAGTACGCGAAATTTAAAATTTGGAATAAATTCAATAATTAAGCCGTCTTATAAATAGAAATAAATTAGAAATGATACACTGTATGGAAACACTGTACGGTAGTTTGCAACGGTATATTCAAAATGGCGGATAGGCGTTCGTGAAAAAGTAAGTATTCTTTATTTTTGTTCGATATTACTTTAATCTGTCATCCTGTAAAACAATGACAATATTTACGCAATCAGCTTTGAATACATTATCCATCGTACCTATTGATTAAACGTCCTATAGCACCGTCGGTGTGTAATACAGCTTCAAACATTGTGTTTTGATGACATTTAAAATTGAAGCGCAAAACGAAAGTAGAAATGGCCATATTTTCCCTAAAATGACCGCACCAGCAAAATCAAATGTGGCGGTGGATGGGGACAAGGTATCTCCCTAAATATGACCCAAAATGTATTAGATCTAGCCGCTTGTCTAGGAAATATAGACACTTGAAAAATTCAATGGTGTATGCTACAGTTAAAACCAAAACCAACTCGCTGTACAGTGCGGTATATGAATATATTTGTACTAACCGGTTTAAATTTCGAATGAAAATCTGTACGCAACGGCTTATATAAATTATCATGTGAAAATCTTTCAACAGATTGAATAGCATGAAAAGGTGAAAGGTGACTTTGATACTATTTAATCTTGCTTAATACTGCAGAAAGACGAATATGTTCTTTTTTTTATTTTAATTTGTTTTGCCTTGAAATAAAGAAAACCTTCGAAGAGTATCATCAAACACAGTTTTAAATATAATCTAATGTTTCTTTTTATTTCTTCTGTCCTTCCTTAATAATTTTGCAAGACCCTGTACACATCGCCAAGATTAAAGCGCTTAACAAAGGCATAAAACTTATCAATATTTCAGACATTCTTCTCGATGATGTAATAAGACAGAAACATGTTAAAAGCGGCGTTACGGTGGTTAGGGTGATAGCTGCTAGTTTTAAAATTCCATATTCTTATGTGCGATTTTAGGAGCTAACTTTTGCTTCAACGGGGGTGCTTTTAACGATGTCACGTGACAGTCAATAGCGCGGGTAAGGCATGTGAAATTGATCATTCTTAATTGTGCTATCGAACTACTGTATGAAAGAAATAGTTGCACTTTTAACTGTATTAATTCAATTAGAAACAAGAGCCGTCAGAGACGGATTATGCTCCCCGAATAAGGCATTGTCACAAAAACAAGAGGACCAAGATGGTCCTAGATCGCTCACCTGAGTCTCTATGACCCCTGGGACATCACATTAATTAGATAGGCAGATGTCAAAAAGAAGATAATTACCTAAGATCAATACCATGGAACATTTTCAGCGAAGAGCAGGACAGATATGCTTTTTTGCTCTTTGATTCTATGTAAAAAGTGATGCACCCGGGTGGACCCCAAAAGTGACCCCAGGGTCTTGATATGAACAAACTTGGAAGAGGTCCACTAGATGATGCTACATTCTAAATATGAATGCTGTCTGCCTTCTGGTTTCAGAGAAGAAGATTTTTGAAGATTTTCATTTTTTTACCCTTCGTGCTCAGATGAGCTGAAAGGGACGCGCCCGGGTGGAGCCCAAATATGACCCAAGGGTCTTGATATGAACAAACTTGGTAGGGGCCCACAAGATGATGCTACATACCGAAAATGAAAGCAGTGTGCCCTCTGGTTTCGATTAAAGAAGATTTTAAAAGATTTTCCCTCTTTGATTCTTTGTAAAAAGGGATGCACCCGGGTGGAGCCCAAATATGATCCCAGGGTCTTGATATGAACAAACTTGGTAGAGGTCCACTAGATGATGCAACATACCAAATATGAAAGCTGTCTGCCTTCTGGTTTCAGAGTAGAAGATTTTTGAAGATTTTCATTTTTTTACCCTTTGTGCTTATAAGAGATAAAGGGATGCACCTGTGCAAAGCCCAAATATGACCCAAGGGTCTTGATATTAACAATCTTGGTAGAGGCCCACTAGGTGATGCTACACAGCAAATATTAAAGCTGTCTGCCATCTGGTTACAGAGAAGAAGATTTTTAAAGATTTTCACTCTTTGATTCCACGTAAAAAGGGTTGGGCCCGGGCAAAGCCCAAACATGACCCCAGGGTCTTGATATGAACAAACTTGGTAGAGGTCCACTAGATGATGCTAGAAACCAAATATGAAAGCTGTCTGCCTTCTGGTTTCAGAGAGGAAGATTTTTGAAGATTTTCATTTTTTTACCCTTCGTGCTCATAAGAGATAAAGGGATGCACCCGTGCAAAGCCCAAATATGACCCAAGGGTCTTGTTATGAACAAATTTGGTAGAGGCCCACTAGGTGATGCTACACAGCAAATATTAAAGCTGTCTGCCATCTGGTTACAGAGAAGAAGATTTTTAAAGATTTTCGGTCTTTGATTCTATGTAAAAAGGGTTGGGCCCGGGCAAAGCCCAAATATGACCCCAGGGTCTTTATATGAACAAACTTGGTAGAGGTTCACTAGATGATGCTACATACCAAATATGAAAGCTGTCTGCCATCTGGTTTCAGAGAAGAAGATTTTTAAAGATTTTCATATTTTCACCCTTTTTGTTAAGGGTAAAGGCAAAGTTAAGGGTGGATTTCATTTATTTGAAAACTTTGGTAGAGCTTGACCCAAGGGGCATCCATGCCAAGTTTCATCAAGATTGGCCCACTGGTTTAGGAGGAGAAGATGTTAAAAGAAATTGTGGACGACGCACGACGGACGACGGACATTCTACGATCCCAATAGCTCACCTTGAGCACTTCGTGCTCAGGTGAGCTAACAAGAGCCATGTTGGACATGGACATCCCCCGCCAAGAAAGCTTGATAGTAAACTGAAGCCTAATAGATAAAAGATTCTATGTACTGTCAAAGATTTGCCTCCTATAAAATCTAAGTAATAAAAATAACAAAGGGCAATAACTCCAAAATTATGCAAGCAAGAGTTGTAGTTCAGGTGTATTGCACTTCTCCTCTAAGAGATCTATCCACCCATAAAGATTCAAGTTGATAGCTATTATACTTTAGGAGATAAAGGTAACAAACATTAAACTCCCTTTTTGCATGACATATTTTTAGACACAAATATCAAATACCTTATGGTAAAGGGCATCTGATTTGCTACTGAAATGTGAAATTTCATCAAATTCTGAGCATGAGACTAGGAGAAATGAAAGAATAACTGTATTTTACGTGCTAGCGTAAAGGTAACAAACATTTAGCCCCCTTTTTTCATGATATTTTTTTTTACGTTAATTTCAAATTGTTTATAGTAAAGAGCATCTGATTTGCTACTCAAATATGAAATTTCACTAAATTCTGACAGTTAGACTAGGAGAAATTTGGGAAAAACTGTTTTTTACCCTAAGTCCCCTTTTCCCGTGACGAGGCCTCAAATCCAAAAACTGTCACAGATGCATCATCACTATATCATAGGGAGTTCACATGGTAAGTTTCATTTGATTCGGCCCAAGGGTTATGGAGAAATAGGTGGGGACGGACGGACGGACGGAATTACTATTTTACATGCTAACGTAAGGTAACAAACATTTAGCCCCCTTTTTCCATGATATTTTTTTTTTTACGTAAATTTCAAATTGTTTATAGTAAAGGGCATCTGATTTGCTACTCAAATATGAAATTTCACTAAATTCTGACTGTTGGACTAGGAGAAATTTGGGAAAAACTGTTTTTATCCCTAAGTCCCCTTTTCCCGTGACGAGGCCTCAAATCCAAAAACCATCACAGATGCATCATCACTATATCATAGGGAGTTCACATGGTAAGTTTCATTTGATTTGGCCCAAGGGTTATGGAGAAATAGGTGGAAATGGACGGACGGACGGACGGACGGAATTACGGACGGACAGACGAAGCAGCGGCTATATGCTCTCCCTTCGGGGAGCATAAAAAGGCGATGTACAACAATTTGACGAAATACTAGTCTCCCCTATGTGTGCGACAAATCAATTGTCTAAATAACATAAATCAATTCCTTTTCCTTATAGAACACTTTTTTAAAAAAAAGGTCCGTTATGTTTAACAAAAACGGTACATGTATAAGGAATTCGAGAAAAACTTATTTTCAAACCCAAAAAATCTTTTCAATAACTTTGTTTCTGGAACGGTGAAAATATATACTAGATTCCTTTGAAGGAGTTTATCAAGGAATTTAAGGCAAGGGCAAGGACTACATAACAATAACTTTGGAAGATTGGAAGGGCGGAATACGCAGCTTGGCAACTATATGCTTCCATGAATTTTCTCTAAAAATTTAAAATTTCTTTTTAATTAAAAAAAGTTGCGGAAGTAAATTACAAGATATTTGTCTTAAAGAGATAACTAAAAGAAATAAAGATATTTTCTTATGTGTATCAGAACTATTGAGTATTAAATCATTTATTTTGATAAGATTTCTTCTAACTGCAAGCTTCTAAAGCTGAAAGTTAAAAAAACGAAATCATTGTTGTGTTTAATGATACTCTTTCGACGGTTTTCTTCATTTCAAGGCAAAACAAATAAAAACAAGAAAAAGAACATCTTTCTGCAGTATTTAGCAAGATTAAATACATGTAGTATCAAAGTCACCTTTCACCTTTTCATGCTATTCAATCCGTTGAAAGATTTTCACATAATAATTTTTATTTCTCACCTAAACAATTAAGACCAATGACATCGCTTTTTTTGCATCACGTGAGAGTGAAATATCTAGATCCATATTGTACAACCAGAACGAGGCTACTGTGCAATACGGATTTTATTCCAAAACGAGACAACCTATATTGTACGATGAAAGTGAGGCAAGCTATATTGTACTATGAAAGCGAGGCTGCAGTCCCGAATATGGAAATCCCCACTTTTCGCATCCTTTTCAATGTATCAAACCCTCTGTTTGGAGGTATTGAAATAAGTTTGGTCTTGAGAAGATCTTTGATTTCTTCATTTGTGACATTGTTTAGCAAGTAAAAGAAGAATGCAAGTGACATAGAGGGACACAAAATAATTGCTGTTTCTTGATTTTAGAATATAATTTGTGATTTTAGAATATCATTTGTTCACATGCAAATGTACATTTCAAGCGACGACGGGTAGTCAACCTTTTTTATGTTTATTACATATTATAATCTGTAAGCATTTATCGACTTGACACATGAAATAAACATTTCACATGGAATTCTATTTTTAGAACAAATGTTTGTTTAAATTTCATCATGTTTATAATGACTTGCATTTGACGCCCTTATCCGGATCATTTTGGATCTATTCCCTTTGAACCTCTCAAATGCCGCAAATCGTTAATTGTGGATCTTTCACTGTATGGTGTGAAATAAAGATGTCATTTTATATGATCGAGTACAATACTGAATTCATTGGATTCGTACCCTGCAGCACCAGTCTATATTTTGACTCGACTATCGCCTCGTCAAATCTAGACTGGTTCTGCATGGTACTCATCCAATAGAATTCAGTATTGTACACGATCATGTTAAATAACCTCTTAATATTAACCGTTGCGTACAGATTTTTCATTCGAAATTTAAACCAGTAAGTACAAATATATCCATATACCGCACTGTACAGCGATTTAGTTTCGGTTTTAACTGTAGCGTACACCATCGAATTTTTTAAGTGTCTATACTTCCTAGACAAGGGGCTAGATCCAATACATTTTGGGTCATATTTAGGGAGATACCTTGTCCCCATCCACCGCCACATTTGATTTTGCTGGTGCGGTCATTTTAGGGAAAATATGGCCATTTCTACTTTCGTTTTGCGCTTCAATTTTAAATGTCACCAAAACACAATGTTTGAAGCTGTAATACACACAGACGGTGCTATATGACGTTTAATCATTAGGTACGATGGATAATGTATTCAAAGCTGATTGCGTAAATGTTGTCATTATTTTACAGGATTACAGATTAAAGTAATATCGAACAAAAATAAAGAACACTTACTTTTTCATGAACGCCTATCCGCCATTTTGAATATACCGTTGCAAACTACCGTACAGTGTTTCCATACAGAGTGATAATTTACTTGAATTTTCATATGAATTCTTTTATTCGAGAGTTTTTCTCCTTCTTTTCCAGCAGACTTTTATTTAAACACATTAAATGACAAAAGAAATAAAGAGAAAAAATTATGAAAATAAATAAATAAATAAAGAAAATAATAGAACAATTTTTAGTATAAATCCTCTATCTGTTCGAAATAAATCTCGTGTGAGAATATTGTGAGAGCAGAGGAATTAATCAATTTATTTGTTTATTGTTATAATTTGTCTCATTACTTATTTATTTGTTTATTCATTTGAATTAATTTTAATTTGAAAAGTACCCATGTTGCAGGTAGTCACAATGTTACGATAAATTTAAAACTTAGATTTGCTATGAAACAACTTATTCACGACGTTTTAAACAAAGCAATCACGCGCAATGTCCAATCCAAATCGAATTACACATGTATTTGTAATTAAAAAGGGATTATTTGATTTTTATCTCTAATATATATGATATATACGTGTTTTAATGTGGGGTGGTCCAAAATCTCATGGCTACAGCTTATTCAAGATATGATTAAGTAGTTTTGCCGCCCGTTGACTATATTCTATGTAGTATAGAAATATATTTGCTTTCAATAATAAAATAATAATAATAAAAAAAAACTGGCCATTAATTTTATTTATTTTTATTTCATACATTTTTTTTTTGGGGGGGGGGGGGGGGGGGGGGGAGAAGGCTTTCCAAAACGTTCTTCTATGGAACAATATGGGGGATTGATTAACTCAAAATTATTTCATGTTATTTTTGTTTGTCGGCAAAAATACAAAACGTGTGAAAGATAATGTCTGAATTCCCAACTCACATTTTTGGTGTAATTTGGGGGGGGGGGGGGGGGGGGGGGGGGGGGAGAGCTTTGGATTGAATGGAGTTTAACGCCGCTTTCAACATTATTTCAGTTATATTGCGTCGGCCGGAGCACCTAACAATGGATTCCTGGTATTTCTTTCACCTGTACTACCATTACATCCTTTCCTAGCCTCCGACTGCTATCTCACATAGGTTTACGATTATCTACCCATTGGTGAGAGACAAACGTCGGAAAAGGGAGAGCTTTGGAAACATTCACGGTGGACAATGAGGATACTTTCGGCTTACTATTCCTATCATTCTGATAAAAAGGAACTGATTTATATTTTGTTGATTTTATAAATCTATTTGTCACCGAATAAAAACGTACTAAAAAGTCAGCGTCATCAATGCGACGCATTTTCTTTATCTAAGAATGAAGGGTTATCTACGCAGTCGTCGTAATACAACAGGTTACCATAGGGATTAAAAGGTACCGATGTCGTTTGTAAGAAGCTCTCTGATTGGCAGTCACAGAAATCGGGTTTGACCTTTTGATTGGCCGGCTAAAAATAAATCGTACAGAAAATACCTATTCATTCAGTCAAGGGGTATTCGAGAAGATCTTATCGATTCGATACCCCTTGACTCGTGAAGATGCATCTCATGTTGTTCCTTCTGTTCACAAAGCTATAGCAGACTGTATTGATTAAGATCAGCCAGCATAGATGTGCAGTCTGATCTTAACCTACACAGCCTGCTTTTTGAATGATCAAAGTGAACAAAACTGAGGCCAGTCAGGTTACAAATATATTCTTCAGGATAAGGCTTTATATAGTGAATGTGACATTATTCTTACCAAACGTGTAAGCTGCCTTTACTTGTTAATGCCATTATGAAACAATCTTTAACATCCAATACAGAGATCTTTGATGACAGTTGAATACTGGGTAATATCTTTTGCCCCATGGGATTGAATATTGATAGAGTTCCATCTGAACACGCCGCACATGCCGTACGCCTGAAAAAGTTCAGATAACCAGATTTCCTTCTCATAACTTCAGTTATCAATGTGAATAAGAGTCACATAGGGTTGAAGATAATGTTTGGAAAATAGAAAATGATTGCAATAAAGTTTTCTTGTTTTTTATTTAACCTTTTTTCTTTGCTTATTATCTATCATTGTGGAATAAGTACTTATTCTGCTACTAAAATGCACAATATTTATCCAAGCAAAATTTTCATCACATAAGGATTATTTCTGTGAAATTGGTTGAAATCCATTATAAAATTTCATAAAAAAATATTTTTCTATATTAGAAATTAGCTTTGCATTGTTAAAAGTCACAGCTTCCGAAAAGTTCCGAGTAGCTGACCTAAATCAGCTTCGCAACCTTTCGGAAGCTGTGACTTTTAACAGTATTAACCAAGGTATCCTAATGATTTCATTTAGGAAACTTCAGTCAACATTTACGAAGATCATGTGTTTCGAAATTTTATGAGTGGTGGACCCAAAATAATTCAGCAACATTTCTGAAGTCATGACTACTAAACAGTGTTTTGAACAAGGTTTCCTCATGATTTTAGATCATGATTTCTGAAATATAGTGTGGCACTATTAAGGGTTGCCAGCCTAAATAACCATACCTTGATCTCATAGCTGCCAATATTTAGGAGACAAAACTTGTTTCCCCAATACATACCCTCCTCTAGTACATTTCGATTCTCTACTTAGAGGTGGTAGATCCGTTTTAGTTCAGCAACACTTTAGACATCATGAATTTAGGAAATCTCGGTTCACAATGTGAATGATCATGAGTTCCAAAATGTAGCAGAACTATTCAGGGTCCGGTACCTTTATAACCATACTTTGATCCCGCAGCTGCAAATATTTTAGAAGACAAAAATTGTCCCCCCCCCCCCTTCACTCTAGTCCTTCGAGTACATTTCAGTTTGTGTGAACTCAATGAGCAAGACTGAGTGGAATTCTCTACTTGAAGGTACAGGAATTTTTAAGTGTTAACTGAGGTTTCCTAATGATTTCATTAGGAATCCTCAGTTCACATTGTGAACATCATGCTTTCTGAAATGTAGCGGAACTGTTAAGGGTCCACTAACTAATACCCATACCTTGATCCAACAGCTACCAATATTTTAGAAGACAAAACTTGTCCCCCCCCACCCACCATCAAGTACATTTCAGTTTGTGTGAACTCAATGACCCAGACTGAGTGGAATTCTCTACTAGAAGGTACAGGAATTTTAACAGTGTTAACCGAGGTTTCCTAATGATTTCCTTAGGAAACCTCAGTTAACATTGTGAACATCATGATTTCTAAAATGTAGTGAAACTATTAAGGGTCCGCTACCTTAAAAACCATACCTTGATCCAACAGCTGCCAATATTTTGGAAGACAAAACTTGTTCCCACACAACATCCGCCCTCTAGTACATTTCGTTTTGTGTAAACTCAATGACCCAGACTGGGTGCAACTCACTACAAATGGGTAGTAGAATCGTTATAGTTCCGCAACACTTTAGACATCAAGAATTTAGGAAATCTCGGTTCACAATGTGAATGATCATGAGTTCCAAGATGTAGCAGAGCTATTTGAGGTCCACTACCTTAATAACCATACCTTGATCCAGCAGCCGCCAATATTTTCGAAGACAAAACTTGTTCCCACACAACATCCCCTCCTCTAGTACATTTCAGTTTATGTAAACTCAATGTCCCAGACTTGAGCACAATGCACTAACATCGGGTAGTAAACCTGTTATAGTTTTGCAACATTTAAGACACCATAAATACCTTGACCCAGCAGCCACCAATATTTTAGAAGACAAAACTTGTTCCCACACAACATCTCCTCCTATAGTATATTTCAGTTTATGTAAACCGAATGACCCAGACTGTGCGCAATTCACTACCAATGGGTAGTAGACCCGTTATAGTTTTGCAACTTTAAAATCACCATAAATACCTTGACCCAGCAGCCGCCAATATTTTCAAAGGCGAAAAACTTGTTCCCACACAACATCCCCTCCTCTGGTACATTTCAATTTGTGTAAACTCAATGACCCAGACTTGAGCACAATTCTCTACTTATGGATAGTTTCCCCATTTATAGTTCCACAACATTTGGGACATCATGGATTTACTAAACCTTGGTTCACCTTGTAAATGATCATGAGTTCCGTGATATAGCAGAACTATTTGAGATCCACTACCTTATCAACCCTACCTTGATCAAGCAGCTAGCAATATTTTGGAAGACAAAGTCCTCTAGTATAATTCAGTTTGTGTAAACTCAATGCCCCAGACTGAGCGCAACTCACTAAAAACGGGTTGTAGACCCGTTAGTTTTAGTAACATTCAAGACATCATGAATACCTTGACCCCGCAGCTGCCAATATTTTGGAAGACAAAACTTGTTCCCACACAACATCCCCTCCTCTAGTACATTTCAATTTGTGTAAACTCAGTGACCCAGACTGGGCGTAATTCTCTACTTCAAGCATCAGTGGTTCCAATCCTGACTCTTTGGAGATCTATAAATGAAGCATATAATTTTTCCAATGGTTTTTGTGGAAAAGTATTATTTGCAAAAAAATTATTTATTTATATATTTATAAAGTAATTGAGGACAAACTAGTTTTCTAACGATTTTTGTGGAAATGTTTTATTTTTCATTTTTTCAAAGTAAATAAGGACAAACAAGTTCAAGATTCTAAGGTCTGAAAGCACTAACTTACAATCAACAATCATTTCCAAAATATTTTTCATGTTCACCTCTGGGCCAAAGGTTATAAAAATGTTTGTCCTCAACATAAAATTTCTCAAATTTAAACTCAGGTCTAAAGCTTTAATTCTATTGTGATACATTTTTTTATTGTTTTGGCATAAAAAAATAATATGAATAAGTTGTTATGGATAACAATTTATTCATATTATCTTATATGTTCATACCTTTATTAGAATTCTAAGTTTAAGAAAATTCTAAGTTGAGCTTGATTAAAGTTTTATAACCTCAGGGCCTGATCTTGTTTCAGTTGTGTGCCAACAATTTGATATGATTCATGTACTTTTTCTTAATCAAACCTTGAAGTTGATGTAATGTTATATTTCTTAATCTTTTGGGGCCTGTTTTACTAAAGATCTTACGATCATTTTTTGCATAAGTCAACAAGAGCTGTCACTGTAAGATGACAATGCCCCCGACACCGCTTTGATTTAGAAGTTATGGCCAATGTTAAAGTTTTTGGACGGAATGACGGACGGACGGACAGACGGACGGACGGACAGACAGACGGACGGACGGACAGACGGACGGACAAGTCAAATTTATGATGCCTCCCTATCGGGGGCATAAAAATCAAAGTTGCTTCTACAGTAGTTAATTAAATTTAGAATTCTGCCATGCATATTCTCATTGGAATCGTCTTCTAAAGACGATTCCACTAAGATATTGCAAGTCAGAATCTAACACTGAATAACAAGAGGACCATGATGGTCCTATATCGCTCACCTGAGTAAGTCAACTCATAACTTGTCAACCATATTATAAATACCAGAGACTGTTTGATGTACATTTAGGATAGTTTTGAAAGAAACTGGATTTTATTTTTGTCCTACTACAATTCGATTTCTTAATTAAATTTTTCTTGTAAATTTTCAATTTTTCTCTTACCATGGCAAGCAGTTATGCAATTGAATTCTTTAAACAGCTTTGGTAGACCTACACCTAAGGACATCCCTATGAAATTTTAAATTGATTTGCCCAATGGTTTAGAAAAGAGATTGAATTTGTTTTAAGATTTTTGGCAATTTTTGGCCTTTATATTACCTTGGAAACCAAAGTTTTTGATAAAATTATATTCTTTTAACAAATTTTGGAGATCTTTCATCTTGATCAGCCTTGTGGTTTAGGCAGAGAAGAATTTTTTCTAAGATATTCAGCAATTTTTAGGCCATTTTTCAGCCTTTCTGGTACCATAAAACCAAAGTTTCTGATAAAATTAGGAAAATGTTATGAACAACATGAGAAAACAAGTCTTTAAAATAACAAGGGACAATAACTCAAAATTATACAAGCAAGAATTGTGGTTCCTGTGCATTGCACTTTTCCTCAATGAGATCTGTCCATCTATGAAGTTTAATGTTGATAGTATTTGTTCTTAAGAAGAAATGCTCTGGACAAGTTTGATTATGGACAGTGCCCATTATTTTATACCCTTTGCAGAAATGGTGGAGGGAAAATCAACAGCATGGGTAGGTCTAAATAAATCTACATACCACTGTGTTGAAGGTATTTCCCACTTCAGGGATTGGAAGACTAATTTCACTGGCAGTCTGTACATATCTGATGGATTCTCTGTCATTGACTTGATGCTGTAAAATACACAGGGTTAAAATAGGTCAATGTCTAGAAATAGCACTAAAGTTTGTAAAGTCAGAAACAGCCAATTATGCTTTAATCTTATCCAACTATGTTTTCATCTTTAGAAATAAGATTAGACTGAAAACTAAACTGTCACAAAGCGGACAAATACCCCCCAACAAGTCCTTGTCCATAACGAAATGCCATTTTCTATCAAAGGGCCATCATAACTTAACAACAAGAGGCCCAAGAGGGCCTGTATCGCTCCACTGGCTTAAAATCTCAAGATTTGAAAGAGAGATATTGAAAATAGAAGGTAATAAAAGAGAACAGCATTCAGAGGGAATTCAGACTTTTTTCTAAAGTGAAACTGACTTATGAAGGAATGAACTTATTTACCTAATATGTAAAATTACAATGAAGAAAAGTATTTAGATATCACTATCACTATTTAGAAACAAGCGGACCAGAATGGCCCTAAACCACTAACCTGAATTTTATTGATCCAGTGGATCTCATCCAATCCAAATTAACAACTTTGTAAGAGGGTCACCCAAGGAACATTCTGGTAAAGTTTCATTTAAATCCGGCTAATGGTTCAGGAGGAGATGAGGTTCAAAGATTTTGGGGTCAAAAACAAGCCCCACCCTGCCACACCCATAATTGGGGGTCAATCTAAATTTCTTGAACAACTTTAGAAGACGGTCACCCAAGGAACATTCTGGTAAAGTTTCATTGAAATCAGCCCCATGGTTCAGGAGAGGATGTAGTTCAAAGATTTTGGGGTCAAAATAACCCTACCCTGCCATGCCCATATTTGGGGGTCAATCCAAATTTCTTGAACAATTTTAGAAGAGGGTCACCCAAGGAACAGTCTGGTAAAGTTTCATTGAAATTGGCCCAATGGTTCAGGAGGAGATGTCGTTCAAAGATTTCGGGGTCAAAACAAGCCCCGCCCTGCCACGCCCATATTTGGGGGTCAATCCAAATTTCTTGAACAACTTAAGAAGAGGGTCACCCAAGTAACCTTCTGGTAAAGTTTCATTTAAATTGGCCAAATGGTTCAGGAGGAGATGTCAAAGATTTTAGAGTCAAAATAAGCCCCGCCCTGCCACGCCCATATTTGGGGGTCAATCCAAATTGCTTGAACAACTTTAGAAGAGGGTCACCCAAGTAACATTCTGGTAAAGTTACATTTAAGTCGGCCCAATGGTTCAGGAAGAGACGAGGTTCAAAGAATTTGGGGTCAAAAAAAGCCCCACCCTGCCATGCCCATATTTGGGGGTCAATCCAAATTTCTTGAACAACTTTAAAAGAGGGTCACCTATGGAACATTCTGGCCAAGTTTCGTCAAAAACCACCCATTGGTTAAGGAGGAGATGTTTAAAGAAAAGTTTACGCACGCACGGAGGCATGCACGATGGACACCTTGCCATATCAATAGCTCGCTGGCCTTCGGCCAGTGGAGCTAAAAATCAATCGATTGTAACCAAAAATTTCACTTGCACATCTCTGCTTCATACTGATCACACTGTAAAGTTTGAATGAAATCCACCCATTAATTGCTGAGAAATTGAGCCAACACGAAAAAGCAACAGATGGACCGACAGACCAACCAACAAGCAAAAAAGCTGACTCCTATATACCCCCAAAACATAGTTTTGGTGGGTATTATAAGTTTTCTTAACTAGGGACAACCCATTGCCAAGTGGTCTGTATAATTACCAAGGTATTATCTCAATTCTCCTTTTCACCCAATGTTTTCCGAAACTATGACATGTCTCAAACAAGATGTGTTTGTGAACAACAAATGCCACTGTAACAGCAATTTCTTAAAAAATTTGACCTTGACAGACAACCTGAAACCTTGTTATTTGACCTTGACCTTGATACCTAGGGATTCACACCGCTGAGATCTTTCATCACGCAAATTATGAGAAAGGTATCTAAAATAGGCTTGAATGAACTAAACATGTAAAGTTTTTATTAATTTGACCTTGATAGATGAACTTGATCTAGTCACATGACCTTGACCTTGATAACTGCAGATGCACATCATTGAGATCTATCATCACCCCTTATATTAGGCTTTTATCTTGAATTGGCTTGAAAATATTGGCATTGTTTAGTTGTTTGGTTAAGTTTTCAAGTTATTTGACCTTGACACAGGACCTAAGCTATGGTATCGGCAGATGGGTATCATCAAGCTCTATCATCATTCTAAGTATTAGGCTTCTATCTTGAATAGCCTTGAAAATATTGGCAATGTTAAGTTTTTTGGTGAAGTTTTGCAGACAGACAGACTGACAATTGCAAAACAATATGCCCGAGATCTTTTTATACAGGGGCATAAATATAGGATAATATGATAATTGGATAACTTACAGGTATATTGGGTGTACCAACTGGTGTTGATTTTGGTTTCTCTTTTTCTACAAGTTTAGGTCGACCACGTTTCTTTGGCTGGTCATCATGATCTTTATCAGATTTACGCTTTAGTTGTAGCGTGGAAGACTTGCTCTTGTTCTTTTCTGAATCACTGTGTTGTCTGAAAATGTGAAAATAATCACTTTAAAACAATTTCACAGTTTAATAGAAAGTTTAAGTTTAAGTTAATAAAAGAAAAATGAGAGGAGTTTGTGACACAAAATTACTAGCATATGTGTACAAAAAAAACTGAAGTTCAAGGGCAATTAATTCTTGAACCAGGGGAAGTTGAGACTTAAAAGTTGCTTCTTGCAAAACTTCAACGTGTGCTAAATAATTGTATAAAATTTCAATGTTTTTGAAGGAAAACTGAATGAGACGTTTGCGACACAAAATTACTAGTTTAAGTGAGAAAAGAAAAAAAAATGCTTTAAGTTCAAGGGTAGATAATTTTTGAACAAGGACTGGTTGGGACCTCAAAATTGCATCTCGCAGAACCTGAACATGTGATAAATAATTGTATGAAATTTCAAAGCTTTTGAAGGAAAATTGAAGGAGGAGTTCGTGACTCAAGTTTACTAGTATAAGTGATTAAAGAAAAAGAATGTGTTTAGTTCAAGGGTAGATAATTCTTTAAGGTTCATGTAAAGTGTTTGAGACCCAATTTTAAGGGCATTCATTTGCCAAGAAAAAACAGTATGTCCAGGAATATTATATATCAAAATGAAGCTATTTATGAGCACAAACAGTTGAAAAACATAAGACTGTTATAACTATAGCGGTATAGCCAAAACATTGTGGAAAAGGGTCATTTTGTATAGAACAAGCAACTGCATGACTGTTGGATAAAATTGGCTCATATTTTAACAAAGTCTAGCCTAAAGTACCATCCAGGTAGTGCTACAACCATTGGTGTAAAACTCAGCCCCAAAACGTAGTTTTGCAAGCAATTTATTTGGACTTATTTTATAAACACATATGTCACATATGTCATTCTAATTTTGAAAACGTGTAGATCTTTTTAGGGTATGGTGTGTTATCACAACATAAATAGACATTGATTGTTTATATACCTGTAAGGTTGTTTAGCAATATATCAATTTTTATTTCACAGAATGATAAATATATAGTAATATTGTAGATCATTGAATTAAAAAAAAAACTATAATTTGAAATAAATCGCAGGAAATATTTCACAGTATTATGGTGTGATGTTGCACCATACCTTACATCTATTTTCAAAACAAACCAAACCGGTTTGACATGTATGTTGACAAAATAAATGGAAATTGATTGTTTCAAAAGAGCCTTTTGAGACTGAGTTTTATATCTAAGGTTGTAGCACTACCTGGATGGTACTTCAGACTGTACTTTGTTAAAATACAGGGCAATTCTATGCAACCGTCATGCAGTTGCTTGTTCTGTACAAAATGACCCTTTTCCACAATGTTTTGGCTATACCACTATAGCTATGGCGGTCTTATGTTGCCTAACTGCTTGTGCTCACGAATAGCTTCATTTTGATATATAATATACCTGGACATACTGCTTTTTCTTGGCTAATGAAGTGCCCTAAATATTGGGTCTCAAACACTTTACATGAACCTTAACCAGGAGGAGTTGGGACCTCAAAATTGCGTCTTGCAAAACTTCAACATGTGATAAATAATTGTATAAAATTTCAAAGCTTTTGAAAGAAAACTGAAGGAGGAGTTTGCTACGAAAATTACTAGTTTAAATATCCAAGGACAGACAGACGCACTGACAGACAGGCTGATTCCAGTATACCCCCGAAAACATTCGTTTTGTGGGGGTAAAATAAAGGTAATTGCACAACCCAAACCTACTTTTCTGGACTTCCTTTTGTTTTGGCAACACTTGGTGAATCTATTTTAGAGTCTAATGCAGCTAGAGGCTGAAAAGAGAAATAGATAATTATTTAAGGAATGTGTGCGTTCACAAGTAGATTCTGTCTTCTTTGCAAATTGATTAAGTCTAAGGAAATAGTTTAGGGTTCAACTATTTTCAACTTTGTTCAATCAAAACGAAACTTTTTTTAGTTTAATTTGATTCTTTCAACAGACAAAGCACAGAAAAATAATCTTTACACTTGTGTAGTCCTCAGCATTTTCTTGCTGTACAAAAAGCTTTTGCATGCAATATAGACTAAGATTAGCCTGCACAGTCGTGCAGTCTACTCTTAGTCTACACTGTCTGATTTTAAATTGATTGTAAGAACCTTGATTGAGAAAAAGGCCTCAATAAATCTTTTAACCATACAAATATCTGTGTTATAACAGCCCATATGATTTTTTTATGATATCACATGGATATTTATAGAACAATAAGACTATGTGGTTATTTTTAGAAACTTGCATTTCTGTTAGAAATATCCACAAAAACAGCCAAATAGAGGTAATGAGATAAATATAATATTTACCTAGTGTATTATATGAAATAAAATCTAACTTTGTTGTGGTAATTGATAATTGTCTTGACAGAACCTCGACAAGTATCCATTCCCCCAACTACTTTAGATTTTTTTCATACAAAACACTCAGTATGTATCATATATATCTATAATTTTGTTTGAAATATAATCTAAATTCAGCAGAATAAGAGTTTAAGCTTGCTGTCTGGAAATGAAAAATATTTTAACTAATAGATGAAGTACCTGAACAACAGTATCAAATTTAGCCTGATCAGCCGTTACTTTGATTGTGCCTGACGATGGAGACGTAGTCTTGTGACTTGCATCTGACGGTGTTTTTCCCTGATTGCTTGAGCTGTCAGTTTTTGGTGTGGTGGGTGACAACAGACCACCGTGCGTCACCTTGTCCTGCTTCTCTACCTGTATAGTGCTGCCTGTTTGTGAGGTGGTAAAGTTGATCTTGTTGATATACGGCGCTGGTACATCACTGTGAAAATACAAAAGTTTAATGAGTTGAAAAACAAGAGCACTGCAAGCGGTGCCAACACTCGGCTGTTATTTATTTCTTAGGCAGATGCAAATATATGAACTTGGTACCTACAGAAAGGTCTTGTACCAAGCAATGATCATGTAAAATATGAAGGCTCTTTGACTAACCATTCAAAAATTATGACCAAGGTTAAATTTTTACAAACAAATTTGCCCTTGAAAAATGACCTTGACCTTGACTGATGACATTGAACTCGGTACCTACAGAAAGGTCTTGTCCCAAGCAATAATCATGTGAAATATGAAGGCTCCATGACTTACCATTCAAAAGTTATGACCAAGGTTAAAGTTTGTCACGCCAACACCCACGCCAACAACACGAACTACCCCAAGGTGATCATAATACTTCGGGTTTTCTTCGAAAAAAGCCGTGCTAATAAGATGCTAATTGATTAACTGTGATGGTACATCACTGTGAAAATATAGAATTATTAACTTGTCAGGAGGTAAAGTTGACCTTGATGATATACAGCACTGGTACATCACTGTGAAAATATAGAATTATTAACTTGTCAGGAGGTAAAGTTGATCTTCATGATATACCTTGCTGGTAGATCCATGTGAAAAGACAAAAGTTCAGCGAGTTGAAGAATACTTTGTTAGTTGATAAAGTTTGATGGTACATCAAGGTGAAAATGCAAAACCAAAACTTGTGAGGAGGCCAAGTGAATTTTGTAAATTTATTGAGGTTGTAACTCATTTTAATTTTGTAAAAGCTGATAAACAGATCTGGTTAATCTCTGTGAAAATATTAATTTTGTGAGACAGTTCATGAAAGATTTTCAAGTTCTAGAAGTACTAGTGGCCTAGTGAAAATAAATTACACAGGAGATCTTGTGTCAAGCAGTAACAAGAGCACCGCCTACGGGTGCCTACGCTCGGCTGTCAAGTGCTGGATGGTGGGAAAAAATGTAAGTCAAAAAAGGGGTATAATTTGCACAAAATGCATCTAGAGTTATCCCCCTTGATAGTATAGATGCTCTTTTGATGGTGAACATGTGTGCCAAGTTTCAAGTGAATGCCTTCAGTAGAACCAGAGATATAACAAAATATCAAAGTTTTCGCACTACGACAACGACGACGACACAGAGGCTATAGAAATACCTTGGGTTTTCTCTGAAAACAGCCAAGCTAAAAACTGATACAGGGTAAGTAAATCACAGTTGAAATGATAGAGTCCATATTTTGAGAGGCTGAAGTTGTTTTTATGTATAATGCAAAAGAACTATCTCAAAATGTCAGTGATTGCTGGATAAACGTGCAATACAGTAAAACTTGCGTTACGGGACCACTTGGGGACCAATAAAAAGAGGTCGATTAATGAAATGTTGGCTAAATACAATGTCTAATGATAAATGAGACATGTAATTTGATGGCATGTAAAGATTGGCACATAATTCTTACTGAGACGATTCAATTGGGTTTTAGCATCATAAGATTCAACGATAAAAAAAAATTCGTTTAAGAATGTCCACTTTTTCTGAGATTTGCTACGCTGAAGGGACTTTTCATTGAGGTCACTTAAAAAAAAGAGGTTGCTTAGTACTGGTGGTTGCTCGAGCAATATTGACAGTATATACCAACCTAGCTTATATTGCTGAACTTGCATGATTAATGTTGAAAGAAGCCCATTTAAGATAACTTACCCGCCATCTGGTTGAGGAGATATATAGATAGGTGTTATCCTTCTTCTACCATCAGCAGTCTTTGTCTCTATCTGTTTATCTAATGGCTGTAAACAATGAAGCATTTAATTAATGAATTGATTGATTGAATTACTGAACGATTGAATAATTCATTGATTGAATTACTGATTGATTGAGGATTATTGCTACTTTCTCTATTTTTGCAATCATATTACCTAGGCTAGTACTCCTACAAATGGTTTACTGCAATTTCTCAAACCAGCACAACCATATTTTATCCAAGCCACAAGCGGTCTACTTCTCTAAGGCAATCAATGAAACATTGACAAATGACAAATGATCACAAAATATGAATAGTGTTGGGCAATCGGTTTCAAATCACAATCAATAATTGGTTTTTAGTTGGGAGAGTAAATCAACTAATGATACATTGTACAATTGTTTCTTAGAAATTAATAATACAGCACTCCCCGTATCATCCTTTAACAAGAGTTGTCCGCGGACAACGTAGCTCGCCCAAACAGCTGCTTGTCACAAACAGCGCTTGACCGAAGACCGAAGTTCAAAGTGGTCTCTTTCAATGTTAAAGTCCATGATCTAATATATATCTGTTTGAGTAGTAATTAAGAAATATAAAAACTTTTTTGTTTTAAATTGCATGTATAAGGTTAGGGTAAAGTGAAAGCCTACAAGCAGATGAGGCTACCAATGGAATTTCTTTGTATCAAACATGAAGTTTTTCTTTAAAATTTTTCTAAGTCCACAAAAGGTCAAGATCAAGGTCAAATTGTGAAGGACCTTGGTCTCTGTAGAAGCCTATCACCTAGTGAGTATATGTATGAAGTAATAATGTCTCTGAGTAAAGCATTTAGAAAATATAAACAAGGTTAAATTTTTGGTTAAAGTTTTTCAGTTTAAGTTTTTCCAAGTCCATAAAAGGTCAAGGTCAAGGTCAAATTGTCAAGGCCCTTGGTTTCTGGTGAAAGCCTTTCATCTGGTGACTATGTATATGAAGTAATGATGTCCCTAGGTTAAAGCATTCAGAAAATATAAGCAATGTTAAAGTTTTAGGTAAAAGAATTTTGGTTAAAGTATTTCTAAGTTCATAAAAGGTCAAGGTCAAATTATCAAGGACCTTGATCTCTCACAAAAGCCTATCACCTAATGAGTATGTATATGAAGTTATGATGTCCCTAGGTTAAATCATTCAGAAAATAATAAGCAAGGTTAAAGTTTTTGGTTAAAGTTTTCAGTTAAAGTTTTTCTAAGTCCACAAATGGTAAAGGTCAAGGTCAAATTGTGAAGGACCTTGGTCTCTGGTGAAAGCCTATCACCTGGTGAGTATATATATGAAACTATGATGTCCCTAGGTTAGAGCATTAAAAAAATATATGCAAGGTTAAAGTTTTTGATTAAAGTTTTTTGGTTAAAGTTTTTCTAAGTCCACAAAGGGTCAAGGTCAAGGTCAAATTGTCAAGGACCTTTGTCTATGGTGAAAGCCTATCACCTAATGAGTGTGCACATGAAGTAATGATGTCTCTAGTTTAAAGCTTACAGAAAATATAAACAAGGTTAAAGTTTTTTTGGTTAAAGTTTTTGGTTAAAGTTTTTGGTTAAAGTTTTTTTGAAAGGGTCAAGGTCACAGTCTAAAGGTCATTTCTACATGGATGTTGGTCTCAAGTGAAAGCCTATGCCCTAATGAGTGTTTCTGTAAAAAATAAAGCCTCTAGGATAAATATTGATAGAAATAAAAACTTTAACCTAATGTGGACGCCGACACCGACGCTGACATCCGAGGGTATGACAATAGCTTTTCCGAGACTTTCGTCCCGGGCGAGCTAAAAAATAGATTGTGAAAGTTTAATTAAAACTAATGACCTATAGACTCTTTCTGCAGATTTTTCTACTAGCTTCATGGATCAGTATGAAACAGTTGTAACTGCCTAAAAACATATAGGCAGTTACAACTATTTCACGCTGAGCCATCAAACTGATGTAGGTTTCGAAAACAATATATAATGGCTTTCATTTATGTGTTAGGAACTGATTAATCAATTATGAAATATCTAAGTCGATTATCACAATCAAAAGCCCAAACCAATTGATTATCTATTAAAATTGATTAATCTGCCCATCAATGAATATGAATATGTCATATGAAAGTTGGCTGAACCAGGGATCAAACTGAGACATATGATCCTAGGTTTGATTGCCAAATGACTTTAGTGCTAATCAGCTTGATCGTGAAACAACAATATGCCCTTCGAACTCGGATATAACTCGCCATGAACTTGGAAAATACAGTAAAAATTTCAAAACGAGCACCGCCTACGGGTGCCTACACTTGGCTGTTGGGTGCTGGATAGTGTATAAAAAAATCTTAGTAAAACAAGATGTGTTTGTGAAACACGAATGACCCCGTAACAGCATTTTTTTTCAAAGTTTGACCTTGACAGATGACCTTGACCTTGTCACATGACCTTGACTTTGGTACCCGCAGATGCGGATAATTGAGATCTATCATCATGCCAAATATTAGCTTTGTATCTTGAATAGGCTTGAAGATATTGGCAAGGTTAAGTTTTCAGGTTAAGTTTTCAGGTTAGGTTTTCAGGTTAAGTTTTCGGACAGACGGACGGACAGACAGACAGACGGAGGGACAGACAGACGGACATGAGTAAAACAACATGCCCCCGATCTCTCGATACGGGGGCATAAAAAGGGGCATAATTCACACAAAATGCACAAAGAATTACCCCCCCCCCCCCCCTTGATAGTATGGGTTCCTCTATTTTTAGTGAGTATGTGTGCCAGGGGCCAGTTTCATCAAAACATTTTAGACATATTTTTGTCCTACCGATCACTTTCAAAACAACAATCACTTTACATAGGTATTGATAGATTGGTGTTATGTGATTTTTGTCCTCAATGTGTGGTAAGTTTTTGGTAAGACAAAAATGTGTCTTAAATGTTTTGATGAAACTGGCCCCAGGTTTCATCTGAATACCTTCAGTAGAACCGGAGATATCACAAAATGTCAAAGTTTTCGCATTACATCACATGACAACGACACCAAGGATATAGTAATGCCTCCGGTTTTCTCCTAAAACACCCAACCCCGGATGCAAAAAGAGACATATCTGCATCGGAAACTCTTACCTTAAATGGTGAGTTGCTTATATCTACTCCTTTATAAAACTTTGATGGAGTACTTTGTGATGACGAGTTTGACGGATGACGGTTTTTGTTAGGTGGCGGTGAAATAGCTGTTCCATTTTGCTGCTTCTTTTGATCCTGCTGTAGCTTAAGGATATCAGCAGATTCAATGATTTGATTGGCTGCATTGTTTGCGTTGTTTTTCAACGATCGTTTGCCGTATATCTTCTCTAGCAGCATATTCTACAAATGCACAAGCAACATATTAGCTTAATCCAGGGTTTTAGTCTGACATCAACAAATGACTCAATAATTGTAATTTGAGGGGTTCTTTCTTAAATTTTGGGAGTCCCTGCTTTAGATGTAGACTGTTTCATTTAGGCTATAATCTTATAGTATGTACATTCAGAGCTGTTCCCTAGTAAATGGAACAGAAATTGACAGAAGTATTTTAAAATTTGGGGCTCAACTTCAGGAAAGTATTGAAGACTGTTTTAAACAGTCTTCAATTCTTTTCTGAAGTTGTCCCCAGAGGGTCTTTGGGACTCAAACATATAGTTTTGAGAGTCCTCACTAACTATTTCTGCGTCTTAGATGTGCAAAACCTGCGTCCCTTAAAACCTTGATAACCAATTATCAGCTTTTAGATGGAAGAGTAAAATGACTTATGATTAATTGTTTGATCTGTTTCTTAGAAATTGATACAGCACTTCAAGAAATATCCTTTTGAGTATGAAATATAAAGCCTACTTAGAACTCTTGACCTGTAAACCCATTCTGTAACATTTTGTACTCACTGCGGTCAGTTTTAAAGATAATATACATGTACCTTGACTGTCATTCATGCATAAGAAAATGATAAATTTATCTTGAAATTTTTCAATCAATTATCGCAATCAGAAGCCCAATCCCAATGATTATAGACTAATCTTGTTCTATTATTCCATAAAAAATAATATTATACTGCCCTTTGTAGATTAAGCTATGAAAAACATTGTGGAAAATGAAGAAACTGCAATTTTTCCATTTCCCACAATGTTATCTTGCCCAGACAACTCCTCACCCCTATCAAAACAATTATTCCCAAGTTTAGTCATCTGGTAATTCCAACAAAGTTCTTTGACAACCATACTTTTGCTGTCAGACAAAATTAATTTTCACATTTACATTTATTTAGTTCAGACACTCAAAAAGGCACCATCTGGATAACGCGTTGCATGTCAACCTTTATCAAACTGAGAGAAATTATGCAAGTTGACCACGTTGAACATTTCTTTGTACTTAGCAGCATCTAAAATGATCATTTTACCTTCCTGAATAAGATTATTTGAGATTCCCACTCTGTTTGGCCTAAGCTAGACCTAATCCCTTTTCAATACTGGGGTATATCTATTTTATAGAATCCCAAGGTGGTCCCTTTTCACTTGACATGTCACATATGTGTAGCAATATGCTACCGACTAAACTGACTGGGCCCAGCTGATCATTCCCTGAGGAATTGTTTAACCAGGGGTGTGGAAATTTAAATTTTCTCCACTTGTCCATGGACAAGTAAAAGTTGATTTCTTACTTGTCCAGGATCAAAATGAACTTAACTGCAAAAAATGATTGATAAATATTGAGATAACATTGTTTTTTTATGAAGAAAATGCTGTAACCCAGCATTTTCTTTATTAAAGACTGTTTTTTATCCTTTGATGTAAACATTAGGATGACTTTTCTTCTAGATATGTTAAGTACTGTTCCAAGATTTGCTCTGGTATTAAGTTTTCCAGGGACAAGTGGCCTAGAAAAATGTACTTGCTCACAAGGAAAAAAGCCTTTGTCTGATTAGTCTGGCATGGGAATTCCTCACCATTGGTTTAACTATTTAAAGTTTTATACTAACAACTTGTTAAATATTTACACTATACTTACAACATCATCTCTATCTAGAGGAGTTCCAATCTCTCCTGGTTTAAAACAGATATAGGCTACAGTGCCATCACATGAACAACAGAGTAACTCTGTACCATTCTGACCCCTGTGGGATACAACCAAACAAATTAAATGGTAAATAATGGTAAATTGTTTGTAATTTAAGGAAAGCTTTCAAAATACAATGTAGTTGAAAACTTGCTCATTTTTTGAGAAATAAAAACAATTTTCAGTCAATCTGAATGCATGAAAATCATGGAATCATTTAGAATTATTTCATTAGAGAATAGGTGGTTGGTGACACAAGATGGACACAAGAAGGAAAATTTACCTAAAAATGAGTAACTAGTTATTTGGTTAGTCTAAATAATAGCGTGATCTGCTATCTACCACTGTTTTTATTTTTACTAGAATGACATATGTCCCTGTAATACTTGTTTATTGCTCACGACCAATTTCACCTTCAGCAGTGACCTTGAGGTTCAGCGTATCCAGACAAACTCTTCTCATGACACCTAGGGGACTTCGTACTCACCCTCGGGAACAACTGAACCATGTAATTTTCTAAATTATCCATTAATGTAGAAGTTGTAATCCGGACAAGAATAGAACACACAAACTTACAACAACCCCACAATTCTCCCCCCCCCACACACACACAAACAGAAGAAACTCCATATGCACATTGCCTTTTCAATCACACATTCACACCAAGCTTGACTCACACACAGGCAGAGGTAACACTTTACCTTTCCCCCATTTCATGGTGCTGAGCATAAAAAGCTATCTTACCATGATATATCCAGTATAGAATTGGTGAAGAGATCATGTGTTACTACCAGAGGTCGCTTTAATGCTGTTAACTGAAAAAGAAACATACATTTGACTAAAATGTCCGCTTGAATAACTTGTAATATCTTGTTGACCATTCACTACTGCAAAAGGGTCCCATTAAAATTACATTAAAAGACCATTAATGGCCCATGAAAACAAGGAAAACCATTAAAATGAGCCATTAGTCGTTGTAAAAAAATAATAATGGGTAACACTTTTAGCCATTAAAATGCTAACTAATGGCCATTAATTCATGATTTCACCATTAGAAAAACACGAAATGCAGATTAATATAATGGATCAGCATAAAAGTATTGGCATTAAAAAAGTAATGGACCATTACTTCTTGTTTTAGCTTTATTCATGCCCATCAACTACCATGAATATGTTTTTCATGCCCATCAATCACCCATGAATGATGGCCATTAAATAAAAAAGGACAAATAATGGCCATAATAAATATTGCTTAAAGTCACTGGCATTAAAACAAACTATGACAATTAATCATGGCCATTAATATATCATTGATTTTGAATCAGACCATTCATGGGCATTAACTTTGATTGTAATGAGATCAAAGAAATACTGAAAATTTTGAAAGTTCTTTTATTTTGATTCATGCCCATTAACTACCATGAACATTTATTCATGCCCATCATTACCCACTGAAGATGGCAATTAAATACCAAACAGTTACAAATAATGGCCATTATAGAAATTCCAAAAAACCATTTGCTCTTTATATTTTGAATCATGTCCATTAACTACCATGAACATTTATTCATGCCTACCAACCACTGAAGATGACAATTAAATACAAAATAGTAACAAATAATGGCCGATATAAAACACTCATTGCGTAACAAAAATCTTGACTTGTATCATGGCCATTAATATATCATGCAATTATAAATCAGATAATTCATGATCATTAACTTTTTTTAAATGGGGATGAAAGGAATACAGAAAAGTTTTAAATTTTTTTTTTCATTTTGATTCAGTTACTATCATGAACATTTATTAAAGCTTATCACCCATATAAATGATGATAATCAAATACGAAATATGATAAATAATGGCCATAATAAAAAAAATCAAGTCATTAATTGGCATTGAAAAAATTCAGACAATAAATTCTGGCCATTCATATATGCTGTTGAATTCTAAATCAGTTCATTCATTGCCAATTACATTATTTGAAATGGGTATTAATTAATGAGAAATTAAATACAGAATTAAAATTTTAACTACTTTCATTTTGATTCATGCCCATGACACAAACCATGAATAAGTCATTAAACAAAGTCATGGCCAAGAGAACCAGTCTAAAAGTGACCGTGAATCCAGTCTATGGAAATCCAACATGGCTGCTGTTTTCAAATGAAATTTCCATTTGAAATGTTTTTGCCTTATTCTCTTGTACATTGAGAAGAATAGCAAGCAGAAGGTATGTAAAGGGCTGAAATTTGATTATTTTAAATAGAATCTTGTACTGTTGGACTTGAAACAATTGATTAACAAAATATAAGACAAATTTTAACTGAAGGCTTTGAATTTGCAAAAATTGGAAAACAGATTTTATTTTTTTAAGATTTTAGTGATAAATCATTTGTGCAAATATACTCAAACCCCAATTAAACATTGTTGCATCAATTTTATAGTAGAATTGTATGAATAAGATCTGTCAAGTTGTATGATGTTTGTAGATTCGTACGTATGATTTTTCAACCCTATAGAAAACTAAAGATGACGAACATTTAAAGGGAAAAAATAATGGGCATGATTTGTATTAATGGGCATTAAAATAATATGCATTTAAATTTTCCATGGCCATCAATTTTGGTCCAAGACTGGTATTTTCTCCCCATTGTTTGGCCATTAGAAAATTAATGCCCATTTACAAAATTTAAGGGGTAAACTTTAATGGGCATAATTCGTCTATTAAAAAAAGTTAAGTACTTTTTCATGGCCATTACTTGGCAGACATTTTGACCATTAATTTGTCATTTTATTTTTAATGCCAATTACATTTTTATCAGGGCTTATGGGTAATGGGCATGGTAAAGCAGTGAAAATAAAATTCTTGCCCATTAATCTAAATTTGTGCCCAGCACAATGTCGCTTTTAATGGCCACTGCCCATTAAAATGTGCCATGAAAAATATTAATGGGTCATGAATTTAGCAATTATACAAATTCATGGCTACCATTAATATTAATAATGGCTACCATTAAAAAATCAATGCCCATCAATATTCATTTTTGTAATGGTCATTATTTCCCCAGTAATTACTCCTTAAAATCTAATGGTGTCCTTTCTCCATTTATGGCCATGAATGACTTCTTTAATGGCCATAACTCTCCCATTAAAATAATTTAATGTTAAATTCATGGCATCTTGATGGTTAATTAATGCCCAGCACAATGTCACTTTTAATGGGTGATGTTAATGGCTCAAGCCATGAATTTTTCATGGCTAATTCATGGTTGATCTTGCAGTAGTGATTCCTACTATAAGTTAAATTCTTTGCCCATTTGTATTTATATTACACTTTACATAACACAATTTGTATGAATTGAAAGAAGCTGTTAGAAGGCTAGAAGCTTTTTGACTGATTGAGAAAAATGATTCGAATTCAATAGCTAAAGAAAAGTCTTGTCTCAGGTAAGACAAATGATTAAACTCCTTAATGAAACCCAATATAAGTACCATAATTGTTGATATTCTAAAACATTTTTTAGATGAACAAGGACCATCTGGGTATGGTGTATGGTGTTAACCCCAGTCAGACTGCGCTGGCTTTCTAGGGTCAAAACTTTTTGCACTTGGCTGATTTTTTTAATCTATAAGCATTCATCATTTCTGCAGAATAATATTTGAGTCTGTGTGTGACATTTCCAACAATTTGAAATGTGCATGAGGAGCAAATATTAAGCAGCGTAGACAGCCACATACAGTAAATATAAAGTTACCTGATGGTCTACAGATACTTTTAGACCCTATCCATCTACATAACGCAAAGTGAATACTGGTCAGACTGCCCAGATACACAGGCTTGTCAGTCTTTGCTTTGATGTTATTTGAAAGTGTTGGAAATCCCATGCACAGACTCATTTCAAATCCAACCTCAAATAAACCTCTCCTCAATCCTATTCCTTTTTCAAATATCTTTTTACAGAGTTCCCAGATGGTCCTTTTTGGTATGATGGTATATATTTACCCAAATTGATAAAGATCTATCTCGACTGCCTATTGCACAACATGTATATTGGGTGGGCTGAAAAACAAATATAAAATATGCCAGAGAAACATTTCAAAAGTTGGGAGTGTAATTGATGGATCCCTGGCCCCTCCCCAAACCTTCATCACCACACACCCCTTAGATATTAACCCATCAATTATCTGCAAAATATATTGTCACAGACATGAATCAAAGCTAATCATCGAGGGGCAACCTAAACATCATAACTACAGCTTATTCAAGCTGTAGTTATGATGTTCAAGACACTTTATTTATGAAAATATTTCTAATAAAATAGCAGAAAATGTAGACCTTCATTTCATTATAAATAAGTGTTTTGATAGGTCAATTTTTTTATTGACAGCAGCAGTCTTTGCAAGTATGAGTCAAATGCCCTTCGTATATAAAAAGTGTTGGCAAAAGTTTCCTACATTATTAAAGCATCTTACTACTTTTTGCAATTATAGATTGCATGGAGTTTGAACTCACTTTTAATATTTCTTTTAAAGACACATAATAATGTCTAGAGCAACTTCAGCATAAACTTTTGGTATTTCACAAACAGTGATTTAACAATATCCTATCCAAACAAATAGGATATCTATATTCATGAAATACCAAATCTATTGAACGCCTCATTGTTATCTGTATTTGATTAGAGGTATAATAAATTAGGTATTTTATGAACACTAAAAGATATGTTTGTGAAACAAGAATACCCATGAAACAGCAATTTCCCAAAACTTTCACCTTGTCACATGATCTTGACCTTGGGAATTGTAGACGCATCATTTAGATCTATCATCATACCAAATATGAGCAGTGTATCCTGAATAAGCCTTGAAGTAATTGGCAATGTTTAGAATTTTGGTTAAGTTTTGCAGACAGACACAGACAAATGGACAAAAACACAGACAGACGGACAATGGTTAAAGAACATGCACCTGATCTTAGGATGCAGGGGCATAAAAATGATATTCTTTCTATCACATGGTCTTATTCGTTTTGATTATCGGATTAAATTCTAAATATAGTATAATTATTGATTCATGTTTTTCTACGAAAAATATACTGCCATTTTTCCAAAAAGAGTTTCCTACCTTTACTGCATCTTTCTTGAGGACTTTAGATAAAATGTTTGGATTAAATCTCTGAAAGTAGAAAGGGACATATCCAGTATTAACTCTTAAACTGTTGAATTTAAGTTTTATTTCAAACAAATCGCCAGTCTGGATTTTGTTCTTTCACAAAAATTAACTAGAAAGTAGGAAGTGTAGACTATGATCAGACTGCATGTCTATGCAGGCTGATCTTAGACTAGACTGTTAGTCAAACTTTGTTTATGACAAGAAAATGTCTTGATCAGCAGGAAAAACTGAGAAGGGCTATGATTTATATAGAATCTTTCTTTAACTTTTATAATCAAAATGAAAAGCAATATCCAGGGTTTTCCCTTTATGTTCAAAACAGGGGGTCATTTTGCCACATTCTGACCCCCTTTAAACTAGATAAAGAATGTTTCCTTGACAGTTTCAGGGGTCATTTAAAAAAAAGGGGGGGGGCCAAATTCAAAGAAACAAGGGGTCATGGAAAACCCCGAATATCCAACCACCATAATTGACTCAAATGAATTAATATAGCACATAACAAAGGCACTCTAACCGCAAGATACACTCAGCTGTAGGTGTGTAACTGAAAATACATCTAGGTCAAACAGGTACAAAATTGCATTTTGCTAAGTTTCCAAAGAATATAACAAATAATAGCATATGTAAAGGCAAGGTTAAAATCTCAAAAGCTATATATGGTAACACCAATGACAGTGAAGAAAATAACTAAAGATTTATGTCCCAAAACAGTCGACTTAACTAGGGAGATCTACAAGAGCAAAATAAAGTCTGAACCTCACCTTTGAGTAGCACAGACTTTGCAATAATGTTCTTAAACTATTTCAAGTTGCACTAAGTCAAGATGCTTGATATCTGCCACCAGATGCAAATATATGCCCTCCTTTTACAACTTATAAAAAGATAAGCATCTAGATCTGTCACTAAGCAAACTTATAAGACCCAAAGTGCTTTGTTCCAGTTCTTTAAACAGTTTTCAGACAAAGTTCAATAGTGATGTTGATCTTCCTGACAATAGGGCACCTCCTTGGGTCGTGGGCAACAAATGTTTGAAGTGTCATGATTCTAGGTCCCTTTATTTTTGAGATAAAAGTCTGGAAAAGAAAAAGAAGTACGAACAGACCAACTGGTGTAAAGTAGCATTTTCTATTTACCACAACAGTTATAGCTTTTCTATGCCCTACAAAGTCCAGAGTTGTTTTCCATCCATCTCTCTCCACAATCTGAGCTGTGGGTCCCGAGTTGTTCATTGCATGTGCTGATACCACATAGTGACCGTCCGGGGACCAGTCACACCGCAACACATGGGTTGTACCTCCACACTAAAAAACAAAAAGATTCGATGTGGTTTGTGTCATGGACTACCTATCTATTGTACTTGGGTGTTTAATGCAAATATTCACAAAATGATAAAAGACAAATAATTATAAAAACTGAAAATGGGACATGTGGAAAGTCTATAATGAGTGACCAAAGATAACAATTCATTAAACTAAAGTCCTGTGAAAACTAATATAGACAAAGGCACCACATTCACTTCCATAACATATTAAGAGTTACCCCTTTTAAAAGTTGGGATTGCTTTTACAATGGTGAAAACACATCAAGGGTCAAGCCAACACTAATGATAGGGAAATAACAATAACTCATCTTTTTATTCCAAAACAGCTGAAGTGATTTGCCAAAATTACTTTAATTTGTAGTTAATGAACACAAATCAATATTTTTACTTTTTTTTTCTTTTTTAATTTATCTACTTATCTTTAAAGTCCTTGAACTGTTCATGCTAGTTCATAAAACATATAATTCACTTTCTGCAAATTATCCCCAATTATTTTAATTAATAAGCATCAAAATACATTTAAAACTGACCTCCTTAAAAGGTTCTGTAACTGATATTTCCTCCTGCCAGTCTCTTGTTCTCCAGATTCGTAAACTTTTGTCATCCGACTGCGATGCTAGGTATTTACCCACAGGATCCCATGTGACTCCCTTCACCAGCCCTGTATGGCCCTTTAATACTGCTTGTTGTTCTGAAAGAAAAAGGGTTCTGGCTCAAAGGTTTAAAACACCTTTTTTCTTGTGAAATTTAATTGCTACAGTTTTATTTTAAATGAGAGTATCATGCATTCATTAGAGCATTCCACACAGATAGTTACTCTTGGCTGTCAAGTAGTGGATAAAAACTTGTAGGTTGAAAATAGTTGTAATTCCTACAAAAATACATTCACATTTATAGGCAGGGATAACTCTAAATGTATTTTTGTAGGAATTATGCCTCTTTATCTAGTATAGGTTGCTCTTTGGACAGGGAGGATAGATTCCAATATTGAAGCAAATGCCTGTTGTAATACCAGAGATATTTTATTAAACTAAATAAAATTGCATGACAGCCACAACTACAAAGAAAACAATACCAAGGCTAAAGCAATACTTAAGGTTGTAATAGAGAATTCACCCTAGCGACAGCACTGTGAATGTCTTTGAGGTTGAGGTTTATAAATACCTACTTACAAGGAAAGTTTTTTTTTGTTTGAATAGGGTTTTACACTGCTTTCAACATTTTTTCAGTAATATCGCAGTGGCCGGAGCACCTAACAATGGATTCCTGGTATTTCTATCATCAGTACTACCACTGTATCCTTTTCTAGCCTCCAGCTGCTATCCCAAATAGGTCTATAATTATCACCCTATTTTAGGGAGACAAATATTTGGAAAGGATGAGTGCGGCAGTCCAGGATCAAGTCCTGGACCTCTAGATTGACAGTCCAAGGCACTACCAACTTTGCTATGACTGTGGCTACTTACCAGGAAAGTTTTCAGCATTCCATACAATAACTGTATTGTCTATACTACAAGTTGCCAACCAGACATCATCGGGTGACCAGGCTAGATCTAACACATCTATAAGTATTGAATATTAAATCAGAAAAGATTTATAGTTCATTATATACAGAAAGAGCTAAAGATACCATCTTTTTTGGAATGTTCTCCATTTTCAATGAAATTCCTCCCTATTTTTTGAATCCAAGAATAGACAATGTTTTGAACCTTATGAATAGTGTTTGGAATGTGAGAATGAATAAATGTTTGTGAATAGTTTTGAGATAATTGTAATATGGGCTACTCGGTCAATAAAAACTCTATTTTGTGTTATTATTGGAATTTTCTTCAGAAGACACCAGGGTCTAGAAGAAGAACACCAGATTCATATTCCTATCACTTCCACAAATCTCAAACTCATACCTCCTGCATGCCCTCGTAGAGTCTGGAATGGTCGCCATGATTCTATAATCTTTGAGTCAGATCCAAACACTGTTGATCCCACACCATATCTATTGAATAATAATCATATACAATAAATCAAAAGCAGTTACACAATTCATTTTTTGTCTGATAGAAATAAGTTGTTGATTGTTTGTTTAAATGGAGTTTTACACCGCTATCGACATTTTTTCAGTTGTATCGCAGCGGCTGGAGCATCTAACAATGGATTCCTGGTATTTCTCTCACCAGTACAACCTTACCCAGCCTCCAGCTGCTATCTCACATGGGTCTCCAAGTATTAACCCATTGGTGAGAGACAAATCGTTGGAAAGAAGTATTTTTCAGTTATTTTATTTTTGGTGGGCAGAGCTACTGATAAAGGGGTATTTTGGATTTTAGATAAAAATATTTCTATGGTCATAGCAGAAATTTTATGTTGTTGATACTCAAAGAAATTGTCTGGCTAAGATGATTCCAATGAGTACCCACAGCATAGGGTTTCATTATGAAATAAAGATTTCAGACTGGATTTATCCCCTCTTATCTTTACCTCTGGCTGGGGATTCTTTCCATGGATTCTTGGTTCATTGTATTTTTCTCACCAGTACTTAAAATCCTTTCCCAGCCTCTAGCTGTTCCCCACCTTGACCCATGTTGCCTCTTTACAGCCAACTTCCAACATGTTCCCCACACATAGTTTACCATTTTTCAACCCATGCTCATTGAAAAATTGTCGGAAAGTATGTGTGGACCCCATCAGGGATAGGATCCTTGAACTGCTGGCCGACATACTAACTACTGCACTTTCATGACATCTCAACTAAATCCTTGATAATTTGATAGACCAAGCACCATTATTGTCTTTAATTTGAAATTAATATATTTCCATGTCATTTGCTAATTTGTAAGAAACTGCAGATAAGATTGTCCTGTACAGCCGTGAGCTTTAACTGGAATAATAGATTTATCGCTTTGAATATGTATTCTAGCATAAAGCAAAACCTTTGTATAGTTTTTTTATATTTCTATCATTGTGACACAGCTACATGTACTTGGTAAGAATCAGTGCGTTGGGCAAACTTAACTCCTGAAATTTTACTTGTTATAAAAATTACAGTTATCATACATGATGTCTTCCCAATTCATTCAAGTGTGTCTGAAATGTTTTTTTACCTATTGTATTGGACTCAGCATCTACGTCTGAGCTCAAATGTCCATTTTATTAAAAATTTTGCTTAAAGTTAAAGGACTTTTTCTAATGGTCGCTTAATAAAAGTGGTCACCCCACAAATTTTGTCTGTATACACCTACTTGCTTGTCTGCCACACAATCACCAGTTTATCATCACCCCCAGATGCCAGATACTTTCCACTGCCTGACCAACGAACACAGTTCACACAACCTGAACATGATCATGCAGATAAATATGATTTGATTGCCATCTGAGGATACAACTTTTTTATAGACTGGTAACACTATTAATAATAATTCCTTGTCTAGAAAAAATTAAGATCACATTTTATCACTGCTTACAGTTATTTTGGGGATTTTAAACATTGATAGTGTCCCATTAGTACATCAGTGCATCATAATCTTTCAATAAGCATCGATTTTTCATGCAAAGAGTTAGAACTTCTCTTTGTTCCCTACATTTGGAAGGAACAAAGTGGAGTTATAATAATCCACTAACCTGTCTTTTTCCTTGCTTTTCTCTTCAATGCTAGCTATGTAAATAAAGGAAGGGATCCCTAACAACCTGGAAGGATTCCTTCAGTAACAAGCAGGAATTCCCGTGAGTTCACATTGAAAATGAAAATGAAAATGTGAAAATACTATGGAATCCAGTAACAAGTCAGGGTTATAAGGGACGCAGGTTTTGCACATCTGAGAAAGTATAAACTTGAACAGTACGAAAGCCGGGAAGAAATCTGCCTCTGTTATAAATCTTGTCCAAGGGCATAAAAACATGACACGCACTACGCAGAAGCATAATAAGTAATATATTATTCGTTGAACAATATCGTCGATGATTGATAAATTATCGAATCAACACAAGTACAGCTTTTTAAAGCTACATTTGCGACATTTTGATCACCCGTCAACATTTTTATTTAGTACATTCTCTCTGGTTTGGCGCATTCCGTCTGTCTGTCCACCTCTCTTTCCCTCTCCCTCTTTAAGTCGGTTTCTCTCTCTCACTTTATATCTTTCTTCTTGATATTAGACATTTAACACAACATTTAAATTGTTTTTCGATATTTATAACATTGTGAAATTTTCTTCCTGTAAACGATATTGAACTCGCTTAACACTTATTACAGCTTGAAATGGTGACCATGTATTAATATATAGAAATATTTTATGTGCCAAAATGAAAAAAAAAGTGTATAAATTTGAAAAATGTTTCAGAAATAATTTTGAAAATAATGGGCATATTAGAAGAATTATCGGTACACAGACTAGCACACGCAGAAAGGGTTCCCTTCGGCAAATCATTTGTCATGTACGCTGTTGTGTAATCGGCAAGATGTCACAATGCTTCCAATAAACAAAACCACCCAGCTAGATGTAATTTATAAAACTTTATTACTTAATTAAACACAAGTTTTGTCCTTCAAGGATTCATATGACATGCCGCAAAAGACTAATTTTCAACCAATGATATACCTAGACACAACCTTTCATCGCCAACGGAATACCATCAAATTTGTGTTTAATTGAATTTATTTTTAAAATTATTTGCTTATGATATTCCTTCGTTACATTTTTGACAAATTCAAATAAAGTGAAAACATGGGTGAACATTTATGGATTAAAGAAAATGGATAAAAACGTGGAAAAGGAAATTTGTACCGACAAATAATTATAGTTTGAAGGAATTTCATACCATCTAATTGTCAAAGCCCTGTTGAGGTAGGGTTTTATTCAATATCTTGATTTGATTTTGCATAATATATTTGATTGACTTTGTAGTAAAATGGTTTTGACAAACCATCGAATGTGTTATGTCAAGCCTTTTTTATGTTTTTTTTTTTTTATATATATATATATATATCTGTATAATAAACAAAAGTTGAATCTAAATAATAGGTCACAGTGAAATATTACTCTCAATTAGATCAAATTGGATTTCCTTCCGAAATTTTTACCAAATTTACAAAGTGAACAGTCTGAAAAATGCCGATTTTAATTTGTGAGAGAAAAATGTTTATTTTTAACAAGATTACATCATAACAACGGCGTGAAAAATACTCTAACCATGCCATAGTTTCCGACTTAAGTTTATCCGGACCTTGTTGTTAGACTCGTGACTAGATATCTCAGATTTAGGGTATAAAGTAAACATATCTGTAGTTCCGCTTGCTTAGGTTTAAACTGTTCTGACTGCACAAGTTGATAGCCGTATAACAATATCGAACCTTCATGTTGTTGTTCGATAGCTGTGATAACAACAAGCGTTCGCCATGTTTACCTTCGAGAGGAATGCCTGCAATGACGTCACACCAAGTGCGCAAGCGCGAAAATCCGTTTTCGGCCAGATAAAAATTTCCAATAAATCACGGTTGTTCTTTTGTAAATATTGTCCCTTTCGATGTGTGTTTTTCGACGCGGATTTTTTATACCTTTTGATTTCAATTAAACTGATTGAAATATATATTGAGTTCTTGTTGAAAAATAGCTTTTCATTTGATCTTTAATCTACTAATTGCCTGAAAGAATAAGTATATACCTAAAGCAGGGACTCCCAAAAGTTAAGAAAGGACCTGTAATATCCCAATGATAGAGACAAAAAGCCCTGAACTGGTTATTGAAAATCTTCATTATTTATAGTGCTTTAGCTTAAGTTAATGTTGGTTTTATAGTCCAGTTCTTCATATGCAAAATACTATCAACTGACTTCAAACAATAACCCCGGGCATTCAAAACCTCATAACTATGGCTTGAATAAGCTGGATTTACGAGGTTTTGATTGCCCACTGACGATAGATACCCTGTAATTCACCTGGGTTTAGGTGAGCAAAGTAGAGAAATTTTTACAATTTTGATAAGAAAAATCATCAAAATTTAAGCAGAATTCACTCCCAAGTCTTTCCCCTCAAGAGTCCTGAGTCATTTCAGTAGAAAGCAATTTCTTTTCCACTTACCTAAATGATTGTCCATCTCACACAAGATTTTTGGTACATCAGTGTTGAGATTATCAGCCTCGGCCCTGACTGGAGCCATGTTCCAGATAATGATCTTCCCAGAGTCATCAACTGTGAAAATAAACAGATACAAGATGTGATGGGGAAACAAAATATTCAACAAGTCTAGTCTAGCTAAAAGGAGGGTTTGCAAGTCTGTAATCAAAACATTTTGTTGTCAGGGATAATTCTGGCTCAGAATTTATTGTGCTAAAAATCTCATCCAGTTGGAACACATTAGAAATACTGAGATTTCAATGACAAAATGAACCAAATCCTTTGTTAGAAATATATTTTGCTGAGATTTTTTTCTCATTTTATCAATTTGAGTGAGATTTCTGGTAGAAAAATTAGAGTATTTGCACAGATCTCGCCCAAAAATGATCCCTGTGTTGTTGGTACTTATTTGAATTGTTTGCCATTCCAATAATTACCAAAAGAAGAGGGTTTGTGGAAAAAACTCAAAACTGTACATTCTTAAGAAGTTTGACCTTAACAGATTTCAGATAACCTTGACCTCAGAATCACCAAATGTTCATTCATAATACCAAATTTGAGCATTATACATGTACATGTATCTTAAATAGAATATTAGACTCAAAGTCACCCAAGTTATTAGTTGTTTTGTTTTGATAGAAACTTACTAATTGGTGAAAAGAATTTATAATACTAGTAAAGCATATATAACAAACATACCAAATATGAACCTTTTATCTCAAACAGCATAGAATAGTAAATGAGCATGTACATGACATTTCCAACAATTAGAAATGTGCGTAAGGTGTAAACATTGAGCAGCGTAGACAGCCACAAACTGTCAATGTAGAGTAACCAAATGGTCTACAGATAATTTGAGACCTTATCTATCTATAAAATGCATAGTAAAGACTCTGATCAGACTGTGTAGATGCACAGGCTGGTCAGTCTTTGCTTTGTGCATATTGGAAAATGTTGAAAATCTCATGCACAGGCTTAAATATCATTAAATTGCCACATGCAGCATTTTTCAAAATTTGTATCAGTCTTATTGCTTTAAATACTGGTGTCTGTAAAAAGATAACTGAGCCTGTGCGTGACATTTCCAACAATTTCACACCTGCGTGATGTACGAACGTTGGGTAGGGCTGACAATGACAATACAATAATAATATATGTGGACAGCATAAAGATGGATTAAGACCTTATACATCAATATAGCGCATAGTGAAGATTCTGGTCAGACTGTGCGGCTGCACAGGCTGGCCAGAAGCTTTGCTCTGCGCATATTTGAAATTGTTGGAAATGTCACACGTTGGCTCAAATAAAACTGAGTAAAACATATACCTTGGCCTCCAGTTGCAAACCTTGAGCCATCTGGGTGAATGTCAACTGAGAAAATGGGCTGCCCTGAAAGTAAAACAAGAGGACCAAGATGGTCCTAGATCGCTCACCTGAGTCTCTATGACCCCTGGGACATCACATTAATTAGATAGGCAGATATCAAAAAGAAGATAAATGCCTAAGATCAATACCATGGAACGTTTTCAGCGAAGAGCCCGACAGATATGCTTTTTTGCTCTTTGATTCTATGTAAAAAGGGATGCACCTGGGTGGACCCAAATGTGACCTCAAGGTCTTGATATGAACAAACTTGGTAGGGGCCCACAAGATGATACTACATACCAACAAGAGGGCCATAGTGGCCCTAAATCGCTCACCTGAATGAACTGTCAAAAATTGTTTAAAGTAGATTTAGAAAGGATAATGAATTCTTACCAAATTTCAGGTCGATTGGGCAAAAAATGATGCCTCTACACTCATTACAAGGTTTTTCTAAGATATGACCCTGTGACCTCATTTTTGATCCCACTTGACCCAATTTCAAACTTGACCTAGATTTCATCAAGATGATCATTCTGACCAATTTTCAGGTTGATCCGGCAAAAAATATGGCTTCTAGAGTGTCTACAAGGTTTTTCTAATATTTGACCCTGTGACCTCATATTTGACCCCACTTGACCCAATTTCGAACTTGTCCAAGATTTCATCAAGACAATCATTCTGATCAAATTTCAGGTTGATTGGGCAATAAATTTGGCTTCTAGAGTGTCTACAAGGTTTTTCTAATATTTGACCCCGTGACCTCATTTTTGACCCAACTTGACCCAATTTTAAACTTGTCTGAGATTTTATCAAGACAATCATTCGGACCAAATTTCGGGGTGATTGGGCAATAAATATGGCTTCTAGAGTGCATACAAGGTTTTTCTAAGATTTGACCCTGTGACCTAGTTTTTGACCCCACTTGACCCAATTTCGAACTTGTCCGAGATTTTATCAAGACAATCATTCAGGCTAAATTTCAGGTTGATTGGGCAAAAAATATGGCCTCTAGAGTGCATACAAGGTTTTTCTAAGATTTGACCCTGTGACCTAGTTTTTGACCCCACTTGACCCAATTTCGAACTCGTCCGAGATTTTATCAACACAATTATTTTGACCAAATTTCAGGTCGATTGAGCAAAAAAAGTGGCCTCTAGGGTGCATACAAGGTTTTTCTAAGATTTGACCCCATGACCAAGTTTGTGACCCCACTTGACCTAATTTTAAACTTGTCCAAGATTTTATCAAGACAATCATTCTGACCAAATTTCAGGTTGATTGGGCAAAAAATGTGGCCTCTAGGGTGCATACAAGGTTTTTCTAATATTTGACCCTGTGACCTAGTTTTTGACCCCACTTGACCCAATTTCAAAGTTGTCCGAGATTTTATCAAAACAATCATTCAGGCTAAATTTCAGGTTGATTGGGCAAAAAATATGGCCTCTAGAGTGCATACAAGGTTTTTCTAAGATTTGACCCTGTGACCTAGTTTTTGACCCCACTTGACCCAATTTCGAACTCGTCCGAGATTTTATCAAGACATTCATTCTGACCAAATTTTAGATTGATTGGGCAAAAAATGTGGCCTCTAGAGTGCATACAAGGTTTTTCTAAGATTTGACCCTGTGACCTAGTTTTTGACCCCACTTGACCCAATTTCGAACTTGTCCGAGATTTTATCAAGACAATCATTCTGACCAAATTTCAGGTTGATTGGGCAAAAAATGTGGCCTCTAGAGTGCATACAAGGTAAATGTTGACGACACACGACGGACGACACACGACACACGACGGACGACGGACATCCACCTAACCACAAAAGCTCACCTTGAGCACTTCGGGCTCAGGTGAGCTAAACTAGAAAGCCATGAATGGCTTGAGTCGCTCCACAGGCTTGAAATAGCAAATCTAAGGTTTGCCTAGATTTTTAGATATTTTGGGTTCTACGGATGTTGAAATGAATTTCAAAGTTTCCACTATATAACATATAGAGAAATGACCTCTGCCCATAAAAGACACATATTTCATCCAATGACATTAACTTTTCACTGCATGATAGAGGTTCACTCAAGGATCATTCCAGTGAAATATGGTTGATATCCATTGATTACATTCTGAGAAAATGGTTTTAAAGTTTCCACTATATATATCATATAGAGAAATGACCTCCACCCATAAAATGTATATTTTTCATCCGATCACAATAATTTTTAATAGACTGATGAAGGGTCACTCAAGGATCATTTCAGTGAAATTTGGTTGATATCCATCGATTACACTCTGAGAAAATGATTTGCAAAGTTTCCACTATATAACATATAGAGAAATGACCTCCGCCCATAAAATGCACATTTTTCATCCGATCACAATAAATTTTGGTAGACTGATAAAGGTTCACCCAAGGATCATTCATGTAAAATTTAATTGGTATCAATTAATTAGAATCTGAGAAAACTCACTTTTTACCATATTTGGAAATTAGCCACGCCCATTAAATCCACGTTTTTCATTGGATCAAAATTTCTTGAACAACTTTGAAAGAGGGTCACCCATAGATCATTCCTATGAAGTTTGGTTAAAATTCATCCAGTAGTTTCTGAGGAGAAGATTTTTAAAGAAAAAGTTTACGACCGGACGCACGCACGGACGGACGGACGACCGCACGACGGACACAACGCCATGACAATAGCCCCAGTGGCTTTCAGCCAGTGGAGCTAAAAAGGAGAATACAGATTTTATAGAATGACCTAGTACTCATTTGATTCTTGAATGTTCTGTAATGTACAAATATTCATTATACTAATTTTCTGGTTGATTGGTAAAAAAAAGTGACTTTCATAGTGCATACAAGTTTTTTTTAAGATTTTTTTTTAAGATGTTATCCCCTGACCTAGATTTGGTATTGGCAGACCTATTTCTAAACTCATCCAAAATTTCTTCAAAATAAGCATTGTGACCCAATTTTGACCCTATTTCATACTCGTCTGAGATGTCATGAAGACAAAAATTGTGACCAAATTTCAGGTTGATTGGACAAAAATTGTGGCCTCTAGAGTGGGTACAAGATTTTCTAAGATTTGACCCCATGACTTTTTTTTTCACCTTATTTGACCCAATTTTGAACTTGTCAGAGATTACATCAAGACAATCTTTCTGACCAAATTTCAGGTTGATCGGGCCAAAAATGAGGCCACTAAAGTGGGTACAAGGTTTTTCTAAGATTTGACCCCGTGACCTAGTTTTTGACCCCATTTGACCAAATTTCAAATTTTTCTGAGATTTCATCAAGACAATTATTGTGACCAAATTTCAGGTTGATCAGACAAAAAATGTGGCCTCTACAGCGCAAACAAGGTTTTTCTAAGATTTGACCCTGTGACCTAGTTTTTGACCCCAGTTGACCCAATTTTGAACTCATCTGAGATGTCATTAAGACAAAAATTGTGACCAAATTTCAGGTTGATTGGACAAAAATTGTGGCCTCTAGAGTAGGTATAAGATTTTCTAAGATTTGACCCCATGACCTTGTTTTTGACCCTAGTTGACCCAAATTTGATCTTGTCAAAAATTACATCAAGACAATTATTGTGACCAAATTTCAGGTTGATCAGACATAAAATGTGGCCTCTACAGTGCATACAAGGTTTTTCTGAGATTTGACCCTGTGACCTAGTTTTTGACCCTAGTTGACCTAATTTCGAACTCGTCAGAGATGTCATGAAGACAAAAAAAGTGACCAAATTTCAGGTTGATTGGACAAAAATTGTGGCCTCTAGAGTGGGTACACGATTTTCTAAGATTTGACCCCATGACCTTGTTTTTGACCCTAGTTGACCCAAATTTGAACTTGTCAAAAATTACATCAAGACAATTATTCTGACCAAATTTCAGGTTGATCAGACAAAAAATGTGGCCTCTACAGTGGGTACAAGGTTTTTCTAAGATTTGACCCCGTGACCTAGATTTTGACCCCAGTTGACCCAATATCAAACTTGTCCGAGATTTCATCAAGACAATTATTGTGACCAAATTTCAGGTTGATCAGACAAAAAATGTGGCCTCTAGAGTGCATACAAGGTTTTTCTAAGATTTGACCCTGTGACCTAGTTTTTGACCTCAGTTGACCCAATTTCGAACTCATCCGAGATTTCATCAAGACAATCATTGTGACCAAATTTCAGGTTGATCTGGCCAAAAATGTGGCCTCTAGAGTGCATACAAGGTTTTTCTAAGATTTGACCCTGTGACCTAGTTTTTGACCCCAGTTGACCCAATTTCGAACTCGTCCGAGAATTCATCAAGACAATCATTGTGACCAAATTTCAGGTTGATCTGGCCAAAAATGTGGCCTCTAGAGTGCATACAAGGTTTTTCTAAGATTTGACCCTGTGACCTAGTTTTTGACCCCAGTTGACCCAATTTCAAACTCGTCCGAGATTTTATCAAGACAATCATTGTGACCAAATTTCAGGTTGATCTGGCCAAAAATGTGGCCTCTAGAGTGCATACAAGGTTTTTCTAAGATTTGACCCTGTGACCTAGTTTTTGACCCCAGTTGACCCAATTTCAAACTCGTCCGAGATTTTATCAAGACAATCATTGTGACCAAATTTCAGGTTGATCTGGCCAAAAATGTGGCCTCTAGAGTGCATACAAGGCAAATGTTGACGACGGACGTCGCACGACGCACGACGCACGTCGCACGACGCACGACGGACGACGGACATCCACCTAACCACAATAGCTCACCTTGAGCACTTCGTGCTCAGGTGAGCTAAAAATGAAAGCAGTGTGCCCTCTGGTATCAATTACAGAAGATTTTAAAAGATTTTCGCACTTTGATTCTATGTCAAAAGGGTTGCGCCCAGGTGGAGCCCAAATATGATCCTAGGGTCTTGATATGAACAAACTTGGTAGAGGTCCACTAGATGATGCTACATACCAAATATGAAAGCTGTCTGCCATCTGGTTTCATAGAAGAAGATTTTTGAAGATTTTCATTTTTTTACCCTTCATGCTCCTAAGAGATAAAGGGATGCACCCATGCAGAGCCCGAATATGACCCAAGGGTCTTGATATGAAAAAAATGGTAGAGGCCCACTAGGTGATGCTACACACCAAATATTAAAGCTGTCTGCCATCTGGTTACAGAGAAGAAGATTTTTAAAGATTTTTGCTCTTTGATTCTATGTAAAAAGGGTTGGGCCCGGGCAAAGTACTCAATGTACTCAGGGCTTTTTCGCCTATTCCTGCGGGGCCGAATTTCGGCCCCATTCCCAATCCAAAACGGCCCCATTTTTTTCCCAATTTGAATAAAAAATTCCCAAAGCTATGTTCCATTTTTGATTTTCTTTTTTCTAAGGAAGAATAGAAAAGTAAAAAATGCGCTCAACGTTATTTGGAAACGATAAAAATTTCAAAGTACAACATGTATAAGTGCCGAATAACCATTCCTGTAAAGCTAGTCGAGTATGAATAAATCGATAATATGGTTCCCGCATAGATAGCGGTAAGTCTTCGGATCGCGGGAACCCAATCTCCCGAAAATACGCATATTTTCGTATAGCTTTACTGTTTTTAATAAAAAATGAAAGATCGTAGTTTCGTTGTCTAAGCGAAGATGTCAACAACGGCTGAATTATAATAAAAGCGGGGAAATATGAAATAAGTTTGTGATGTTGGGCTCACACAATAGTTGATTCATCTTTCGTGAAGAGACTTTGAAAATGCCATTCCAAATCTTGTTTGAAAGTTGATTAATTCGGCTGATATAGGCGACAACAATTCCCTAAAACCTTCGACCAGTAATGTAAATGACGATAAGTCATGCCCTATTTATGACCCCGTAACATTTTTTTTGAGTCCAGTTCTTCTGATCAAGTGACTAGTGAACAAACAAGTCATTGAATTTTTTACTGTTCAGCATTAACAAACTCACACGAATCACGGTGAGTAGAGATCTGGGTTCAGTCACAGGTAGCCAAAACGGGTGGGGATGGTGTTAAAATTAATCATTAAAATTTTTTTTATGTAAATCTTTTCATGGAAATATATGATATAGTCAATATGATTATTTTGAAAAAAAATGTTAATATTATGTTTTTTATTGTGGTTAATGTTTGGTAATATTACACTATCCCCACCTATGGTGCCTACCTGTGGATCCAGTCACTTGAATATATGTACACCTATTTGAAGTTCTCTCACCTAGAACACCAGACAAAACTTAATGATTATTGTTATAGATCTTGGTGACCCACCCAGTTCAAAGTTGGATGACTGTGTGATGAATTCAGAGCCAAAAAAAAAGGAAACTGTACATTAAAGATTTGAGTGTCATGGGATGTGTATAAGCTAATTTGATTATTAAAGCAAATGTTACAATTTATACAAGTTTTATTTTTTCCCAATTAAAGGGTTTTGTCGATATTTTTTTCCCAAAATGGGGCCAGGGGCCCTTTCCCAAAATACCTGGAAAAAGCCCTGAAGTTGGATGACTGTGTGATGAATTCAGAGCCAAAAAAAAAGGAAACTGTACATTAAAGATTTGAGTGTCATGGGATGTGTATAAGCTAATTTGATTATTAAAGCAAATGTTACAATTTATACAAGTTTTATTTTTTCCCAATTAAAGGGTTTTGTCGATATTTTTTTCCCAAATTGGGGCCAGGGGCCCTTTCCCAAAATACCTGGAAAAAGCCCTGGTACTTTAATAATACACGTATTAAAACAAATCCTTTGTTATGAGGGTACTCATCTGAATCGTCTCTTTGTGACAATTCAAATGAGTACCAACAAGCAGGGATAATTTGGAGTCAGAATAGCATGTGTAAAAAGATGTCATTTAGCTAAATCTATCGAGAAATAAAGAATTTTAGTGATAATTTTTAACAAATCAATGGCACAGTGCAAAACAGTTGGAACTGCCTATATAATTATATAGGCAGTTACAAATGATTTAAACTCAGCCAAGGGAATCCTTCACTACATTCAATTTTGCTTTGAGACTTTTCTCTAAGCAAGTTTCAAGGAGATTTCTGGCAGAAAAATGGGAGAATCTCTCAATATCTCACCCAAAAAACTGATTCCTGAGTTACGAAATCGGAATTTATTGAAAATAATGTATTTAGATCGTCATAACCCTCTCTTATCTGTACCTCTCTGCAAGGGGTATAAGGGAGGCAAGTTTTGCTTGTCCAAGACATTTATTTATCAGTAGAAAGGAATGTTATAACTATCTATCAAAGGAATGTTATAACTATCTATCAAAAGTCCATAAACCCTATTTGAATCAGAAAATAATTGAAAAATGTTGTCAGTATCACAAGCACTGTTTCTTGAAAGATTATGGTAGTGAAAAGATGTAAATGTTGGTTGCTACTATAAGGTAAGCATTTGGTACTAAGCTTTTAACAAGAAGACGAAGGATAATTCGAGGATTTCAAGAAAATTGGATAGAAAAGGAAGAAATATGAGAGAAAACAATTTCCAAAGGGCCATATAAAAGTGTTCAACTTATATAGCCTGTTTGGTTATATCTGGGCCTCGTGCACTATATGAACTATGATTATTCATTCTATTTCAATGTGTTTTTAGAACAACCATGGTACAAGAAAAAGCAAATGAAATAAATCTAAATATCTGTAACAATATATATCAGTGTTATGGTGAGGCCACAATTATGCAACAAACTCACATAAAAATTGTACATGTATCATGAAATCTTTGCAAGATGCGACTTTAGTCCCACGTAGATAACATGCTTGAATTTCAACGGAAATGGTCCAGGACACCTTTTATTATACATGAAAGCAAAAGAAGCAGCCATCAAGGATTTTCCAAACTAACACCTGCTGCTTGGTTAAAGGTCAAATTTTAATTACTTGTAACCTACTATCCAAGAATTCAATGTGCTTTACCATTACAATTTCAGGAGTCTCATGCAAAAAATAAAATCCCTATGCCTTTTTTAAGTCAAGATTGATAAGTAACTTTAGATGCAGGAAGAATGAGATGCAGTGTTTTTCAGTTTCACATTGCACATAGACTGGTCCCACTGTCGACTATCATAAAAGCCAACAGGTAGTCACCAAATTACTGTCACATGGTATTGGCTTTTCAATATTTGATGACGTATGGGCACCTAGCACTTCTGATTGGATAATGAATTGTTTGTAAACAACAAGTCAGGAGGGGGCACTATTTTGCGCGTAAGTTTGTTTCTTAAGGTGCTTTATTCCCACTTCGTCTAATCCCATTTCGTCTACACTATAAAATTATTGGTTTAGACCAAAAATTCCCATTTGGTCTAAAACCTTTTGACACCTAATTGTATCAATTTTCCATTTCGTCTACAAAATGGCTTTTTTACATGTTATGAGTGTCATAGAGGTGTTAATGTCACAAAGGTGTCATATACAGCCCCCCCCCCCCCCACACACACATACTAAGTAGTTTTCTTATAAATAAATAAAATCAATTTATAATTTTGAATTATAACCTCTTAAGGATTCAAAGATTATGTTACTTTCAACAAATATTTTATTGGTTCTAATAAAAGTTTATCAGGAAATAAGTTAAAAGTAATATTCAAAACCTTTTTGCTATGCATTAAAACATTAAGGTGAACTTATTCATTATGATATTATAAGAAAATATATGATAAACATTAGACATAGCATATTTTTTTTATACAAATGAGTAAATAAACTTTTAGACCAAATGGGAATTTATTTAAATATAGGTTTTAGACGAAATGGGAATTTTACTTTTAGACCAAATGGGATTAGACGAAGTGGGAACAACCCCTTAAGGTTATGTCCGTATGAAAGTATACATTCATAGATAATCTATATCACCCTAAAGTTTTTTCGTCAGTAAGTAATCTTTTTACACATAGATTAATGAATGAATGCCATTTTAGCTTTAACTTTGTAACAGGCCGGAGCCTCGTTTTCATTTTTATAGACTAGAAAATAGGCGGGATAGGTCTCTAGACTATGGACGAAGAAATCGGTGTATACCTGTCAGCTTCATACACGAGTCAACTCGACAGCAGAATCAGTCTACATTGCACATTACTAGCCACTTCCTTTAGCTTAATAAAATTGAAAACAGCTAAAAACAGATTGTACAATCATTGGGCAATGTATAAAACTGCAATGTGAAACTGAATAACACTTCAAGGTAAATTTGCAGATGAAATGTAAATGTTTTTGGCGTTTTTTTCCTATCAGACACAATTTCTCTTCCATTTAATTTGTAGAAAGTCACACAAAATGGAAATGGGTCGACGTATTATGTGGACGAAAGCATACTATTATCAATTGATTGCGCTTGAATCAAAGTGTTTGTTGTTTAAACTCAAATGAGTCAGATTTCTACTGTAATTCTTTAAAAAGTTGGTTTATTAAAACGGAATAAATGTTTACCGTCTTTTGATTTGCCTTTGTGGACAACCCAGGCCGGCTTCACAAGCTGCATGATCGAAATAAAATGAATTTAAATCAACTTTGCATGATCTGAGTCGTTGGCGTCTTTATTTCTTATGACACTTAGATGACTGTCAGTGGCATTTAGGACAATTTAAATCATTTTTTCAAGTTTATTTTCTCTACCAAATGAAGTCAGATAGCGCGGAACCAGATCGAGGTAAGGTCAAGGTCATTAAAGATCTTTGAGGCGAAAGGAAATTATATAAAGACAAGTAATTTTACCAATTATTGAGGCAGCGGCGGAATTTCTACTACTTATTTGATAAAATCTACCAGGAATGAGCGTCGTATATTTTCTAATAATTTGTTTAAGATATCATAAAATTATGTAAATACTAATTTTGCTCTGAAACTGCATATCTTCCACATGTTATTGTTTAAAGATCAGATTTACGGATAACTTACATGATTTCGTTAGTAAACAAAGCATACAAAAATCGCATTATAAAACAATTTGCCTGCGATTTCTACTAGAAAAAAAAAACACTTTAAATTCACAATTCGGGTAGTAACTACGACGAGCATGTCGCCCATTTCACAACAATATGGGCGTGTGCGGGAGATTTCCAACGATTTCAAATATGCGCAAACTCAAAGACCCTGACCAGTCTGTGCATTCGCTCAGAATGTCCTGAGTCTTTACTTTGCGTTTAGTAGATAGACAAGCTTTCAAAGTATCTGTAGAGCATCAGGTAACTCTATACTTACAGTATGTGGCTGTCTACGCCTCTCAATGTTTGCACATTACGAACATTTCAAATTTTTGGAAATGTCACACACAGGCTCAATTATTTCATAGAAAGTGGCAGAAAATGTCGGAGTTCTACAGTCTCAGTTTAACGGGTTAGTCATTTCCGGCAACCAATGTTTTCATTTATATGAGAAAACTTTCAATTGCACACTTGGATGAAGCAATTATCTTCAGAAACACAAATCTCCACCACATGCCACATGATTTACGTGAAAGGATTTCTTTGCGGCCTACACTACGGGACTGACCACACCAGATAGATAGATAGATTTTATTCAGGTAAAATAGGGAATGACAGTACATGGTAAAATATTATGTACACTTTGATAAGTGCATGGGCGTAGACACGGGTGCGGCAGGTGCGGCATTCGCCGCACCAATAATTGCCGTAGATGCGGCATGCCGCTACAATAAAACTGGATTATGTTGACCGCTAAATGACTGAAAATGTATGTGAGCATATAACGGATGAATAAAACGTTTGTAAAACATGATGTCTTATAGTTCTTTTAATCCACCATACACAACGAAATGCCAGCATCCAGGGATGACTCATCAATAATCTAAACTTCCAAGCGTCTGTAGAATGGTAATTCTATTTACTTCCGTTTTCTGTTGATGTCAAACATGGTCAGACCCCACCCGATCTTTGGCCTTCTTTGTTCTATATAAAATTGCTCAAATTTCAGGTGCTGCAACGCATTCCACAACACTTCTCTTATATATTACGTCATTAGCGCTTCATCTACATTCATAGATCTATCTTTTGAGACTAAAGAAACTTGGTCAAATCAGGTTATCTTTTGGACTATTCAAGCGAGAGTAAAGGCACCGTCTTTTTCCCACCCATGAAGAGGACAGTTAGTTCGGGTACGCCCCCCCGTCCCTTATCCGTCCTCCCGGAAAGGAAATCGTGTACAAAAAAGATCGAACCAAGCGTTATATTAAAGAAGAGATTCAAAACTAGCAAAAAATCACATAAATATGCACGTGGATCACTATTCTCCACTTCAAAATGCCATTTTAAAGACGAACTATTTTTTCTTTAAGATCTACTTTTACCATACAACGACCTCCGGAAGTAAATTCCAGTGAGGTCACTCCACATGCGATTCCCTGTGAGTACATGGTGAGTTGTTAATGTCATTATCGATTAGTCCTCGTACTAGGGTTAACCCTTTCCTGTTTAATCCCTGCTTTTTACGTGCCTGGAAATTGCTCTAAAATGACTCAAAAATTGTGATCAAGTATAGTCTAGAATGCACCACATCGCACCATTTTTTCAAAAAATTTCCGGGGGGCATGCCCCCGGACCCTCTAGAAGGGCTTCGCGCCTTCGGCGCTCGCATTCGCTCCTTCGGAGCTCAGTTTTGCCGCACCAATGTAAATAACATGGCTACGCCACTGAAGTGTGATATGCCTTTACCGTAGTTCAGTGTCGGGAATTTAAAATAAAAACGCACCCACCCACCCCTAAAAAAACAACACTTTTGATCTATTCTCATCTTATACGACAACTAAAAATATCAATAATTTAAAGTAAAGATTTTGCTATTTTGAGCGGCGGACGCATTTTTGGATTACTATGCCTACTTCAGACAAAAGCTCGCAAAAAAGGCTGTGTACTAGAAAAAGCTTTCACGGGTGTATTAACTAATTTTCAGATAATCAGAAGGCAGGAAGGCAGGAATTTTGAAAAACGCGAGTAAAATCAATTATCATCTAATAATTTTATGAAAATACTTCAACCTAGTGTCCATTTACTGAACGCAAATGAAGTATCGCCGGACTGTGCGGGTACAAGTTTAAATCTTTAACTTTAAGGGTAGTCATCCGTAATAGTTCCGCAACATTTCAGCAGTCATAAACTCTAACAGTGTTAACCGAGGTTTCCTAATGATTTCATTAGGAAACATCGGTTAACATAGTCAACGATCTGTAGTTCCGAATGATGTTATGGAAATATTACGGGCCAACAACCTTAGACGTATGGTCGTTTCACGATTAAAACATTGTCAATACAGATGTTTTGGAAACCAGCTGCTGAAATGCCAACCTCTCGCTCATCATATAGCCGGCCCAGACAAATATTTAAAGTATTTTGCGAATAATAAAAAAATTGGGACCACGAGAGGGGTCAATGACAAAAGGCGTTTTCGAAACATGTTACATAAAATAGCTTGTTTTCTGTAATTTATATCCTTGAAAAAATAGTCAGAATTTCAAAATGATTTATGAGATATGCGAACTCAGCTTGGGGAGTTGTTTCACTGCATCAAAAAGACCATAAATCGTAAACTTAAAAAATGAAATAAAATGATGTATGAAAAACTGTAGTAGCTTGACATAGTTGAAATATTATCCTTTTCAATTGCTGTAAGAATCTTTAAGCCGAAACAAAAGCTAAATGCGATAGTTTTTATACGACACCCGAAAAGGTACAATACTCTGGTCTGCTTGCGCAATACGTTCACAAAATGTCTAGTTTTGTTAACACAAATGCTCTCATTTCTGCAATGATTTTCAAGGCAATTGTTTTATATAAGGTTTTTTTTTTTTGGTCTTATACATTTTCAAATCAGACCTTTGCCTTGAATTATCTATACGAATGAATTATGGACCAATCACCTGTTGTTGGGGAACCTTAATATCGCTTCTTCAACAATTTGTATCGTCCACCAACAAAAATGTCTGGCAGAAACATCTGACATTAACATAGATCATTTTTATAAGGTTAATTCACGTTTTTGAGGGCGTTAGCATTTGCAGAGACCCGAAAAATGGTTTAACGCCCGAGTGCGAAGCACGAGGGCGTTAAACCATTTTGAGGGTCTCTGCAAATGTTAACGCTCGAAAAACGTGAATTGACGCTAATACTGCATAAAAATAAAGACCATAGTATTTATTCAAACACAGGCTGCAAAATAATTCATAGGAACGCTTAAAACTAGCTCTTAACCATCTAATGTGCCAGAAAATAGCGTTATACATTGCAACCTCATTCTTTTAATACTGACGTTGCTTGGTAATTTTATGACGTCACAAAATTTAACGCGGGGATAGGATCAACGTCTTTATTTATACTCCATATTAATATTAAACAAAGAAACTGATAAAGTGTATATGCCCTGACTGAGGATATATAAGTAATATTCTTTAATATCAATAAATGTGACTCGTCATGTGAAAAAGGACCATCTGGGAACTCAGTAGAATGTATATATGAAAAAGATATTGGATCAAGCTAAAGGTCAATCAGGCGATGCATTTCGTAAATAGTCACATAGAGAGGTAGAAGGACAAGGTCTTTTGGCAAGTTCAAATGTTGAAAATAAACATCTGCTTGCTCGATACAAATTTTACAACCAACTCGTCCGCTTGCAGAAAAAAGGCGCAATCGGGACAAGCCAAGTACACCAGTACCGCTTTGAAGAGAAAAATAACACATTCAAATTGCCAAATTGAAGTAGGAAATCAAAAGACGGTCAAATAAAGTCAAAGCATTTGGGACCCATCACGCGAAAAGATGCCATATCGACGACTTGTCAACCCACCGACTTGTCATCTTGTGGCAAATTGCATCTCAATCACCGCAACCGGGCTCAACAAAAATGGAGTGCTGTTGATTAATATACTTATTAAAACATTTAATGTGCATTAATCAGTTGATATTAACAAACGGCACTCAATTTTGGAGTGCTCAAAGACCGACTACCCTCGGAACTTTTCGCACTTCCCATATAGTCCTTATCAATCAGAAATCCCGCTAAATGAGATTTTTTAAACGTCATAATGAGCGATTTTCGATAATTCGAGTGAAAACTTTCGACGTCGTTATGACTACTCGTTTTAAGCCAATACACAACCATCTTCGTTTCCTCACTAAGATATCTTAAGATTCTTCTTAAGACACTAGAAATCTCGCTCTTCCGAACGCCGTTCATATTAAAAATCTTAATAAAATTCTTAAGAAACTTGCTCTAACGAACGCACTTCTGTGTGATTCTACGGAATAAACCTCGGGTTAAATAAGGTCTCAATAATGAGCACGCGACGTTTCGCACTTGGGTTAAACAGCGTCGGACTAGTGTTGCCGCTAATGATGACGTTGCGTAAATATCAAAGTACTGAAAGTACTGATAAGTTGGAATGCGTTCAATTTGCCTAATTGTTGAATAGGAGAAATAAACAGTGATAATAGACCCTACCCAGCCATTCATTACAGAGGAGACTCAAAACTAGCCTGTCCTGCCACGGCCATATTTATGGGATAATCAAAATATTGCAAACAATTTTTGTAGAAGGTCATCAAAGGAACATTCTGGTAAAATGTCATTGAAATCGGCCAAGTGATTCAGGAGAAGATGTCATTCAAAGATTTCCGTTTCAGAAAAAAACCGCCCTGCCACGCCCATATTTATTGGTCAATCAAAATTTCGTGATTTTTTTTTAAAATAGGGTCACCCCAGAAACGTTCTTGTATTCCTGAACAAAGCGGTTCAGGAGGAGATTGCGTTTAAAGTTTTCGGGCTAAAAATAAGCCCCGTCCTGCCACGCCCATATTTATTGGCCAATCAAAATTTCACGACCAGTTTTCGAAAAGAGTCACCAAAGAAACATTCTGGTAAATGTTTCATTGAAATCGGCCAAGTGGTTCAGTCGTTCAAAGCTTTCGGGTTCAAAATAGGCCCCTCCCTGCCACACCCATATTTATGGGTCAATCAACATTTCGAGAACATTTTTTAAAAGGGTCGCGTAAGTAACATTCTGGTAAAGTTTCATTAGAATCATCCCAGTGTTTAAGGATGGGATGTCGTTCAAAGATTTCGGGCTAAAAATAAGACCAGCCCTGCCCCGCCCATATCTATGGACAAATCAAATTTTGGCGAACAAGTTTTTAAAAGGTTCAACAAGGGAACATTCTTGTAAAGTTTCATTAGAAATAGACCAAGTGGTTCAGGAGGATATGGCGTTTAAAGATTTTGGGGACATATCTACTGGCCAATCAAAATTTCACGAACAGTTTTTTGAAAAGGGACACCCAAGGAATATTCTGGTAAAGTTTCATTGAAATCAGTCCAATGGTTCAGGAGGAGATGAAGTTTAAGGATTGTTGACGACGGACGACGCACGACAGACGACGCACGACCGACTCCTAAAATCTCCCCTTGAGCACGTTGTTCTCAGGTGAGCTAAAAGCAAACGATTTTCATTTCGTAGACAGAAGTATCTAGGCAGAATAAATAATTAGGCTCATGAATACAAATCCGAAGATACTTCGGCACAGGACGAATATCATATAAATTACAAGCATGCGTGCACTTAATAGTATACCGATACACAGGTCACCTAGTCATGTAGCAAACGATTCAATTTAAATAATAATAATAATAATAATAATAATAATAATAATAATAATAATAATAATAATAATAATAATAATAATAATAATAACAATTTTTGCTTGTGTGAGACTGTGTGGGGGGATTTCATTTCCAGTCAAAAAACATAAATTGTATGTAAAAAACGAAAATGTGTATAATTTTCACCCGCATCTAAGGATTATCAAATATTAGACTCCATTTATGTATTTATTCACTAGTTCATGAGGGTGACCAACTATCGCCGTTACAGTAAAAAAGCATGGGCGATAACGGGTACTCCAACTTTACGATTTAATTCCACAGGTTAGTCGTGTTTTGCTGAAGGGAAAAGATAGGCTTTTTAATTTATTTAAATCACAAAGGCCAAGTTCAGGTCAATATCCTTCCACTATAGTATAAAACAATTGGTCAAAAGTTAAATGTGTAATAGGGTCTTTCAGAAAGAGAAACTAGACCCATAAAGAAGCTGTTTCATAACAGGTCGCGACATTACCAAATAAGCAGATCACGTGATTGGCTAGTGTTTTTGTCAATAGCTGACTTTATCGGACTTGACTTATCACATGATTCCCAAATATAGTAATGCAAACATGTGATACTAGTAAATTCGTACTAGTTTTTTACTTTTAATAAATATCGTTAAAAACATAAATTAGCGTGATAATAATATACATGAAGTAATCGTTGTGTATTTGTACAGCATTATTATTTTTGATGTCATAAACTGTATGTCTATGTCAAGTTGAGATATAAAATAGGCCCTAAGTGTATTCACATCCTGTTCACGTGATGTGTGTTATCAAAAAACCCGAAATAAAATTATCTTGTGTTCATTTTGCGGTTTTGTTAAATCTAAGTTGGAATTGCTCCGCATTCCAACTTAAAAACCAACGAAAGACCTAAAGTGGGCATATTATAATTTGATAACATAATGTTTCTGGGTTTCCCCATCGAATTACAATATGACCAATAGATCTCTTTCGCCATTCGGAGAGTATTAGAGAAAATTGTTTCCTTATTGACCAAAGAAGTCTACCACTAGAAGCCGAATTATGTGAAAAAAATGACCCAGAATTACTGCACTTACGTCCGAGCTACTTTCAAGTTTACAGAAAAGACCGAACGATGGTTCGAACTGGTCCTTAATTGCTGTCCGTGTAGTCCCCATTTACGTGACATGTCTCATAAATTTTAAGAAATTTTGAATGAAATATACATCTTAAGTAAAAAGGCATAATTTACACAAAACTTCTTTCGGAGTAATCTCTCCTAATAGCATATATTTCCTCTTTTTGAAGAGAATATGCATGCCAAGTTTCAAGGAATTGTCTTCAATGATAAAATAGATATGACCAAGGTTCAAGTTGCTACGCATGCACCTTTACCTACGCCTACACGACTAAGACAATGCCTACCAGAATAACGCGGTTTTTGGTGTCAAAATAACCGATCTATAAATTGCCAAGTTGTCGTATGAAAAACGTTTAAAGAGCGGCCTCGCTCGCACGTTTGTCCATGTAAATTGCGAGGTGTCATTTCTCAGAAGATTCGTGAGCATTTTTTAATGAACGAAGAATTGGTTGTAATTAACTCCAACTTTTATTTGACTCGGACACACTACAAAGCCTTTTAAAATGTAACGGTGACGATTTTGATGTATTTATAAACGTCTGCGTTATTTGATTGACGTAACGTATTACTGTCTCTGAGTGGAAGATTGAAATATGACGCTAACGTTTTATATTACACTAATCGTTTGTGCTACTATAACTGGTGTGCTTGTTTTGTAAAAAAATAAGCTCGAAATTGGAATATTACAGTACCGTGACCATCAAATGACGTCAAGATTTATTAATTTCAGTGGAATAGATAATTAGAAAGATTTTTAATATCATTCTCATATTTTGGAATTTGGGAACACATGCTTTGGAAATAATCACTACGTCAAGATGAAGGTAACTTGATAAATTGTTATTACTTTACATCAGACATCAACATCATATATATACTTAACCGTTTAGCCTTGATTAATGATAAATTTATCAAAGTCGTTTAAAGTGAATTCTGTCTTTAATCGAGAAAAAAACACATAAAATATAAAATATGATACAGGTCTTCCTTACCCTTTTCATATGTCCATTTGATCCATTTTCATAATGAAAGTAATTCGCCCTTTTCTTGAAGCAGTATTAATCTTAGTTTTCAGTAATTTATTTTAGTTCGATTGCGACGAAAGCTTAAGCTTGCAGAATAGCTCTCGAAAACTCAATCCTGATGTTTTTAACGTCCCTGAGAGAGAGAGAGAGACAGTAGTTTAAACCCACTGCTACCAAATTTCAAAGCTAGGTGAACTGGGGCTGGCTATTTAGTGATTTGCCCATAAACACACCCCGGCGACAGTGGGGCTCGAACCACGGACCTCCAGGTCACAGGTCGAGTGCATTTACAACTAGGCCACAGTATTAATCTTGATTAAATGAATTCTATCCAAGTAGATGTGAAATTAATAAATCGTTAATGCTTTTTAGTGGATTATCGAGAAATAACGGTAGATTATCATTTGATAAACTCAACGCCTTACAAGTGAAATTAGCAAATACTTATACTCAACTTTCGTACAATTCACCCTATTTGACGTTAATTGAGCGGAGCCCAACAAATATAGTTATGATAACGTTAAAATAGTGTTGCTTAGCAATCGCATGCAAAATGACGCACTTTCAGTGAAATTGACTCATTTTGTCTCACAGTTCGTCCTACTATCGCATTAAAGAAATAGAATAATCGTTTGTTTTTCGATTAAGATTGATTAATATGTCATTTCGTGAACACAAAAAGCTTTTTTTTCAAACGTGGCTCCGCCACCAGTGGAAATATAAGTTTGTTGTTCACTTATTGAAAAAAATCGATTTAACACTTATTATCCTCTTTGTTTATGCCGCTTAAAGTGAATTCTGTCTTTAATCCAGAAAAAAAAGTAAAAAACAAACAATAATAAATATTTTCCTTCCCATTTTCCTTTATCTTTTCATTAGATCCATTTTGAAACTATGAAAGTAATTTACTCCTTTCTTTAGTCAGTATTAGTATTGATCTTTGTTAGATTAATCATATCAAATTAGACGTGAAGTCTAAAAAGTATTACCACCGATTCGAATGATTCCATCACATTGGTGATGGTGAGTCCAGATCTATAGATCTCTAGTCAAGGCTTGTTTAAAATAAGATTGATCATAAGTTTCGATGGACGTCAGAGTTTTCATACGAGGGGTATTCCAGAAGTTAGTTAACTTTCTTAATATCTCGAAAACTGTTCGACAGATATCATCGAAATTTGCACATAATGAATTTTAAACATTAAGTAGATAATGTACAATATTTTCATCCCGTTTATTTTCATAACATGCCCATCAGGCGTTGCCATAGAGACATACATAACGTCGGGTGGAGCACGGACTCATTTTCATAGTTAACGTCTATACATGCTGTTGCTTTCATACCAAAAATATGAACTAACAGTCGTATTAATTTCTCAGAATTTCAATCACATTTTCAATACTGATATAATGGTATTTCCAGAAAACCTGATCGGGTTAAAAACTTTCGTTGCTTGAATAAAGTGCCCTGACTGAGGATGGGGGTAGTTGACTTAAGCCAGCAGAACAACGTCGAGTTACATTTTCCGACTAACAGTTCGGAAATCCAAATGATAGAAATTTTTTTGTGACAATAAATAAAGGACGACTATCAAATGTAAAAATCAAAGTGCTGTCAGCACTGTAAATCGGACATCATTGAGAGGCTGGGATAGTGCAATAGTTCGCCAATCAAAAGGGCTCAAATCTGGACAACAAAAGTTGGTAAAATATTTGTCGAAATTGTGAGATTTTGTCTTAACACTCCATCTTTTCGAGGACATCGCTAGCTCATCCAACCTCGTGGGTCCGATTTTGAAAGTTTGCTGATTCGATAGCCCTCTGCTAGTCTAAATTATTTCTTAGCAGATTTTTTTTATGTTGTTATAATGAGCACGCGCCAAGCTAAAAGCTAGTCTGTTAATATTATTCCTCTCTCTATAGAGTTTAAAAGCCTGTTTAGCAACAAAACATTTTTCATTAAACTATTTACAATTTTGATTACCAACATGTTTGTATTTCAAGCATTGGGTTTTCCTAAATACTATAAATGCATTTTCCCTCAAGAAACACGTGAAATCGCCAACTATGCTATTTATATCTTTGGTTTCTGACCAATCGATTGAATCTAGCAGCACTCAATGGGTAAGTTCATATCGGACTCGGTTTCGACCCGAGTTAACCGGGTTTCCATCAGAACGACCTCGGTTTCGACACTAGTGATGTCATTTTAATCTTTCAACCTCGACGCTTCTAATCCTGGGTCAGGCCGGTGTTACTTGGGTTCCAAAATGGCGTCGAAAATAGTGCACAACAATTCGATTACAACAAAACAAATGTTCTCTATTACTTTAAACAAAAATACTTTTTTCTTAATTTATTTAGTATTTTGCACGAGTTTATCACATTTCTTAATGGTTTAACGATATTTCATGGTTAATTAATTATTGTAGCGGTAAATGTGAAGTTTGTTTACTACCACCAGTGGGTAACTCCGTTCACATGCATGTCCTTTCTGCGCATGCATATTACAGTCAATTTTAGATTATTACATCATCTCACGCGACTCCTGGGCTGCCATTTGAATTTCCCCTTTGATTATTCATGAGTTGTTCTAAAAATAGATCGCTATTACTGCTATCCTATATCAGTTTATCGTATGTTTTTGTCGGTTTATTTGTTGTTGAATAATTTTTCTTCATACTCAAATTTGAATTTATTGAAAAAAGGATTGGAGCGTGATCAGAGTGCTCATTGAAATCAAATATTTCAAAATTACAAAATTATTTCTATTTGTTAACACATAGTCAACAGTACCCATTCCACCATGCGAACAAAAAGTAAACTTCCCACGCTCCCTGTCCGAGTGCAGACGGCCATTGACCAATGACAAACAACTTAATTGACACATTTCGAGCAGACGATGTCCATTTGCATCTACCACGTGGTCTGAATTCAAGCGTGGGTTTTGACCGAGTGATAATCATAACAGAATTTGATTGGTTGTCAGCCCTACAACTGGTAAATGACCGTTCGAGAAAAAAATCAGAGCAGTAATATTGTAAGTGCTACAAATTTGTTATACAGTTAATCTATTGTACGTTTCAACTCCTTTACTCAACCGAAAATCTTGTTAAAAACACTAAAAATACTAACTGGTAATTACTAAAAGCGAAAATTACATCAAATTTTGTATTAGCCTCTTTTCTATTTGTTGAAAAGTAAATAAGATAAAAACAAAGTTTGTAGATTGTGACTGAAGAGGCCGTTTCGTCGGTGTTTGAAAACACATAATTTGGTTTGAACACATTGCTCAGAAGATAAAGGTAAAAATGTAGTCGGTCAAACAGACTGGATTTCTGGAAAACGGTATATATAAATGCGGACTACTTCACAGTCCGATTTAAAAAAAAATGTATTTGTATAACAAAACAGAATGTAAGGGCATTTGGCCGCCTATCGATAACTGGTTATAGCGATTTGATTTGGGTATTGACGATGCAATGACACATTTAGTAATTGTTTAGAGTAAAATTTAACGGGGGGGGGGGGATTTTATTGAAAAAGGTTTGAATAACGGTTTGTGTTTTGAATAGACCGACGTCAACGACGTACGTTAGAGGTTCGAGGTGTGCGCCGCTCAGCACACGGTGCATGTCTTTGGGCGCTCCTAAAATGATAAATATCCGACGTACATTCATCTTATTTGGTGTGTGATTAAAGCATGGATAACTCCAAAAGATGATATAATTTCATCCCAGCAGTAGTGTTTGAGATATGACGTCAGTCCACGAACTTCTGGAACACCCCTCGTACATACCAATATGCATTTATTATATATATAAAAAAACGTTATCTGCCTTTACCACGTGAACGTTGATATTGCCAGGTGAAAATTGCTCTGTCGCATATATAAGTACTCAAGTATCAATAAGATAAGTCTAGTACGTGCTTACCTTTAGCCTATAGGTTTCAATGGAAGTCAAATGAGTGATATAATTCAGACCTTAGCGACAAAATCGCAATGATTTACTACGATCCTGTCGTAAATGCCTATAAGTGAAGTTACGACAATATTTTAATAAGGCAACGGTTTGTATTGGGAAACTCCCACCAATGGATTGATAATCGAAGACATATGTTGGATATGGGGACTAGGAAATGATTTGATGGTAGTACTGGTGTGAGAAATACAAGGAATATAATGCTTTGTGCTCCAGTCGCCATGATAGGACTGAAAGATGATTCAAAGCGGCGTAAAATTCTTTTCAAACAAACATTGTGTTAGAAAGCAACTGCAAGATAGCAGATACCCAATACGCATAAACACGCAAATTTCTACAAATCAAATGAAATGAAAAAAAGGAACAGATTCTAATGAGACAAATTACTAAATTAAAGGAGTATTGCCATTATGTAATACTATTCTTACGGGTTTTTGTTTGTTTTTTTTCTGAATGAATTTAGGGGTGTTTTTTCCTTAGTGAATTAAATCTAAAGAAACCCATAGATTTTTCGTAAATCGGGTTCATAAAAGTGCCATTACTTTTTTTGTTCATACCACATACACAAATCCTCTTTGCTGGTAATAAACAAATCAGTTGGTATGAACATGCGGCAAAAATAACGCCTTTCCATTTTAGTTCGATTCCTGACGGTGACACTTGTCTTTTCCGACTTTTTGTCTTCCACCAATGGGTTGATAATCGTAGACCTATGTCGGATAGAAATCGAAGGCTAGGAAAGGGTGTAATGGAAAGTGCTGATGTGAGAAGTACATGAGCTTGCATGTGATATTTTCAATAATTTCAAATATGCGAAAAGCAAAGCCTCTGGTCAGCCTGTGCATAAACACAGTCTAACCAGAGTCTTTACTATGCGCACTGTAGATAGATTAAGTATTTACCCATCTAAAGATTGTCTTCAAAAATACATATACATATGGCATTATGGCTTTATCATGGTTCCTCATTATTTTTAACAAATGTACATTGAATTTTTTGAAATGTCACGCACAGTCGCGTTATGATAAAACTAACTAAATGGAAACTCCCTATTATACGATATCACTTAATGCGATATATCGCCTTTCACAGATGGTTTTAGGGTTCTACCGATGTCTTTACAAAATTGGTTAAAACGATCTTGGGATCCACGTAGAAATTTATTTTCTTCAGTAACTGCAGTCTGGTTTGCAGAATTAACCTATTTATTCCAGATATGTTAAAATAAGTAAAATAAAATGTCTTTTCCAAATTTTTAAAGTTTTTTTTTCAAGAGTGTATCAATCGAGATGTGCCTTTTAGTCTGGGGTAAGATTTTTCACGTCTTAACATGGTTTAAACCTATGAGTTTCGGCATGTCGTTTCTGAAAATACGCATGCCGAGTAAATTATCAGTACACTTGTACAATTCACATACCGAATCTTGAGTTAAGCACCAGTTAGGTCCTTGAAAGTATCTTTTACGCATCGTCAAAATAAATCATTTCCGACACTTTCTGGACCAATATTTGGAATAAAGTATAGTGCAGAAGAGTCAGTAGGGCGATTCGCTTGAAAATACAAATCTTTCGTTTTGGGCCAGCATCTCTATTAATTTTTAGATAAAAACCGGGTAATTTTCTATCCAATTACGGAGTTTCTGTGTGTGAAATTTCTGCGTAGCTCATCTACACAAACTCCAAAATATTAACTAGTTGCGGAGTTTCTGTGTTACTTTCGTGAACATTCGACGGAATTTTGCAAAAGAAATCGAAGCCCGTGTAACAATTGTGCGTACCGGCATAATGCAAATAGACATAAATCGGATCCAGTATTTGTAGGCCAAATACCTTATATTCAAAAGTGGAATTTTTGTACGGTTTTGTATGTGTAAACAGGAAAAATCCACGCCTAATCGTTTTTACAAACGCAAAATGGTCCTTTTCGAATCTGGACTAAGAGTGGTGAATTACGAGAAGTGGCAAAAACATACGCACACATTCCAATTGAAAGCATTTTGCGACCGTACGCAGATATTCTGAATTAATTATGAAATTTTAGGTCCTTTACCAGTTTAAATCGATGTAGATCTGCATGTTTCTTTAAAATGATAAGATATTATTTTCAAATCACAATGAATCTGTAATAAAATCAACCATGTATAAGTAAAATTCGCTAATCTGACTCGTCGATTGTATACAAATGCACTGTAATCACAAGTCACAATACCGTATTCGCGTTATACCACCTATAAAATATTATTGAATTTAAAAGACAATGTATTATAGAATATATATAATACATTTTTATTTCGAGCTTTTTCGGTAGTACATGACTGAATTTATTACAGAAATAATGTAATATGTAGAGCAAGGTTATAATGCCAAATTCCGTGAACCTTTTATTCGGCCCTTGTTTAAAGTAATCGATGGCCGTAAAACAGTTTACATCTTAACTTGTCACCACGCCTGACGTATTGACGAAAATTAATTTAAATATCAGTGAATTTTCCCCTCGTTAAAATCAATTTTTATTGGCTACTAGTCACGTGGAATTATGTAAACCATCTCGAAATTGTCATAAGCTGTCAATCTTATGTCACCTTTCGATGTCAAAGCGCCATGACTGCGCGTAGTTTGTAGAAATTAATGCAGCTCATAGTCATAGATTTTTTCATTTCCTTGCGGTTTTCTAAATACGTTGGGCTATTTAAGTGCACTCTGTTTTGTATTTTAAAAATAGGCCTTATGTTCTTTATTGAAAAATTAACAAACAACCTTCAAACTTTTTGTCTTTAATAAATGATTATTTATGTCTTGTCAAAAATATTTTATTAGACATCTTATAACTAATGCGTATCTGACTTGGTCTCTTAGTTCCATTTGGTAACAATCATTATTTCCATCGTTAGACGGTCATCTCTCTTTTCTTTTTCTCGATCTTTAAACGTTTGCAAACCTTTTTTATCCTGAACGCAGGGGAAGTTTCCAATTTGATGCTCAATGTTACTTTTTGTGATTGTTCTAAAGCCTTTCATCCGCTGTGTACCGTCTTCCGTGCAGACCCAAAACTTTAGCAACGGTTTTCTGCTAAAGCAACGGGAACAATACATTTCCCCCTTAACACCTCCTATTAGTGGCATTCTCGCCTCTCACCATCCATTTCCCATCAACAGTTTAACTCCTACCTCACCCTCGACTCCATTTTCCATCAACACTTTACCTCTTCTCACCAGCTCCCGCGCCATTCATATCACCTGAACCTTTTACCTCCCCTCCATCCATTTCCAATCAACAATCCCCCAAATATTAGCATCCCGCATTTAATAATCCGTATCTCCTAAACACACAATCTCTCGATTTTCTTTCAATTGACCCCCAAATTTCTATCTCACCGCTAACTTTTGATTCTCGCCGCACTCTTTCACCGTCGACTTCGACCCTCCATTATTCTTTCCTCGCCACCCAACCCATCCCTCCTCATTGTCAATCTTCTTTCGCTCCATTCTAAATCTCCTTTTTCCATTACACATATCCATCTCCCAACACTTCTTTCCTATCGTATTTCTCTCCCTTCTATCTCACAATCTATTTCTTTTATCTAACTCCATTTCCCCCATCCTTATTCAATCACCACCAGAATTGTTGATATCACTATGTAGAGGGACAGATAGAGAGAAAAAGAGAGAGTGGAATGCCCTTGGGGCACTTACTCTAAAATTATTACAGTCACGCATACATGAATGCACTCGAAGTGGTTAATCATACCTTCGACTTTCGGAAAAAGCATGGTTCTTATTTTGAAAGTTGCTTGTGTTTTTTTTCTGTTTTGTTGTTATGAATATTTAAATACATCATTAAAATGATAACAAAGGAATGATTTTTTATTTAACTTACTAAAATAGTACTTAAATGATATTACCATAAGTAAAAGGGAAATGATAAAATTTATTGTTTTTAATTGGTATTTTCACGTATATAGAGGCAAATTCAGTTCATACGAATTGTCGTTTGTAAAACTTGAATTTCTTCCTTTATAAAATCGTATCATATAGCCCGCGGTAATCCGAGTTTACAATAAAACACTATTTCTCAACGTTAGGATTTAGCGTTGGATTAGCGGTGAGGGCTAAATAGAAAGACCATTCATATCACCCACCCATCTTTATGCGCTATCAGGTGTGAGTTCGACACGAGATCACCATTGTTTGTATTTTTCTTCTCTGAATTTGTCTTTTTTCAAATTTCCATTTAATTTTTTGAATGACGGGTCGCAGAGTCGGTAGACTTGGGAGGTCCCTTAATGAATAATGGGTAAGATATGATAGATTAAGTTTAAACAAATAAGGTAGTTTTTAAAACACAAATCATCTTTTTTCCAGATGACTAACTTTTGCAAGAGCCAAATGCAATCTATATGTGATGATTTCTAGCGACAGGGTCTATATAAGGTACCACTCTCTCGCGTTTCCCTCTTGTAATATTCATGTAGTGTCCTCGAGATCTGTTCCGTAGATAATAAAACTTTTTAGTGCTCCCAGGAGAATGTATTCATTTTTTAAAGATAAATGCTCTTATTATGTTGTAATTCTATGGCATATACAGGAAAATAAACATATTATCATCAAAATGTTACATAGACCGTTATTTGCAAAGTTAAAGTTGAGACAAAAAAATATTTGAATTTGAATTTTGAGTAAAGTCTACGGGGACGGGGGGAAGGGAGGGGGGGGTTAAAAACGTTTTATTAACTCGGGATTGAGCTTTGTTAAAACATTGTTGTTCCCTCTAATCACCTGTTCCTTATCTTCGCATCACCTTCATGGATTCTATAATTGAAATCTCATGATCGTACATGGAGATCTGAAAGAAAACATTCCCTTTTGGTAGGTCAAACTATACTCAAACGACACATTTGGCGCATTTGACATCGTTGCTTATAGTTTACGAGCTTAAGGTCATTATAGAATCGACTCTAAAGCAAGATACCTACATCATTGGAATGTTTGTTTTTTGTCTAGTCATTATTTGTTTTCCTAAAGTGTCTTTCATTTCTCACATAAATATTTATTTTTGTAAGATGATAGATTTCTGTGCTTATACTCCCATCAACGTGTCACAATGGAAATAAGAGTTCATATTTTGTGCATTTCTGTATTGGGTGAATAAACGTAGCTTTTAAATATCATAAATACATAATACGTACATAGTGTTTTGTATGAGAAAAAATATTTAACGAGGTTGGGAGAATTGATCATTGTCGAGGCTCTGCCGAGACAATTATCAATTTCAACAACCGAGTTAAATATTTTTTCATACAATACACTATGTACGTATTATATTTATCTTATAACCTCTATTTGCCTTGTTCTCGTAGATGTTTCTAACAGAAACGCAAGTTTCTAAAAATAACCGCACCATATCATTGTTCTAAAAATAACTATGTGATATCATAAAAAATATCATACGGGTTGTTATCACACGGATATTTGTATAGTTATAAGATAATATGAATTATCATTATACTTTTTTCTTAACTTATAAATAGACAATTAAAGATTTGTTAATTTTTTGATAAATAAGGCACATATATTTTTTCTTATCGTGATACGCGTTTAAACTACGTTAATATTTATATTATGAACGAAAAAATTTATGAATAAACTAAGTTTCATTGAGAAAATAGATACATCTATCCAAGGACTGACGCACAAGTCAACGACTACAAGCGCACCGAATTTTGACAAGAGTCTTTAGGTCTAACTTGTGGCGTTAGACCTACGTCCTTGTTGTCTAAAATTATTTACACCATAAAGGTTTGTTAAAAAATGTCCGCGTTCCGGAAATAAATCTTTACTTCTTTTAAAACCCGCACATCCTAATTTCTTTTTGGCAGATTATAGTGTTTTCTGTAGACTTTCAGGCGTCGAATATCCTTTTTTCTTAAACATTTTTATTTCTGAATGTTCTTATTTTCTTATTTTCTCATAATTCAAAGTTCATTCGAGAACTAGATTTGGTTTTCTCTATTGGTGTCTTACACGGTCGATCGCGTCGAGGCTGAAAGCCAACTCGTGACCTCCTGACGCCTAAGATTTTATATTAAAAGCCAAAGGTCCCTCTCATCTGTACGTGTTTTTTGTGCCTGGTTGTTTATGTGTGTCCAGTATAGATAATCGCATATTTGAATATGTGAACCGTCACACAAAAGGCGACCATCTGTGTAGTGCGGATCAAAAGCGTACTGTTTTTATCCCATCGTCTTTTAATAAACTTTGATTTTTGGACGAAATACTTTTTACTAAAACATTTTTCAATTATCAAAAAAATACAAAACGAAAACAACATAAAATCTACAAATAACATTTTTTACTTTGAATTGGATTTAACGCCGCTTTCTACGATAATGGGTAACATCCCGACGGCTAAAGAACCCAATGATTTTTTTCCTGATGAAAGACAAATATCGGAAAGTAATTGTGCCGCTGCCGTAGATTGAACCCACACCAGGGGCCTGTTTTACTAAACATCTTACGATCATTTTTTGCGTAAGTCCAAAATTAATGTTGCTTCTACGGTAGTAACTAAACATGGAATTCTGCCATGCATTATCTGATTGGAATCGTCTCCTTCAGACGATTTAAATGAGATATTGCAAGACAGAATCTAGCGATGAATAAAAACACCAGGTAAGATTTGTGATTTTGACTTACGATCAATTTTGTCGTAAGAAGTCTAGTAAAACGGGCCCCAGAACAAACAAAGTGACGCAATGACGAAACGTAATCAAAAGTAAATCACGAGACAAATAAAATGTGGCATTTATGTGTCTTTTTAAAAAGAAATCTTCAAATAATAGTAAATCATGGTGTCAGAATACTACTGCAATAATCTGTTCACCACACAGGAGACGATTAATATCAAATAAGACATCTTTATGTTTGTGCTAAAGTGTTAAGAATATAACTTTTCGACTATTTATTAAAAAGAATTTTTTTTTAACTTTTTGATACTTTTGGGTTTTTTTTAAAATCAAATGTGCAGGAATTTAAGGTCATTTGTGGTAGATAATATAGCTTTTGATTGAGAACGATTTTGATAAAGTCGATGATCACGAATTGGATATTCTATACAGTGTATAGGTATTAACTTAATTTAAGCACTGCTTCAACGATGAGCAAAAAACAGAAATGGGTCTGTGCGTGACATTTCATACAACTCGACATTGCAGTAAAGGACCAACACTAAGCAGTCAAGAGAGACAAAGTGTAAAAGAAGAATACCAGACTGTCTAAAGACACTTTGAGACCTTATCTGTCTACAAAAAGCAAAGTGAAGACTCTGGTCAGACTGTGCAAATGCACAGGCTGGTCAGAGCCTTTGCTGTGCGCACGATGGAAATTGTTGGAAATGTCACACACAGGCTCAAATGTTTGTTTAAACCGATATATAACTATAAAACTTCCAAAGTTTTCGAAAGCCGTTGTCATAGAGCAGTTGGTATTGCGTTGGCCTGTCAATCTAAAGGTCCGGGGTTCGATCCTCGACGACGGCGGCACTCATTCTTTCCGACTATTTGTCTTTCACCAATGCTTTGGTAATCATAGACCTATTTCAGATAGCAGCTGGAGGCTAGGAAAGGATGTGATGGTTGTACTAATGAGAGAAATATCAGGAACCCATTGTTGGGTGCTCTAGCCGCCGCGATATAACTGAAAAAAATGTTGAAAGCGACGTAAAACTCAATCAATTCATCAATTAACCAAAGGTTCCGAACATCGAGCTGATTCCAAAATTTTGAATTAGGGATGTCAGTAGCCTCCTAGTCGTAGAGTCATATGATATGATATCAATGCGATCAACGAGATGTGCCATCGAAGATTTGCGAAGTACTCGATTTTGCGAAGAGGTTTTTTATTTTAAAAAAAATATATATAAAAAAACATTTCATTAAGGATGTGATGTGCGCTGTTAAAGACGAAATGGTATCTATACTTTTGAATATCAGCCTTTACATTTATTTCTCGTCAGATTTTCGTTAAATAAATAATTTAATCAACTTTGCCTGAAATTTACGTTTACTATCGTGCAATGAAGTATGTATAAACCTAATGAACCTTTCCTGATATAACCTGCCTGATAACATAGAATTATATAAGGCAGTCTATCGCATATTTATATAATAAAGCAGAACCACTTTCAAATACATGTAAATTTCTTTGGTTATAAAGGTTTCATGAAATGCACGAATAAGCACTGAAAAATTACTTGATCATAAATAGAACAATACCTTTGTGTCTTTGAATATCAATATAATCTGGCCTCCGATGCGAAAAATTATCATGGCGAGGCTCATGATGATCAATTCACCCAATCTCGGTAACATAATATAGTACGAGGGGTGTTCCAGAAGTCCTTGGGAATCTTGATATCTCAAAGATATTTCGACGGTAGTCATTGGAACTAGCATACGATAAATACTAAGCATTAAGGGATTAAATTTTAACATTTTATCATATAAGTTCGCATAAAACGTTCTAGAGTCGTTGCCTTGGATACATGCATAACGTCAAGCGGCATATAGACAAATTTAAACGATTAACATTTTTGAGTCTGTGACTTTAGCACCAATTACCTAACACTCAAATAGTTTTTTCGAGTTTCGAGTGCTTTTTCAAGACAGACACAATGGTGTTGCAGGATTACTTTATTGGTTTAAACACGTTTCATTACAAGAATAAAGTACTTTGAACACATGTGTGGTAGATAGAATACAGCAACTAATAACGTCAGAAAGACAACGTCGGGTTGCGTTTTGACAAAAATTGATACTCGATGAGATAGATGATCGAAAGAATTGTCACAGACACCTAGTTAAGCACCTACAAGAAAAATATTAGCACCAGGAACCACATTCAAAAAGCAAGTGTAAACAAAAAAACAATTGTTAGAAATTTTCATGTTGACAACAAACGAAGGACAAGTATTTACTGTAAGTACAATAGCTTAATTACGATCACATGTTATGATTTATATTTTCTTACGATAAGCAGTTTTCGAGATATGGCGTCATTCCACAAACTTCTTGAAGACCCCTCTTATATGCCGCCGCAACAAACAATTTCAATTTGAAATAGGGCTATCGAGACTTCTCTATGCCATAGCTTCACACATACGTAAATTTGTTGAAATTGTGACATGTAGTTTATTGCTACTTCTTAAAAAGATATACCTTTATTTTTAAACCTGAGATATTTTTGTGAATGCCAACATTGTAAATAAATTGACATATGTGGCCCCCAAATGCTCACCTGAGCAAAACAGTCTAAAACGTGTTTCAGACAAGCTCTTAATCAAGATGATAGACATGTGTTAATACTAAATATAATGCGTTAAGTTCATTAAAAAAAGATAAAACCATCATGGCAATGCTGTTGAAATCTGATTAAATTTCATATTGATTGAGCCAAAAAAATGTGACTTCAATAGTGGTTACAATCTATTCCCTTTTTTATACAAGATAAAGCTTTATGACCGAATTCAGAAGTTTTGTAACTTTATGATTTCCCTTTTTTTAATAAAGCAATTAATTGACTAATTTCATTGCAAAAGGGCAACTAAATAAGCATACATATGTTTGCTTTTTAACCTTTTCATAAAATTTGGCCAGGTGATCTACTTTTGACTTTGTTAACCCAACTCTGAACTTGTACGAGATTTATTGAAAACAATAATAATTGCCGATTGTTTAGTTGACTGGACTTAAATGTGACTATATGGTGTCAAATGGTAACTGACTTGCGAACAAAGGAGGACGGATCATTCGGAACACCACTCGGCCAATCTCTAGATCATCCACGGATGTATATAGACGGACTATTTTCAAAATTAAAATTTTATGGGAAAACCTTGGAAAACTCGATGACGTCAGTTAAAATGGCGTTAGTCCTGCGAAACTCTGAGTGAAAACATATCTTCAAATTCTTAAATAACGTCTGAAAAATCTTAATTTTTGAGAATGATTCGTCATTCTCAAAAATTAAGATTTTTCAGCCGTTAATTACTGTAAAAATATCAATCTAAAGGCAGCGCCGGTTGTTTCCGCGCTAGTTTTTTCTTACAGTGTTTCCGCCTAACAAAATGCACAATATTGTTACATACCCATCCGCCTTATATACATCCGAGGTCTGTTGCAGTTTACGGGAATAGCCGGGAGATGTTCCGAATGGAGGACCGTTTATCACACCATCTCAAAAACTCACATTTAGCATTGTCTTGCTCAGACGAGCTTAAAACAAGTGGCATCGAGGACAAAACATAATTTCGACTAATGAATGTCATGCTGTCATTATTCATACCGTATTCAGGTTCAAATTAAACAAATTGATTTACATTGCACTATATTTAATTGATTTCCGTTCTTAAAATGGGTCAAGTAATGTTTTAATGGTCTACATCGTGTAAATATAAAGGCTATTTAAATTACATATCGGTCTTAAGGTGGGACGTTACAGTTTTGGGGAGACAACTCGCCTAGAAAAAAATTGTGAAGGGGGCCTTGTTAAAATCAACTTTATATGAAGTTGCGCGTGCACAGTGGAAGGCTTTTTTTTTTCTCAAACAATCGTAATTTTGTCAACCTACACGCAGGATTGTCCTGAATTCAAAATAAAAACGTTCGCGAAACATTTCAGAAACATACGACTGCTAAGAAAGGTGCACTTTCTAAACGTTTGCAAATGTTTTTGCATCCTGAACTGCAGGGTTTGGCAATTATTACGAGGGGCAAAATGAAATCCGATCATTCGTTCAGAATAAGAATCACAAACGATCATCCGAGAAATGGTAGTCTGCATTACCGTGTAAAGTATATCTAATAAGTGTTTCACACTTGTGCTTCGTTATTCCAACGAAGTACGGGCGACGTTGATAGACCTATCACAAGCCATGCATTCAGGATGACAAAACAGAGCAAACATTTTGCTATTTATACCCTGCATCGCTCCCATGTGCATGAGCTAAACATTTACTTCGCTTTGTTGTCCTGAACGCAGGGCTGTCACGTTCTCTTCATCGCCGAAAGGGAATGTTTGAGTTCGGGTCATATCGTTGTAAGTATAAAACTATCATATAATGGATGCTTATAAAAGGTAGTAATCTTTCAGTTATTTGAACATTGCTTGAAAAGGAGAAAAAATATGCTTTTTTGTTTACGACTTCGGTAAAAACTGATACGGGATGACGAATCATATCCCAAAATAATAAGATTTTGCCACTTGGATGCGATTTCTCTCCTTTTCAGTTTACTTTTCTGCACTGTTAACTGTCTGTTCGTTTTTCACTATTCTTTTTATAAATCTTCAAAATAATATGTTACTTTTGCCTATAAAGATTCATAGCCATTCATTACGTATGTTACACATCGTAAAAACGGAAAAGGAGACAACATAGAAAAAGGACAATTTCAACCTTTAAAAATTCATTTCTTCCCTCTAAATTTCCATCTTTATTTGATTCCGTTTATGTGTGTTTGTTAGAGTGAAAACGATAATTTGATAACAATTATTAATATTCCATCAATAGCTTTGTTAACATTGAATATTTCAATAAGCAATGATTTCAAAAAGCTTTCGTATTATTCGAAGATCGTATGTATTCGAGAGTCTGCTCCTTGACCAAGAAGTCCCGAGATCGGATATAAATACCGGCGATTGTACTTTTTCCTTTATTTGGCCCTGAGACTGTTGAACTCTTCTGTAATCCACAGAATCAAGAGGGATCAATGTAAAATTTAGGAAATTGTTTCCAAACCACTGTAAAATGCATAAGGTTAAAATTATCAACATAATCACAGAATTCTAAAATCTTTAAAATCAATCGAAAGTCATGTTTTCTTTCTTTTTTGTTTCAATTTAGTAATAAACCATCTTATCTTCCGTGGCAACTGAAATGGCATATTATTTCTATATGTAATTGCCTCATATAGAAAATGAGTTTATGTAGGAAAACCTCGTGTTTTGATCAGGATAATGGCTGTGCATGTGGCGGATCCAGAAAGAATGGGGGGGTTCAGTCTTTCACTGGGTAATTCGACAAAACTTTGGTAATGATGTAAAATGACTACCCCTCCCCCCTTAATTGTAGTATAAACCCCGTTACAGAAATCCTACAACTGCAATAGGCGTTACCAAGTGTATCAAAATTACAAATGGATTTTATTGTTGATTGGGAAATCAGGGAACGTAACAATGCCTGGACAAAATCAAATTAGAGTAGTAAATTATGGGGGGTACTGTACTTCAAACTTATGAAATTGACTACAAGTGCCTGGATACATATACTTTTCTTAATTAATTTCAGTTGAACGATAGTTGGGCTAATTTTTTATTGACATATTTCGAGTTTATTTAATATAAGTATTTGGGGTTTTTTGCCTTCAATAAAAATATTCACTTTTTATCTTTGAGGAGCATTTAAAGCAAAATGCCCACTTGTCACCTATTCATGCCCTTACTAGAAAGTATATTATATTTTTATGTTTTCCATATCTATGGCTATAAATAAATGTTGATTTAGCAGACCAGTATTGTGATTGGTCGGTGTGATAAACAGTTTTCTTTGATATTTTCGAAAACATGGCCACCGCAAGAAAAAATGTAAATATTTTCAAAATATGCGTGGAAAGCTATGTTGATATTTTCAATATATGTGGGCATATGAATGCTCTAAAACATACATCTGTTTCGCGGATATCTCGAAATCCCCCAAAACTGTAACGGCCCTCCTTAATTGTGCAATTTAAACTGGAAACAGCTCATTTCAAAACTTGAAGTAAAACGTTGAAAGTTGTTCCTTTATTTGATTTATTTCGAAATCTATAGAAACTACACGAGTATAACGGACATTCTAGGGAATGAATTTCTATGACTACTCGAATACCATTTTTACTATGCGATCAGTATATGCAACACGTTTGCGAATGTTTGAAAGGGTACTCTGTGTTGGGAGTACACATGTAAACCTGTCCTGCGTTCAGGATGAAAACGTTAGCGAAGCGCTAAGGAAATGATACCTGGCTTTGCACGTATGTGCTTGTGCAAAGCGGGGTATCATCTGAAAGCGCTGGCGAATTGTTTTTACATCCTGAACACAACATTTAATCGTTGAGAATCCTTGTTTAAGTATACAAAGAATTCACAACTGCGGTTATTGGGATAGAAAACAGGGAAATGGAGAAAAGATCCCCTTTGATTGTTTTGTTGTTTGAATGAAAGGGGTTTTACGCCGCTTTCAACAATCTTCAATTGTCGTATTAGATTCTATCCATGCTTTCAATTTCATATGGTTAGTACAATTTATGTGTTTTTATGCGTATCAGGTATCTGCTATCTTGTAGTTGTTTTCAAATACATTTTTTTTTAAAATTGGGGTTAATGCCGTTTTTAACAATCTATCAGTCATATCGCGGCGCTTGGAGCAATTAACGATGGATTCCTGATATTTCTCACACCAATACTACTATTACATTCTTACCTAGCCATCAGCCACTGTCCCACATAGGTCTACGATTATCAACCATTTATAGGAAGACAATTAGTCGGAACAGATGAGCGCCGTCGAGACCTTTTGAAAAACAGTCCGACGTGTTACCACTGCGCTATGACGGCGGTAGGTCCTCTTTGTAGTTTAAAAGCATAAAGCGTACAATATGTACGGTCCGCTAAAGTTAATTAACAACATCGTGAAATTGACAAAGTGAATGATTTTGTAATGAAAATGAACGAGTGTGAGGAGCGATTTTTGAGAGAAATGTAAGGGATGTAATCCATTATCACTAATTTTGTTCAAGCTGAACAAAAGTAGCGATATTCATTACCGCCCTTTAATAAAATACGCGCACAAATTCCCATCAGACACTTACTCGTACAATTTCAATTTTTTTAGTGAAATCGCGGCATTTTTCTACCTTCATTTATTTTAAGTGTAGTTGTAGATCTTATCTATTTAGTATTTTTTTAGCATTTTTGAATGGATTGAGTGAGTGATTGGAATAAATGAATGGAGCGCTGAGTGAGCGATTAAGAAAGGTTTGGATTGATATAAATGTCATTTTCATGATGTTACCAACTGTACTTGCCCTGCACGTGAGTAAACGTGCAAAGGGCGGTATAATTCATTGCATGCGCTCGTATGAGCGCGTCGGACTGTCAATCTTTAGGCCCCGATTTCGATCCCTAAAAGCGACACTTTTTTTCGCTCTTTTTGTCTCCTTCCGATGGATTGACTATCTAATACATTATGGAATAGCAACTGGAGCAAGGATGTAATTACTGGTGTGATAATACACAATGCAACAGGAATTAGTTGTTAAGTCTCCAGCCGCCGCGATATGACTAACAATTGTTAAAAGGGGAAAAAACCCTATTCAAACGAACATGTAAAGCGTTCAGGATTAAAGAAAAAAATGTGCGTTTGAGAAGGGTTGAAGCTTGTGCAAATTAGAAGGTACGCACATGGAGTGGAAGGCATTCTCTATAGACAAAGGAGAGGTATACGAGATATAGTCCGTTTAACTTCTATATGGACAAACATTTTGCAAAAAAATCTCAGAATTGAATTAATGAAACGTATTTTTTTCTTGTCATATCATATTTTCCATCTAATACCATGACGAATCTTATTTTTCAGCATTTTTGAATGTAAAATAATGATTTTGTCCGTCCGTCTACATGTTAACTTCCAGCCTTTCATACCTTCTTGTGTCTGTAATAAACGGAACAGCGACTTGCCCAACCAAAATTAGTTCTGATTTGCATAGGGGCCCAAGTCAAAAGTGTGTGATTTTAAGCGAGTCGTTTTGGTATAAAATCGAGTATTTTTATAAAATTAATTTGGTCGAAGATCTTTAATTCCTTGGGATATCAAATCTGAGTGTATTTTCTCTTTGTTTAAAAACCGTTTGGCCAGATAAATTATAATTGATGTTATCTATTTTGAGACGAGCCCCATATTCACATATTTAGACCAATCAAAAAGCATTATTCAACGAAGTCGTCGTGAATTTCACGAGGAGAACTAGATAAGCAGGCGAGTAATAACAGTACAAATAACGAGATATTTAAATTAAGATGACATGCTCGTCGATATGCTAATTATCGGTCCAAATAAGGAAGAATCGACATTTCTTCTGTCAAATGTTTAGTATAAAACCACGTGTTTTTACTATTGTTTACATCTTGTTACAACTAAACAGCCTCATGTTTAAGAGCGGAAAATGTGAAAATATTAACATTAACTAGATAGACAAAATCATTATTTTGAAATCATTTAATTTCCAAAAAATATTTTTTGGATGGTATTAAGCTGAAATTAAGATTTTACCACATACAAATTGCTAATTCAATCTCGATTTTATACAATGAAAGATTCGGTCCATATAGAATTCAAACGGACTATATAACCTAGCTAGGTTAACGTAGCCCTCTCTCTGAAAAGCTAAGGGAGAGGAATAAAATCTGACTGGTTTAATGTAGCCCTCTCCCTGATAAGCTAAGGGGAGGAATATAACCTAACTGGTTTAACGTAGCCCTCTATCTGATGAGCTATTAGAGGGGAATAAAACCTGACTGGTTAATCGTAGCTCTCTCTTTCTGATAAGCTGATGGAGAGGAATATAACCTGACTGGTTTGACGTAGCCCTCTCTTTGATAGGATAATGGAGAGGAATATAACCTAACTGGTTAATCGTAACGCTCTCTCTAATAAGCTAATGGAGAGGAAAATCCTTATTGGTTTAACGTAGCCCTCTCTTTGATAAGCTGTTGAAGAGGCCCTCAATCAGCTTATCAGGGAGTGGGCTACATGTACGTTATCACAGCTTCGGAGGACCCCCTCCTTCATTTGTGACTGGGGCTATGGCTCAAGAAAATTATTCTTTTTTCTGAATTTAAAAGATTTGCTAATTGAACTCTGTATATGTATACAAGTAATTATACATTATATTTTCTATCTCTCAAATCCTATCTCCTCTTCTCCCCCCCCCCCCCCCTCTCTCTCTCTCTCTCTCTCTCTCTCTCTCTCTCTCTCTCTCTCTCTCTCTCTCTCTCTCTCTCTCTCTCTCTCTCTCTCTCTCTCTCTCTCTCTCTCTCTCTCTCTCTCTCTCTCTCTCTCGCCCTCAACAGATGTTCTTATTAAAAAAAAAAAAAAACTCTTTTCAACCGAAGGATAAAAGTCATGCTTTGTTTATTTTGAATATTTTCAGATGTTTCACAGGATCGTTTCATTATTATGGGTTCTGCATGTGTTCTGCTTGTCAACTCTTGCCCAACAAGGTACGTTAAACAGCATAAAAAATATTTCATTAAAAGTTATAAATGTCACCTATACATACGGATATGGTAGAAATCCTTGCGGTGTGGCAACTATGGGCTGTAAATAAGAGATTGACGAAAACAGGACGTACAGATCTGTGTCCTGTTATGCAAAATGGTACATTTCTTATTTTTTAATGGGCATTAATAATGGAAGAAACAGGGGGGGGGGGGTGTCTTTTGCCTTGGTGTTTTCTTCGTCGTGCGGTTTTTTTTTTTTTTTGTGTGAAATACTTAACCTTTAAACTATAAGGAGAACCTAACAGTCGGGCGTAAGATTACACAGTCATTATTATAGATTTAACGAAATACAAGTCAGTTCGTGTCTATAATTTTACAGACGAATAGAATATAATTTCTCACAGAACATACATAAGCTTACTCAATCCGTATCACTTTAAGCTAAGTATTGCTGGGGCTTTTTTTATTTCAAATTTCTGACAAAATCGAATTAAAGTTACCTCTCGTATCTCAAAAAAGAGAATAAAAAAAGATATTTTCGGCATTGTACTTGTTTGTGTGAGGTTTTCTGTAGTTTTAAATAAGGCAATTGTATGAAGAAACCCTGTCAAAATAGGTTTAACCTAACTAATGTTCGGCGCCGACAATTCTTTTCATCAGTGTTTAACACGAGTAAATGATTTATTGCTGTATGCGTATCTCACCAGCGATTACCAAAACAAAGCAAGAGGTTTGATAGGGTCTTAGATCTCTCTACAAGACAAAGAAGAGGTAATAGTGAATTAAAAGCCCATTTTAAAGACGTTTGGTTACTGGTGTAAAAATCATGAACACTTATTAACTATTATGGTCGTGGACCCGTAATAGATCTGCGAAATTTCGAAATTCAGGATCTTATACAGACGTTACGCAAGATACTGGTGACACTTAACAAAAACGTCGACCTTGTTAGCTTGTTTTTTCGATAAAATCCTTATTTTTCGTCGGAATTTAATGAAACATATATCAAAATTTGCATCAAATAACATTCTACATGATTATTTTGTTACATCCGTATTATGTTTTATGTGAATGGCTTATTTTGCCTCCTAAACGTATTAAAATAATGTAAAAACGACGTGTCCCGCGTTACAATTTTCTCCGGTCGAGGTCTTTCATTTTGCTGTCTTAATTATTTGTCCGTAAACACAATAATAATTTTATATCTGGACGAAGTAAGAATGTTTCTGGTTTCGTCAGTGTTAATTTCTAAAATGTATTTGGAAAAATGAAGATCGCACGAATGATAGATTAAAAAGATCAGAGCTGTCCCACTTTAACGACGATACAAGTGAAGTCGTGTTCTTGTCTATACCGTTCTATGTTAGAGAAACCGATCGAATTGATTTTTACATTAAAAAAATACATTTTTTCTATAGATTAGAAAAGTGTTAATAAAATCTTTTTTTGAAGCGCCGTTAAAAAGCATAGCGTAAATACAAAAGTCACCAAAAAATGTCCCACTGTCATTTTTGATGTCGATAATTAAGAATTGCTATTTTCCACCCAAATTATTTATATATTTAACTTGTTGCATTGGATTAAAATTTCTATAGAAAAATACATTTTCATTTCTGTTTACAAAGATATGATTCTTTCAATTCTCGGTCCAATAGTAAAGGTTTTATTGATAAATACAAAAGTCACCCAAAAATGTCCCACCTACGTTGTTTTTCCGAACGCGACGTTGATTTTCCCCGTCATCAAGCAAGAGCAGAATAAATATGATCTAATTGTATTCGTATTTTACATGCTTGATTTGATTTGTTTAGTATAATAATAATAAGTGAATGAATTAAAATGCTCCAAATTTACACAGATATATAGAAAAGAAGACGGAGATTCGAACTTCAATCAATATGAAATGAAATAAAAGCAAAATGAAATAATAATAATAATAATAATAATAATAATAATAATAATAATAATAATAATAATAATAATAATAATAATAATAATAATAATAATAATAATAATAATAATAAATAAATAAATAAATAAATAAAAATGATGATGTCATAAACTGATCCGTTTGAGAATATCCTAAAGAGAAAACATTTTATCAAACTGAATAAAAATGGACTAAAATACCAAATTCTATTCAAAGTAAGATTTCTTCAGTGGTGAGAACGATTGGTTCAGATAAACGCGATTTCTTCGGAATCATATTATAAATCTTAATAGAAAGGCCTTGATTTAAATAATAAGTTCTAGTCAAAGATCTGAAAATACATATTACTAGTAAATCAAAATCTTATTTTTGCACCGCTAGAAATATTTGATATCGCCCGTATATCTTTACTTTGAATAAGTATTTCAAAATTACACCGAATCAATCCTACTATGAATTTTATCATAAGATCTGCACCGGAATCTTCAGAAATCCGTGTCTAGTTTGTGTCGTATGAAATACAAAAATGTTGTATTTGAAATCTTCGCAAAGATTACATTAAGAGCGTTTCAATAAAAGAAATATATCGCTTGCAAATGTTGGCATGAAGATAGTTTAGTAAAAACGGAACGTTATATTTACGCCGACGTCAAAACTATTTGTAACGCAAAGGGTCACCAGTATCTTGCGTAACGTCACAATGTAAACCGACGTTCCTTCATGAATTCATAAGGAAACCTATAAGGAAACTGTAAACGTTCTTGTCTTCCGAATTTTACGAAACTATCAAGGGTTCACTACATTAATACATTTGCCACTCGGGTACCCCCAATTTCAAAATTAACATTGGTGGATGTGGTAAATTTCACAAATTCACCTCATATACGCAACTAAATAGCTAAAATAATGTTTTCTCTACTTATTTCTATTCAGTTTACTTTAAGGCATTGAAATGATAACGATGTTTTTAATAACATAGCGGTATTACCTCGTCTAAAATTTGGAAAATTCCCTGCATTTTGTGAGTTTTTTTACTTAACAAAGTGGGGCTGGTATCATCTTTTGTCTGCTACAATGATTTTGACGGCTCTTTTTTCCTTAATTCTTATACCCAAATCCTCTAAATAGATTTGTCTTCGCATAAAATTAATATTTTTGCAAATCTCTTCATGTAAATGTGTCTTAAAATAGAAACATGCAGTGACCAATTACATGTAGATTTTGGTTTCAGTTTAGTAGGTTTGTTCTTGTATCATTATTTTTATACAGTTAAGAACATCGTGAAATTGACAAGGTGAATGATTATGGAATGATTTTGAAATGAAATTGAACGAGTGTATGGAGCGAGTTTTGAGTGAAATTAAAGGGAGGCAATCCAATATTGCTAATTTTGTTCAAGATGAACAAAATTAGCGATATCAATTACCTCCCGTTAATAAAACATACGTAGTTTTCTGTTTGTACGTCTTCGTGGACCAAACAGACAATTGAACCAGCTAATAAAATAGTAGAATGAAAAGATCGATTTGAATTAATTGTTGAAGGTCTTTAACGATTTTTAAATGTTTTCTAATGATTTCGGAGCGTTTTTATCGATTTGAGTGAGTGTTTGAAATTAATGTATGAAGCGCTGAGTGAACGATTAAGAATGATTTTGATCGAAATGTGTGTCAATTTCACGATGTAAATAACTGTATGTAGTTTTGACTCCACAACAATGAGTATACATTTAACTTAAAAAGATGTCGTTTCACTTCTCTTTGTTCGCCTATTTACTCTTGAATAACTATCAGTATACATGTTTAAAGTGTCTTTGTTTCACTTTTTGTATTTGCTTATCATTTGCATAAAAACGAAAGAATGTGACTTTTGTATAAACATGTACATAAAAAATGTAAAATTTCGCCAGAGGTAAATGCATGCACAGGCTGGCAAATGACTTTGATTTGCACAAGAGAAATTGTAGGAAATGTCATGCGCAGTCTCAAATAATTAATTTCAATTCTAGACTTTGTTAATACTAACTAGTCGGGAAGGAATTCGCGTAACATACCCAAGGCTATTGTATGTTTGATTTCTACTAAAGGTTGTGTCCCAACCGCTGACGTCGTATTTCTGTTGGATGGATCTGACAGTATATCAAACGCCGAATTTCAACAACAGAGAGACCTCATGTCCATATTTGTCAATAACTCGAACATAGGACCAGAGAGTATCAGGGTAGGGTTCGCCGTAGTCAGTACAATGGTCGGGGAACAATTTCCGCTGTACGGCAGTCTAAACAAGGGTATCGTGTTGACCGCAATAAACAACCTGACACAGCCTCAGGAAGGTAGTCGAACAGATCTCGGTCTAGTACAAATGGAGCAAATGTTTGGTACACAAGGTAAACTTATAAAGTCAAACTCAGTGAGGCTCTTTTCCTTTGCACAAGAAGACATCAAAATGTAAATTTGGTAAATCCACAACCAAATCATTTCATAAATATGCTATATCAAGATCAACACATAAATTAATATGTGTGGGTTTATTATTATTATTATGTCGAGATTTGAAAATACATATGATCTTTTTTTCATATGCATAGGAGAATAGTTGAAGTATCAAGAAATTGTTTAATTCATCTGTAAGGGAGTTTTGTGTTGATTATGATAATATTTCTCAAGACGACTCGCCAATAATATGACAATGCTAAAGATTGAGTTGCGTCATCATTACGAGTACATGTATCAAGGTTATTTTCAGATTGGTTAAAATAAATTGCAATTAAATAGATTATTCGTTTTTGAAAGTTTGCTTCTATATATTTTAGTTTTTAAAAATAGCCTTTTTTACATTCATTTGAAGGTAGACCCGGTGTACTGAGAATTGGCGTCATTATGACAGACGGGAGAGCCAAGTTTGAGAAAGCCACCGAGATGGAGGCGTCGGTTGTCAAAAATTCGGGGATATTTCTCATTGCTGTTGGTGTCGGTCGTCTTATTAAGGTTTGTATATTGTCAAAATAAGAATGCGTTGTTTTATTCGAATAAACGAATTATTCCAAATAATGCATTTAACAATACTTTTCTTACTTAGAGTTATTCTTTTTAGACATCATTGATACCAATGTGAATTGACTTCATAATAAGGCTCCATAAGTAGATAATAAAAGTTACTTTTAAGGATCATCAATCAACCGAAGTTTAATCGGCAAGTTTGACCAAAAGTTTAATTTCACTTACTCTTCCCTATTTTCTGTTAAATTTAAGAACTACAAAACTGCAAATAAAAATCTGTATCTTTCAGACTCAGACTGGCTGAGTTGGTAGAACACTCGAATGAAAACTTTCCGCTGACCTTTTTTTTCTTTTTTATGATTTCATATACAAGCCGACCTTGTTAAGGTCAATGTACGGGAAAAACGATCCACTTTTAATCTAGAAACTTCGTAAAAAAATACTATTCAACGAAAAAGGCGACGATGAAAAGGAAATAAAAGAACAGCTCCTTGCGTTTTTTTCTTAAGTCATGTTTTGAGAACAACGCTGTATTGAAAATTTTCTTATGTCCTTCAATTAAGTTAATTTTCTTGATTCATACAGTACAAAGAGTTAGAAAAGATAGCGTCTACGGCTAGCAATGCCTACAGTATAGAACCTATAGAAAGATCCTCAAAGATGTTAAAGGATACAATAGATATCATGGGAAGAGAGAGCTGTGCAGGTATGCTTGAATTGTTTATGCCACCATATCGATAAAAATGGGGACATACCATTTGGGCATGGGAGACAAAATTTTCTATCTACGGCTTATTTGGATCCGCTCCGATCCTGAATTACTCTCGAGGTCGTTGTACCCTAGAATAGTCCGGTCAGAAAGAATGGTGAGCTCTTTTTGTCACATTGTTTTAATGTTTGAATAACAGTAAAGTGCTTGAAATGAGGTTCAGCCAAGTGTCAGACCTCTGCTACATTTTTTGTGTAGTTTTAAATAAGTCCAAATTGGTACTATTTTTTCTGAGAGCCTGACCTTTGATGGCTGTTCCCAAGTAAGGAAACTCTTTTGTACCATGAGAATTTCGAGGGTGGTTGTGCGCCATGAAAAATTGTGGAAATATGAACCGCTCATAAAAGCGTTTTCTGGACATAGATTTCAAGAATAAAAAATGTTCCTTAAGACTTGCAAACTTTAAAGCCCAAACGACTTTTTTTCGGAGCTACGTACTGTCAAAATGTGCCAATTTACTATATGATTAAAAAAGACAGGAGTGTATCCAGTTACGGCCTTTTGGTCGCCCATGTAACGACGAAATTATTTTACCGTTTTCTATGGAACGCCACAGCTGTCATATCTTATGGAGTGTAGTGTTAATATGCCCAATTTCTATATCAAAATGTCTAAATCAAGTGTAATTATGCTGAAATGTAGGGTTGATTTGTCCGAACTATATCATATACTGTCAAAAGGAAGTTTGGTTATATTCAAAATGAGTATTGACTTGTCTATACGAAAACTTATCACCCCAAAAGGTACGTTGACTATGGCCACATTTTGTGCTGACCTGTCTTAACATTATCTGATAGTGTCAAATGGTGGTGTCGTCAAGTCAAAGCATGTTGTTGACTTGTCTTAGAATTACATTATTATTTGAAAACGTAGTGTAATTACGTCTAAATAATGTGTTGGCTTGCCAATGCACTACTTTTGTATGTCAAAAGGAAGCATTGTTATGTCCTAATAACACAATGCTATATTCAAACATGGTCTTATTATGATAAAAGGTAATGTGGTTCTGGCAAAACAATATGTCGACTTGTCAGAACATGGGCTAATTATGTCTAAAGGTAGTGTCATTATGTTCGAAAAATGTGTTCTCTTGTGTAAAACTGAGTTATCATGCGAAGAGTAAGATTGATTTTGTTAAAATATTGCGATAATTTGTCAACGTTTTATCTTATATTGTTCGAAGGAAGTGAAGTCATGCCCAAATATCGTGTTGACTTGTATTTACAATATGTTTTCATGTCGAATTGTAGTGTGATTTTGTCAAAATGAAGCGTTGACTGGTCAATGCATTACTTTAGTATGTCAAAAGGGAGCATTGTTTTGTCCAAATGACGCAATGTTATATTCAAACATGGTCTTATTATGTTAGAGGGTAATGTGGTTCTATCAAAACAATATGTTGACTTGTCAGAACATGGGCTTATTATGTCAAAAGGTAATGTCATGATGTTCAAGAAATGTGTTTATGTGTCTAAAAACTAGTTATCATGCGAAGAGTAAGATTGATTTTGTTCAAATATTGCGTTGATTTGTGTTCGTATAAAGTTATTCTGTTCAAATGAAGTGTGGTCATGCCCAAATATTGTGTCGACTTGTCTATACAATGTGTTATCATGTCATATTGAAGTGTAATTAAGTCAAAACGTAGCGTTGACTGGTCAATGTATTACCTGATTATGTCAAAAGGGAGCATTATTATGCCAAAATTACACGTTTATATATTTAAACATAATCGTTTTATGTATGATGGTAATGTGGTTCTGTGAATACAATATATTGACTTGTCAAAACATGGAGTAATCATGTCCAAGGGCAGTGTCGCGATGTTCAAGTAATGTGCTAATTTGGATAAAATACAAGAAATAATGCAAAAGATTAAGTTTGGTTTAGTTCAAATATTGCGTTAATTTGTCTATGTATTACCTTATATGTTTAAAAGAAGTGTTGGCATTCCCAAATGTCGTATTGACTTGTCTTTACAGTATGTTATTATGTCAAAATCTTGAACATCATGACATTACCTTTTGACATAATAAGCCCGTGTTCTGACAAATCATCATATTGTTTTGACAGAACCACATTACATTCTAACATAATAAGACCATGTTTGAATATAACATTGCGTTATTTGGACAAAACAATGTTTCCTTTTGACATACTAAAGTAATGCATAGACCAGTCAACGCTTCATTTTGACTAAATCACACTAAATCACACTACAATTCAATATGATAACATACTGTATAGACAAGTCAAAACGACATTTGGGCATGGCCACACTTCCTTTGAGCAAAATAAGATACAACGTAGACAAATTAACGCAATGTTTTAACAAAATCAATCTTACTTTTCGCATGATAACTCGGTTTTACACAAGACAACACATTTCTTGAACATCATTACACTACCTTTTGACATAATAAGCCCATGTTCTGACAAGTCAACTTATTGTTTTGACAGAACCACATTACCTTCTATCATGAAAAGAGCATGTTTAAAAATATCAACGTGTAATCTGGGCATAACAATGCTTCCGTTTGACATAATAAGGCATTGCATTGACCAGTCAACGCTACGTTTAGACTTAATCACATTACAATTCGAAATGATAACATACTGTAGAGACAACACGATGTTTGGCCATAACTACACTTCCTTTGAACAAAATAAGTTAATGCATAGAACAATCAACACAACATTTGAACAGAACCAAGCTTACTCTTCGCATGATAACTCGATTTTACACAAGTTAACACATTTCTTTAACATAATGACACTACCTTTGGACATAATAAGCCCGTGTTCTTACAAGTCATTATATTGTTTTGACAAAACAATATTACCTTCTATCATAATAAGAACATTTTTGAATAAAGCATTGTGTAATTAAGACATTACTTTTGACATACTAAAGTAATGCATTAACCAGTCAACGCTACGTTTTGACTTAATCACACTACAATTCGACATGATAACATACCGTATAGACAAGTCAACATGATATTTAGGCATGACCATACTTCCTTTGAACAAAAAATGATAAAAGGAAGACAAATTCATGCTATTTTTGAACATAATCAATTTTACTATTTGCATAATAACTCGTTTTTACCCAAGTTAGCACATTTCTTGAACATAATGACACAACATTTGGACTTAATATGCCCATGTTCTTACAAGTCAACATTATGTTTTGACAGAACCACATTACCCTCTAATTTAATTAGACCATGTTTGAATATAGCATTGTGTTATTTGGACATTACAATGCTTCCTTTCGACATACTTAAGTAATGCATTAACCAGTCACAATAATAAGATAGTGCTAAGACAAGCCATCACATTATTTAGATGTAATTACACTACGTTTTCAAATAATAATGTAATTCTAAGACAAGTCAACAACATGCTTTGACTGAACGACATCACCTTTTGACACAATCAGATAATGTTTAGACAGGTCAGCACAAATGTGGCCATAGTCAACAGACCTTTTGGTATGATAAGTTATCGTTTAGACAAGTCAATACTCATTTTGCATATAACCAGACTTCTTTTTGACATTATATTATATAGGTCGGACAAATCAAAACTACATTTGAGCATAATTACACTTGATTTAGAGATTTTAATATAGAAATTGGGCATATTAACACTACTGTTCAAAACATATGACAGCTGTGGTGTTCCATAGTTTTCCACCAGTGTATTCTATAGTGTTTGAGTTTAAAACTGAAGTTGTAAAATAAACATTTCATTATAACACTGGAAAAATCCAAGATACAATTCTTATATTTGGATTAAAGGTACACGGACATCCTTTTCAAAATATGTCTTTTGACTTTAATTTAAGTAGCCTTAGACAACAGTATAATTGTCATTTAAACAAAGAACTAAAAGCGAAATAAGTAGCCCCATTATGTGTTTGCATTGATTCATTTCATTTGTGCGTTAGCTTTGATTTAAAGTTATTTGATTTATTACGAAATGGCCTATGCACCATAGGTAACTTACCGAGTTTTCCTTTACCCTTGGCCTATGAGAAACATATGTTCAATGAAAAACAGTACTAGAGTTAAACTTGAAGAAATGGATTCTGCACATGCGCACTAATCATAAGAGGTTATTTAATATGATCGAGTACTGAATTCTATTGGATGAGTACCCTGCGAAACCAGTCCATATTTGACAAGGCGACAGCGAGTCAAATTATAGACGGGCTCTGCAGGGTACGAAATCAATGAATTCAATATTGTACTCGATCGTGCTAAATAGCATCTTTATTTCACACCACAATTAAGTACGACATTTGAAAAAGACAATGGGACAAGATCTAAAATGGTCCAAAAAGGGCGTCAAATGCATGTCACTTTGAACAGTGATGAAACTGAAATAAACAATTGTTCTAAGAAAAGGAATCCATCTGAAATATCTATTTCAAGTATCAAGTCGGTTAGTGCTTACTGATTATATATGTATTAAACATAAAACAGATTGACTACCCATCGTTGCTTGAAATGTACGTTTTCATGTTGACAAACGATATACTAAAGCATGAAACATCAACATTATTTTGTATATCAATGTCATTTGCAATCTTCTTTTAGTTGCAGAGCAATGCAACAAATATAGATATAAAGAATCTTCTCAGGATCAAAGTTATTTGAATATCTCCGAACAGAGGGTTTGGTGTATTGAAAAGATTGCGAAAAGAGATGATATCGATATTCTGGACTGTAGCCTCACTTTCATCGTACAATATAGTTTGCCTCGCTTTCATCGTCCAATACAGGTTGCCTCGTTTTGGAAATAAAATCCGTAATGAATAGCAGCCTCGTTCTGGTCGACCAATTTGGATGTAGATATTCACTCTCACGCGATGCAAAATAAGCAGCGTCAATGGTCTTAATTGTTCAAGAGTGAAATAAAAAGTAAATAAATGCTCAAAATTGTTTTTGTAGGGAGACTTTATATAGTTGAATCCATCATTTTTAGAGGATATAGGATTCAAGATCGATCTTTCAAAAGTTTTCATAAACAAAGGGCAATTTAATTTTACTTCAAACATTTTTTTCTAAGAATAAGCTAAGTAAAACATTCGATATTGCCAATCTTCTTTCCTTGAAGAAATCAATTAGTTTTAAATCCCAAGGACAAAAGAAAACCCACGGATTAAAGCATACTAACCATACTTTTTCAACTATATTAATTTGGGCCACTAAACAGTGAGCAAACTTGTCAAAAATTGATATTTTAACAAAGTCACTAAACCGAAATACGACGCAGATAAGCAGGAGAATTGAACTATATAGTGTCAAATAAACCTTCCGCCTCCAGCTAAAAAGCCAATTCTATCAAGTTTGTTGAATCGGGAATAAAATCGGCGACTTAAAAGGCCATACGTTTTCAACTGATTGGCATGCCCTGCGTTCAGAACGGTGAAACTTTTGTTAATTACACCCCGCTTTGCACATGCACTTGCGTCGAAGTCGGATAAATTGGCAAGCAGTAAGCTACTTGTCGACGACAGTTCGACGGAAGGTGGCCAGAAGTCGCCCATAGATAATCGGCCAATCGGAAGCGTGCTGCGAGCAAATGCTTTTTTTTTCGACCAAAAAAAGTTTTGATTCCACGATTTCAGAGGAAAAATAGAAATCGTGCTGAAAAACAAAATCATTCTTCCAGGATGGATCAGCCTTAGCAATCCGCGGATTGCACCGGCTGACCAGGATCGAAAGCTTCGTTCTTCGAAGTTTTTGTACTTAATACTGACAGGTCGCAAATTTGTTTCAAATTAAATAAATTTAAACTGTTCATAAATCATAATTATTTCCATTAACCCTTTCCTGTTTTACAAAATTTTGGACCTGTCCAAATTCAAAGGTTTTGCAGACGAAAATTTTAAGTGGATTTAATTCGAAAAATAACCATTCAGTAGGGTAGAAAATAGTGTGGAAAAAGAAGAAATTGCTTGTCCGAAGCAATTTCTTCTTTTTTCACAATGTTTTCTCAATAATAAAATCACAGGCACGTAAAAAGCAGGGATTAAACAGCAAAGGGTTAAGTAAATTCATAAATATAAGGAAATAGCAATGTCACTGAGATAATCATAATTCTCTTTTATGTGTCCAATTTGTCTAATATGAAGGGAATCATTCAGAGAAAATCCGTTTTCCGACAGCCTTAAGTCCATTTTGATGAAAATAGTCGCAACAAGACAATTTAAGATTTAAACACCTGATCTAAACAGGAAAAAAATACGTGCACAGGTGCAAAATGTTACAATTCTTCTTGTAAGATCTAATATTAATTGCCATTCTTGTTTGATACTTCCGCAATTTATGACTGTCTGATAAAATTATTTTCGCTGTTTATACCGGACGTGAAACTTAATTGGGATTTCAATTTGCAGAATTGGTGGCATTTTTGTGCCATTGAAAGACTAGTAGTTTCAGCTTCAGACAAGTCGAAGGTTGGGGTTGGACCCATCCGTTCTTGTGCCCATCATCAGTCTGTAATGTGTATAAACGCTTCTTTTTGTGTTGCGAAATTATTCCTCATTTTTACTTCGAAATAAAACTTCAATTGCCACACGTTTTAGTCTTGTAAGACACACTTTTACAGTAAAATTCAACTTTCTCAGTTTGAACAAAATACATTTTCTCTTCAGTGTTGGCATTTGATAGTAATTTTGAGTTGCACACATCTTCGGTTTTGTTCTCATTCATTGTATAGAAAAAATATTATAGACATGGAGGATATTGAATGAGTGGTCATGGAATACCGATTTTATTAAACGAGCCATCTATAAACAGATAAAAACGAGGCTGCGCCGAGTTTTTGTCTGTTTTAAATGACGAGTTTAATTAATTCTGTAATTTATGAGCACAGATTTTATATTCTATTTTAAATATGACCCGATTTTTTGCGAAAAATCGTCGTTTTTTTAAATCTAACTTTTCAAATTTTCCGCAAAATTTATTACGCCGTTTAAAACTGACGTCATTTCCACAGTTACAAAATAACGTTGCTATTCGCTCTGAGCTCAACTAGTGTAATACCCCCGTGTAAATATCAAAAATATTCAACGGGGTTATTTCATTCTTGCGACGTAGGTCATATTATAAATGAATATGTCACATTTTGTGAATTGGTTATTCTTGCTTTCTTTTTGTGAACACCCTCTGGTGTCTCAAATCGTTCCTAGTGAATAATTTTTTTAAAGATGAAATGATTATTTTTGGATATAAGTATCTGAGTTCTGATCATTATATAACAACCTCGACAAATCAAAATTCCAGGTAAAATACCATTCTTATAAGGAATTTCTGGGCTAATAATTACGATATCCCTGCCTTTAATCAATACATGCATTTATAAAAAAAAGATGCATACACCGTGGATACAGTAAACACCATCGTGAAATTGACTAGGTGAATATTTTTTTGAATGATTTCGGAATGAAATTGAATAAGTGTGAGGAGCGAGTTTTGAGTGAAATTAATGGGAGGTAATCCTATATCGCAAATTTTGTTCAGGATAGAAATTAATGGGAGGTAATCCTTTATCGCAAATTTTGTTCAGGATGAATAAAATTAGCGATATTGATTACCCCCCCCCCCTTTAATAAAATATGCATAAAAGTTCTACAAATAGCTTCCTTTTTCTTCAAGAACCTATTAGACGCTTACAATTAGAATTATGTCAGTGTGGCGTTGTTGATTCTTTGTTTTTCAATGGGTTTGAGCGTTTTTAAATGGTTTGAGTGAGTCTTTGGAATGAATGATTGGAGCGCTGAGTGATCTATTTAGAATGGTTTGATTGAGGTGAATATCAATTTCACGATGTAACTAACTGTATAAGGAATTTTCGGGCTAATATTCGCGATATCCATGCCTTTAATCCGAATGCATGCATTAATATAAGGAAGAATGTAATGTGGATTCGTTGTAGATAAGAAAATTGTACCTTATATATGATAGTTTTCATAACATTAACCTATACCAAACAAGGCTCGACGTTAAAAAAAGGTTGTCTTTGACACATAAAAAGTACTATAAAATCTATTATTAGAAATGAGTCAAGTTCCGAGTGGGATAAAGACATTTGTGTTCGTGAAAAAGGTTGTGCTAAAAAGTTTTACAAGTATTTAGCACGATAAATTAGAAATTAGAACAATGATTAATAGGTTGTTAAAATGTTGATGATCAAACATTGACAGTTGATTGAATCAATTTGTTACCTCGCGTGGGCCCGTGACGGATTTTTTATCAAAAACATGACAGTAATTGGAAATTAATGCAAACTTTGTCGACCGACTGTACGGCTATGCACTGTTATTGTCTGTTTGTTTAAAATATGGATTGAGGGATAGGATTTGAAAGTTATAGTCTTCCTTGTAACCTATTGACAAATCTATTAAAACTTGTTCTGGTTAAGACAGTAAAAAATTGAGAAGGAATTAATATTTTAACCCCAAGAGGTTAGTTGTGCAATCTTGTGGTCTTTTACATACTTAGGTGTGTTAGAATAATGGCTTACGTAGGTTCATCCCCGCCCATCCAAACCATTTCATATAAATATGCCATATAGTCTTTCTGTTGTCAAACCATTATGCATAGACTAGAAAAATATTACTCATGAAGAATAGTCTGTTGCCCTTCCATAATGTTACGTAACAGTATATCTTCGTTGTCTTACTGAGGTTTTACCCTTTCCCTTTAACAGAGAAACAAAGAATTTGTTCTTTAAAAAAAGTCACAACAGTTGTCAACCTGGGTCTATAAGCAATATTGCATATCATCTTTTGTTACATATATGATCTGAAATAAATGTATCAAGCCCATTGCATTACATTAAGGTTCAATGAAGTCTTTCGATATTTTACAAATATAAGTTCTTGATTTGTATTATTTTTTCCCTCTGAACGAATACAGTATATATGATATATCAAAGAAAATATCTATACATGTTTAATTAATTGAAGCAAAATAATATACATATTTTGAGACGTGTCCCTTTAAAAATGAATCATAATTATATGGGGAAAAATCAAGTGGAATTGTAGATTCGATAAATAAACAGTGGCATGCTAAGAATTTATGACTCGGTATCGTCCTCGTAAATAAAACGTTCGCAAATGAAATACTGGGACATATTGCCCATAAACACTTAAGATTTACACCCGTAAAAAGAATAGCTTAATTATCCACAGAGCAATTCCGTGACCATATTTGATAATTCTATTACATTTTAATCTCTTTCCTGCTATAAAGAGGAAGGACATTGCTATAAAAAGTCCGGCTATTTTAGACTTTGAGCTTCTAAAGCGGTAGCTCGTTAAAGCATTTCCAACGGTTATTGAATGTGCAAATCAGGCAAGATCTCGTAAATATATCGCTAAATGTTATTTTCGAATAATAAAAAAAATCGAAAAATGTAATTGAAAATAAGGAAAATTCGGTGTACATTATTTAGTTTAGTGTTTGTAATTAGAAAAAATCACCTTTTAATTCGTCTTTACTATTTTAAAACTTTATGTAAATGCAAAAATGATAAATCTGTTTTAAAAGATGAAGCAACTAGGTCATCATTTTAGAAGGAGCAGATACTTCCTAATCATGGTCACTTTACAATTGTTATATTAAAAATTGCGTCGTACTATTAACCATTTACATTCTTACTTATTTACCACATGCACTAAATATATTTAAAGTTTATTTTTTATTTCAAAGTTATTTTAACTCATTTACAGGACGGTCAGCTGCCCTCCTTGATACCGTCCAAACCGGAAGTAACCCAACCGGAAATAACCCAGACATGCAACAAATGGCCGACATGGCATTCAAAATGTTATCAAATAGTGTTAGACAGGAGGCAGGTCTTCCAGGACTTGCCAACCTCAACTCTCTACCAGGTGGCGCTCAGTTTGGACCTCTACAACTCAATATTGACGGAATGAACTTCCCGGACAAACATATGTACGACATGCTGAATGTTTCGCTACCTCAACTCCAGTCAATGATGAACGAAATTACAACCGGAAATAAGATGAATCAGATACCTATAACAACAACAACTGAAGCACCAACGAGTCCCGTACTTAGTAATAACATTCCTGCCCTAAATGGATTGAAAATAAACTTCAACGGTGGAGTAATTGATCCACAGCTAACAAACCGAGTTATACAGCCAATGGTTACTATGGGGCCTGGTAATACACCGACTTCCGGTTTCGATATAGGCAATTCTATGAGTATGGCTGAACCGTTGCTTCAAGTACCCGTTATGAAAGAGACAATTGGACCAAATATGTTGATAAAACAGAAACGTCCCCAACCAGTGCCCCAGGTTGATTTGATGATACAACCAGATAGTAGCGTTATTGACGCACCACAAGGTACAACCCGGTATACAATTGATCCATTCTACAGGAAAAACTGCCTAAAAGGCGTCACTTTATATTTTCAGATAGCGTACACGGATACTACATTTTCTTATACTTATTTATTTTTTAAGAATTCGCAAACGGCAATTCAATGTGCATTAAAATTGAAAATGAACTGCAAAATATTAAAGAAAACAATGAAAAAGGGGAGAAATCATCGGAAAATTGTTACGCAATTAGGTCAAATTATTTATTTTCTTTTGGGAAACAAAATATTTTCTTGCTTTACGAATAACAACTTTTGCAGTTTTTTTTTTGTTTGTTTGTTAGAATTTGAATGAGATTCTGTCATTTTACTGTCATTTATGCAGGTTTTCCTGGCGAACGGGTCAATTTTACTTTTTGAATTAGCCTTTTGTTTGCTAATATAACGGATATAATACTACACATTATTCAAAAAAGAGACAAATAAAGATGAAATCAAGATAAAGAATTTGGAAAAGAAAAATTTGCTTTTAACAGATATTTTTTTGTATATATTTTATTCAACCAAGTTTACATTATCATATTATTTTAGATGTCTATATCTTCATTTTATAATATGTCACTTGTTTTATTTGGTTTGTTTGAACCGCGATATTGTGACCTTTGGCTTTTAACAGATAATTATTTCAAACGAAAAATATCTGGGCTGTACTCGCCGTAATATCGGGGAACTATATTTTTGTAGTTCATTTTACTAGCACATAAACGACAAAAAGTATTTTTGTTGTTTGTATTTACTCTTGTCCAACACCAAATCTTATTAAGCTAAAGACATCTGAACTTGTTTAATTAATTATCGTTTTGTTTCAACGCGTAAATGTTGTCTTTTCTTAATTGTTCACTTCTCATTGAGCTATTTGGCACAGTATATGCATACAAAGAGAAGTATATGATCAAACGCATATCCCGATTCAGTTCACATTTAAAAATCATTTTAGCTAGTTCATTAAGAACTAACATAATCATTTGTGTTTTAAGTTTAAAAGTGGTATAATTGAATCGGAATTAATGTTGATGCTACAAGAAACTATGAAATATTTTACAAGAAATACTAACGAACATTTTGTATATTTTAAAACGTTTTATGACTTTTCATACAAGTGTTTGATATTAAGCAGTATATTTTTATTGTACGCTTGTCATTTAACACTGTCATATAGTAATTCTTAATGATGAATATATTGTCTTCAGACCAGTGTTCAAAGGGGAGATATGTAAATGGAATAGGCCATACCTTCGTGCCGAACAGCTGCACGCAATTTTTGCAGTGTATTCGAGATAACGGGAAAGTGCAGGTGGAGATGGCACGGTGTCCTTTTGAGACTTTCTACGATGACAAGAGTGCCGTGTGTAAATATTATGAAGACACGCCGTGCTGGAGAGGTAATTATAACAGGAACTGAACTTTATTTGTTGAATAACGAATTCCGCGCAAAATATAGACACCTTTGAAATTGAAACGTTATTTAGTAAAAAATGATACTTGAAAGGTAGCAACAAAACATTCTTTTATCGTGCACGTTAAAATGGAACTGATTTCAGACCTTAAAATACATGTCACCCTCCGAAATGCACACACATTTTTGTGAAATTGTCTAACAAGACAAAAATATATCAAAATCCATTGATTTCCGTAGAAAGCAATACCAGAACCGGAAATGTAGATCCTGTCAATACGCAAAATGATTCTTCATGTCATAATAATTAAAGGGTTGTCCATAGTTATGCGTTATCAATTATCTTGGTACTGGGGTATCGGACTCAAATGAAATTTCCAAGCGAAAAATCATCCTTGCCACGACTAATGAACCAAATACTAAATACTTCGAGCAGGACAAATTAAAATCATTGTATTCAATTCAATAAAATTATTTATTGATGGAGATTATGCATTTTCTATCCATGTCCTGTGAGAAGCGCAGACTCGTGCAGGCATCCTGATAATTGTCGAGCCTATTGAACTTGTTTCGCATTGTCATAGGTACCAATATGTTGTCCACCTTCCCCCCTAGAATAAACTTGGCCAAAAGAATCACGTTTCGCGCAAGCTGTTTAATAATCTTTTTTTATTCGAAATATATGAGAAACACTTACTTGTACGGCCATCTTGGTACCTGTTGTGTGTCCATTGAAACTATTCTACGGGGTGATCGGTACATGTGTTCTGTCCACCAGGCCTTCCTTCATTCCATGGATAGACTATTAACAACTTATCCTGTCCAGAAAGCTATATGAGCCTGTGCGTGACATTTCCAACAATTTGAAATGTTGATGAGGTGCAAACACTAAGTAGCATAGACAACCACATACTGTGAATAAAGCTTTACCTGATTGTTTAAAGATATTTTAAGACCTGATCTATCTACTAAGCGCGCAGTGAAAACTCTGGTCAGACTGTGCGGATGCACAGGCTGGTCAGAGTGTTTGCTTTGCGCATATTTGAAATTGTTGGAAATGTCGCGCACAGGCTCATGTAGTATTTATTTACATTACAGATCCTTGTTCTATGAGAAATGCTGACTCATACGCTCACCCTGGAAACTGTCGAGCATATTGGAGTTGTTCCACAGGGTCATCAGTACCTATGTGCTGTCCATCCGGGGCATCCTTTACTCCTGGAATAGGCTGTGTAAATAACATCACATGTCAAGATAGCTGTATGGACTCTGGCTCTATCAAGTCATTTGCAACAGCTGGTAGGTATTCAGTTTCCATTGGAGTGCCTGCTTTGCATGTTACTATTTAATTTTAGTCTATTTATCTAACATTTCTTATTATTGTGATATTAATTTCATTTTATAATATGACATACGTTGCTGGGGGTGAAATAACCCCATAGAATAATTTTGATATTACACGGGTGTTATTACACTAGTGGAATAACTATGCAAATGAGCTATAAACGAATAGCAACGCTATTTTGTATCCGCGAAAATGACGCCATAATGTGTATATTGTGACGTCAGTTTTAAACGGCGTTATAAGTTTCGCGGAAATTTTAAGTGTTGAATTTCAATAATTTTGACGATTTTTTGTCATAATTCGGGTCATATCATAAATAGAATATAGAATTCGTGCTCATAAAACACAAAATTTATTAAACTCGTCATCTAAAACAGATAAAAACTCGGCGCAGCCTCGTTTTTATCTGTTTATAGATGGCTCGTTTAATAAATTCAGTATTCAATGACCACTCATTCAATATCCTCTATTTATGAACACAGTAGCTTATTAAGCATAATAATTTAGCAGTATGGGTTGTTTCCGTCTGATCCTGTCTTACACACATTTAACATAGTACTTTAAGTGATAACGGGATTCTTTATTATGTGTGATTTATTGTTCTTCATTTTTTTTTACATTTGACTAACTATTTTAGATACAGAGAAAAGACAATCGATACATTAATATATATGAGCAATTGCGTGACATTTCAAACTATTTCAAAAGTGCACCGAGCAAAGACTCTGCCAATCTGTATATGTATCCACTTTGCGCCTTATAACCAAACAAGGTCTCAAAGTATCTTGAGACAGACATATAATCTTTTAAATGGACGAGGTATCTGTCTAGGCTTAACAGCGTGTGCAACCCACGCACACGTCAAATTGTGGGAAATGTCACGCACGGGCTCATACCATATGAGCCTGTGCGTGACATTTCAACAATTTGACACCTACAAGAGGTGCTAACATTACGCAGCCCAGACAGTTACTAAGTGTAAGTAGAAGATTGCCTAAATGTCTATATATACTTTAAGACCTTATCTATCTACAAATTGTATAGTAATGAGATTGGTCAGACTGTGCCATCACACAGACTGGCCAGAGACTTTGCTGTAGGCACATATAAAATTGTTGGAAATGTCATTTACAGACTCATATCTTTTGTTTCAAAATACTTCAGGTAAATGTCGAATGTTACCAATGGAGACGAATGACAAGTTTTACTTCGAAAGGGTGTCCGGCCTGGGATGGTTAGTTCGATCCTGTCCCCCGGGCTCAAGATTCGACCGTAAACTCTGTAATTGTAACAAACCAGACACGATATTCAAACCATGTATGTATTTTTTATCTTGAAATTCATTAATTACCTTGTAGTTAAGGATACTGACAGATTTGAAAAAGATATTTATCACATTGTATCACATTTTGGTTTGAATCTGAGACCTTTCACTTTTTAGAATCATCGGCGGGTTATAAAGTTTGATCAATTAAGGTAGTGGACCCGTAGTTCCAAACATTTCAGAAGTAATGAACTTTAACAGTGTTAAACGAGGTTTCCTAATGATTTTCATTAGGAAACCTCGGTCAACATTGTGAAAGTTCATGAGTTCCAAAATGTTGCGGAACTATTACGGGTCCACTACCTTAATCGATTGACCAAACCTATCATTCATTGATCTCCTACACTGATGGTGATATTTCTTGTTAGTAGAAACCTTGAAACACTGCTTGCATTTTTTCTTCAATGTCCTTAATTATATTTATTTGAAAAGATTTGGTGTTTGATAACTCAGGCAAACTTCCCCTTAACAGAATTTAGTGGATAGTGGTACACATTTTTTATGTTTTTAAATTCTAAATGAACTAAATCAATATCTGTGATAGAAATCAGTAGACAGAAATACATTGAATGAATAAATGAATAAATAACGTTCTACAGGGATAAGTTTCTAGGAATAAAATTCGAACGGTTAAAGATATAAAAAAGAATCTAAGAAAAAAAAGTAGACAGAAAGCTACAGTTGCACCCCGGAATCGAAGAAGTATTACCATTTTAACAGAATGTCTTTGTAACCGATTCAAACCATCTTACACTAAGAAACAACTAACTAAACTTTATAACTAGCATATCGCATTAACCGATATGGTTGTAAACATTTTTTTCACTCTCTCCAGCTTGTAGACCCGAGCTCTATCTCACATTTGAAGAAGGTGTATTTGATAGTTCTGGCAATCATTTAGCAATGGGCAACAAGAATGTGCGAGCTGAACTCGGTGCGGGACTGTTTGATGGAAATTCACACCTTACACTGTGGAGGTTTTCCGGGTAAGGACACATATTATGCATAAAATGTACGTTTTCGGGTCGTTCTAAGCATACGATAACGGAAAACCCTGTCAATAACGGAAAACATGGATTAATCAGTAAATGAACACCCTCCTTTTTTGGTTTAATATCCTCGATCTTGCCCTATACACTTGATCATATTTCATGATACTTATCTCAAGTTTTTCTTATGGAGGCATTAAAGAATTCGGATTTGAACAGCTTTAAACGAAAGTGGCGCTGCAATGTATAACGCAATTTTCGCCATGTTTGAGGTTTTTGGGCAGGTATTGAAGCGTTCCAATATTTGTACGAATTAATTTTCTAGTCTCAACTTTAATGCAACAATAGCCCCAATTCACCTTTTTGCGAGCCTTGAAATTAACGTGTTTTTAATTTTGTTAGTTAGATATATAAGATATGTACAGAAAATAGGAACTCAAATATACATTTTCTGAGAAATATTTAAGAAGTATGAAAGCCTATTTCTAGAAATACCAACAACATCTGCTGAACATCCTTCTATCAGACAAATCTTTTCTGTTTCGTTGTTTTTCGTTGTTTCGTTTGGTCAAAATGTAAAGATAACATTCCGGCTTGGAACGAGTGTTTGGGCCCCTCAAGAACGATTGCAAACTGTTGTTTAGTATGTGGTACAATGCCGCAAATATCCATCAATATAAAGATTATCTTTTTTCCAGCGTTTCTTTTGGTCGGAAATTCAAGATTACATTCCGGTTTAGAACGAGTGTTTGGGCTCCTAATGGGACGATTGATGCACATCGTATCTAACTGTTGTTTAGTACATGTATGTGGTGACATACCGCAGCCATCCATCAATATCGTGATAATCTTTTCTTAATTCTTTATATTTTTCAGTGTTTCGTTTGGTCAGAAAGTAAAGATTGCATTCCGGTTTAGAACGAGTGTTAGGCTCCCAAGCGATTATCTTTTTTTTTATTCTTTTTATTTTCCAGTGTTTCGTTTGGTCAGAAAGTAAAGATAACATTCCGATTTAGAACGAGTGTTACGGCTCCCAAGGGACGATTGATGCATATCGTATCTAATTGTTGTTTAGTCCAGTCAAACCTGTCTTAGCGGCCATCTATATCCAGCTAGCAACCTGTCTTAAGCAGGCGGCCATCAAGTTCCCAAATGAACCATTAGCACTGAAATTGACTTATATTAAGCAAGCGCCTGCCTTAAGCTAGCACTTTTTGAACGTCCCTTGGGTGCTTGCTTAAGACAGGTTTGACTGTATGTGGTACCATGCCGCAGCCATCCATCAATGTTGTGATAATCTTTTCTTGATTCTTTTTATTTTCTCAGCGTTTCGTTTGGTCAGAAAGTCAAGATTACATTCCGGTTTAGAACGAGTGTTTGGGCTCCTAAGGGACGATTGATGCACATCGTATCTAACTGTTGTTTGGGGTGTGGCACCATGCCGCAGCCATCCATTAATATCGCAATAATCCCAAGGGTTAACGGGGGCATAGCAGTATTCAGCTCTTCAACAAATGTAGCAGGAGAGGTCTTCCTTTATGTGCACTATACAGACGCAGTAGGTCGATTTACTTTTAGTTTTATTTTCATATTTGTAACCCGTCACGCGAAAATGGATCATCTGGGAAGTGCGTAAAATTTCGACCCTTGTCAGACTGCGTGGATTGCGCAGACTGACTAGGGTCGAAACTTTTCGTGCTGAACTAATTTTCTGAATCTAGAATAATGGATCTACCTCCCTGTGAAGGAATTTTTGAAATGCGACCTGTAGTTGGCTTGTTCTAAAACAAATCTCTTTTTCAAATATTTATTTTACGAAGTTCTCAGATGGTCCCTTTTCGCGTGACGGGTCACATTTGAATACAGTATAACTTGTGTGAAGCGACCACTTAAGGGACTATCAAAAAGCGGTCGTTTATGGGAATGGTCGCTTAATACAAAATATCATAATAAATGTGACAGTTTATTTTGATCGAATTTAAAGAAAGTCGGTCAAGTCGTACTGAATCCTGTGATGTTTTAACCCATTAGAATCGTCTTATTGAGACGATTCTAATGGGCTCCAACAACATTAGATTATAAAATAACCAATTTTTCTTAAGAATGCCCTCTTTTTCAGACATTTTGCTTACGATGAAGGGACTTTTTATGGCGGACGCTTAACAAAATTGGTCGCTAAAGAGACGTGGTCGCTCGAGCAATATCGACTGTAATTTAATTTAAGTTGTGTACATCGAGGTTCGCGCATTCTTTATTAATGTAAATTTGGTTTTATTTCCAAAATGAAAACAATTTTGACTACACAGCTACGTTGAAAGCATCTGCGTGAAGAAGTTCAAATAATTTTATTAAATATGACATACGGCGCGGGATTGAAATAATTCCATTGCATATTTTTGATATTATATAGGTGTTATTACACTGATGAAAATATGCAAAAGAGCTAAGAACGTCAATCAAGTCTTTACGGTGAAAATGACGTCATACTTCTTGTAAAGACGTTATTATACAAACGGTGTTATAGGTGTCGCGGAACAACTTGAACCGGTTGATTTCAACGATTTATCGCATTTATTAAGGTCATATTATAAAGAGAATATCAAATTTGTGTTGATAAAATATCAAATTAATTTCACTCGCCATCTAAAACGAAAAATACAAACCAAAAAAAAAAAAAAAAAAAAAACTAGACAACATCTCGTTTTTATCTACGTTTAGATTATTTGTTTGAGAATGTCGGTATTTCATAACAATCTATTCTATATCCTTTATTTTTATATCTCATTATTGTTTATCTTATAACTATACAAATACCCGTATGATAACATCCCGTATGATATTTTTTATGATATCACATAGTTATTTTTAGAACAATAATATCATGCAGCTATTTTTAGAAACATGCATTTCAGTTAGAGACATTGACGAAAACAAGACAAAAAGAGGTTATAAGATAAATATAATACATACTAAGTCTATTATATGAAAAAATATCTAACTCGGTTGTGATAATTGATAAATGTCTCGGCAGAGCCTCGACAATTATCAATTCTCCCAACCTCATTAGATATTTTTTTTCATATAATACACTAAGTATGTATTATATATATATCTAACGTTATACAGTTTACTGGGTGGAATAGGCTTTCCTACACTTATGACGGTCAAACATTGACCGGTACAGTCAATGCAGCTACTGAATCTAAAAACATAATTGGTAAGTACAGTTAAATACATCGTGAAATAGACACTCATTCCCATCAAAAATCATTCTAAATCACTCACTCAGCGCTCTAATTACTCATTACAAACATTCACTCAAATCGGCCAAAACGCTCCATAATTATTTAAGAACATTTCAAACTCGTTCAAAAAGAATTTGTATTTAAATCAAATCGATCAAATTATTCTTCGATTTTATGGGTCGGTGTTGATTTTGAAGTGGCTGATTAGTCTACGAAGCCTACCTAAACAGAAAAGTACGTATATTTTATTAAAGGGAGGTAATGAATATCGCTAATTTTGTTCATCATGAACAAAATTAGCGACATTGGATGACCTCTCTTTAATTTCACACAAAACTCGCCCCACACACTCATTCAATTTCAATTCCAAAATCATTCAAATTTCATTCACCATTTCACGAATTTGTAAACTGAAGTAGTAGAAAAACGAAAATTTCATAGGTATTCATATCGGTATATACAGTCCATGGAGCATCGATACTTCTTGCACAAAAAAACTATTTTAACTAAAGCAAATATAACCTGCTTTGCTGGACTTAAATAACTCCTATGAATATTTTCAAGTACACGGCAATCATAACACTAATGCTATACATGTGCAAATAAGCCTAGAGGGTATGGCAATTTATAATGATACCGAGAAGTTGTCATTCATGACGCCATTTTGAAAGGTCGTTATATCGAGGGTTCAGTGTTAGACTGTACAATGTACACTGTATATACACTTAGTACAGTCTTGCGCTAAACCCTTGATATGTTACAAGAAAGTTTTTAATTGGTAAATTGTCCAAGGGTCTCTTTTGACGAGTTATCGTAAAGAATCGGGTCATCTTTTAGTAAAATATCAAATTTGTGTTCATAAAATACCGAATGTATCAAACTCGCCATCTAAAACCATTAAGATGGCTCGTTTTAAAAATGACAACTTTCTATCTACTTACTTTATTTGGGAACTCACCGGGTATTTTCGTAATAAAAGTACTGTGCTTTATAAAGGTTTAGTTGTCTTAAAGACAGACTTGACTAAAGAAATTTATTAAGCGAGTTTGCAGATAGTATATTTTCACGTTAACAGTCAATGGTCGACTTACTTTATCGTAATCTATCATACAAATGACCAGCGTTCTATTCTAACTTGTTTTGTTAAGAAAAACCAAAAATATAGAATAGAAAAAATAGAATAAAAAATTCGGCGAGAGCAACTTTTAAAAACAGATTAGCATATTTAAACTAAGATAGTGATTGGTGGTACATTTTTGTATGCCGATGCATAATTCTAAATTATTTGTATTTATGATCGCAACACGAAGAGCAATAGCGTGGGTCTAAATACAACACCCTGTTGAACTCCAGACGAATATGGAATCAAGTCAGACAATGAGGCGCCGGTATAAGTTTGTATGGACATTCGTACATTTCGGACATGTTTGGCATTTGACAACTAGAAGCTCTTTGTTTGTCTAATGTATGAATTTCAAATAATAAAATTATAGCAAGCAAATGCTAATTGTTGAATCTATTTTTGAACAACATTATATATCTCATGAACTTTAAGCTGAATTCAACTCATCTTGAACTTTATTCGTTTAAAGCTGAAATAAAATAACATAATGTTCCAAGGGGCAGACCCGTCTTTATCTTGCCAATTGCAGCCGAATGAACGAATGCTACATTCCTCAAAATAAGTGGATAATTTTCATATTTGATGATTAAGATATATAAATCCGGGTCTTATACAAAACCAACTTGAAAGTAAGAAAAATTCGCTGCGTCATGCTTAATGTGATTTGCATTATATTGCAAAATAGAACAAAGTTCTGTTTATTTAAGTTCAGAATGAGGAATTTCAAAAAAGGATAACTTTCATTGAAATTACTTTGACAAATCTTTATGACGTGGATTAATTAGACAATTAACAGTTTTACGATTCACTGGACAGATTTTATGTTATTAACGCTTTTGCCTACGGAGCGGAAAAATTGCTATATCTTCTTATTTCCTCCATTCGGATAGCAATGTGGAAGAACTGTCAGGCTTTTAAACCATTCACGCACAAACGCTGTTTTGCCCTCCCCCTTTCGAAATGTACGCTTTAACATTATCTTGTATTTTTTTCTGCAATTTCTAAAGTGAAAATGGTGTTTTGTCATGAGAATAGTTCAGTATTATTTCTAACAAAACTAACAATTTTCACAAAATACTTTACTGTTAGCTATAGTATATCTATGGTATCATACCTGATGCATTGTTTTGCTAGCTATGGTTCGATTAATAGAATTTCTATTCGAGACTCGGTTAAGCATTCGGAACACCACTCGGCCAAGCTTCTGATCAACCTCGGATGTACATAGACGGACTTTTTAAAAAGATTACGAATAGACCTTGGAAAAACTCGGTGACGTTAATTAAAATTAGCCCTCGAAACTTTTAGTGAAAACATTCGACGTCGCCAACGCTACTCGTTTATGTCACTGACGTGAAATCATCATATCCTTATATAAATATCTTTAGATTCTTAAATAGCGGCTGAAAATCTGAATTTTTGAGAATGGTTCGTCATTCTCAAAAATTCAGGTTTTTCAGTCGTTATTCACTGTAAAAATATCAATCTAAAGATGTTTCCGCGCTAGTTTTTCTTACACCGTTTCCGCCTAACAAAATTATCAATTTTGTAACATACCCATCCGCCTTATATACATCCGAGGTCTGTTGTAGTTGACGGAAATGGCCGAGTGTTGTTCCGGATGACGGTTAAGATCAGCTTGTTTCAAATAAAATCTCATGACAGATCCTTTCTATCATCAGGTGATATCCAGTCTCGTCCATACCCACTCATGATAGGTGCCTGTGGACAAACGGGGGCTTATAAGGGTCAACTAGATGACGTAAGTAATTTGTTTGATATTACTATTGAGTAAAAACGAAGTAAAGATAATTGTTTTCCCAACATTTATCGCAATACTTAGAGATTGTTTTGATAACAGAATAATAACTTCCAACTTTGAAATATATATATAGAAGCGTTTATACATACCGAGGGTGTCAAAACAAGATTTTAAATTACTTTGAATAATAGATAAACTTATGAGTCATCAATATCAATGCGGGACAAATTATTTTCGTCGGCAATCCTCGTTAGTTGAGCTTTTTAACAAAGCATCCACGAAGCGCCGTCATTACATTTGCAAATGTAACGGTCTGTCCATGTTGAACTTTGCTTAAGCCCCAAGTTGTACAAAGATGACAATTGCCTTATTTTCATTGTTTTAGCATTTAATTTTAAGTTGATAAGCTAGAAAACTGTTTGCAATAATAATAATAATAATTTAAACAATAAAAGTGATAATAATTCGTTGTATCATTTAAATTAAAGTTTTCTTATCTTTTCAGTTCGAATTCTACATGTGCGCTGCCCACTGAACCCTAAATAACACAAACCCACTTTTAATTTGCCACAAACAACTGGATAATGTTTCTAAGTATAATTTTGAACAGACGATTTAAATATGGATGAAGTGGGACCAGCGATTCACAGTTTTGGAGAATATCTAATTATGTGCTGATTCCGGTTGTTTGTTATGTTGAATGCAGCCTTTCTCTACATTAGAAATGAATAACTGTATTCCTATAACTTCACATGTAATTCATCCATGACAAATGGTACTTGTTGTCAATGTGTACACAAAATTGATTTAGCCAGCAATATTTTTTTACCAGTTTAAGGCAGACAGACAGACAGACATAAAATTTTATTTTTGACTTGTACAAAGTACATCGTCACACAAAGTCAATTTACATATAATATATACAACAATAGGTCACAAACATTAATAAACACTTAAATTAGATCACATGAAGTTTGATTTTATTTTCCTATGGCTCAGTAAAAAATAAAAAAAATAACAAATCTGTCTCATATTCCTGTCTCAAAAAACGTAAGCCGCATACTAACCATCTAGGTGACAATTCAAGGTAATGGAAAAATTGAAGACATGAACGAGTTTCTACCATTTAATTGTTTTAAGTGCAATACATCCAACACATATTGAATTTCAGATGTTTGACCGATAATAAAAACATTACATTTAGACTGATCTATATGAAACATATGCTAGTGACAAATTTCGTTTGAAGACATTTTAAAAATCTTTTTCAGTTGAGGAAAAAAAAAAAGACTTTTTTGTACAAAGTGGAAACTGTCCGAAATTTTTTATTATTGTTGTTATTCATGGAAAAACAAATTGTTACCGTCGTTTCAATAATATTGAAAATTAAACATACGCTTCTAAGTTATAAGTCAAAAAAATAATCCACGAGAGCTTTAGCTCGATTGAATAATTGATTGGGCCTTAGAAATCAGAAGAGTGCTTAAATCTGCAATAAATAACGGTGAGACTTTGATATTATAATTCTACAAGACCATATCGGTGTCAAGTGCTGATAAGATCCCGTTATATAACACGTTCTTTTTTTATTCCCCACAGCAAGTATCGATCGATCGTTCCTTTCAAATATGGCTAAAATGAAAAATAAACAAAATTAAACTATTATCTTTTCTCAGTTCAATGTAGTTCCATCCTGGCTGCTTAACACAGGATGGGCATGCGATAAGATTTGACTCAAAGATCTACAAAAAGCCTCATTCGAGTAAATTCCATAATTCAATCAATCCACACAAATTACACTTGTGTGTGTCAACATGGATCCTTTCGTAATGATTCTACACCTACGCATACTTCATCAACTACGTCATCGATACAGTATTAATCAGATGGAATTTGTGAATCATGTACAATAGTTTCGTAAACCACTCATTAAATATTATAGATAAAATTGATTTTATTGGATTAGATCGTTGTCAAGGGGTCAAATCTTAGATAAATCTTGTGTGCACCCTTGAGGCCACATTTTTGGCTCAAATTTCATGTAACTTGGTCATTATGTATTTTCTATGAAATTTGGTCAAGTTTAAACATTGGTCAAATGGAACAAATTCAGGTAAATGGCTCAACTCAATGAAAAACTTTGTTTGCATTTTTGGGGTCACATTCTTAGCTCAAATCTTTTGTTAGGTCAGAATGTTTGTCCCCATGAAATCTCGGTCAAGTTTGTAATTAGGCCAAGCGGGGTTAAAATGAGATCAGAGAGTCAAATCTTGGAAAAAACTCGTGTGCACTCCAGAGACCACATTTTTGCTCAACTGTTTTGAAACTTGTCAGAATGTTTGTCTCCATCAAATCTCCGTCAAATTTGAATTTGGGTCGAGTGGGATAAAAAATTAGGTGAAGGGGTCAAACCTTAGTAAAACCTTGTATGTACTCTAGAGATAACATTTTTTCCCCAAATGTTTTGAAACTTGATCAATCGGATCAAGTTAGGTCAAAAATGAGGTCATGAGGGTCAAATCTTATAAAACCCGTGTGTGCCATCTAGAAGTAACATTTTTGGCTTAGATGACTTGAAACTTGGTCAGAATCTAGATTAGTCTACATGATATCCAGGTCATTTAGCAATTGGTCAAGTGGGGAAAAAGAGGGTAAGGGGTTAAATCTTACACAAACCTTGTGTGCACTCTAGAGGTCGCTTTTTGGCCAAAATGTCATGAAACTCAGTCAAAATATTTTGGTCTAGTTAAAAAAAAGGTCAAGTGGAGTCAAAAAAGGAGGTCAAGGGGTCATATTTTAAAAAAAAATCTTGTATTCTGGAGGCCACATTTTTGCTCAAACGTTTTGAAACTTGGACAGAATGTTAGTCTCCATGAAATGATTGCCGAGTTAAAAAACAGGTCAAGTGTGGCAGACATGAGGTCAATCGGCCAAATTTAACAAAAAAAAAATTGCATCTAGAGGACATTAGAAAAGAGGCCCAAAAACTAGGCCATCTCTTCAAATCTGGATTTTAGCTAGCAAAGCGTCAGTTTTGCTGGCCTTAGTTAACATTCAAAATGTTGAGGAAGCATCAAAGTTCAAATGAGTGCAAACTGTCCTCGGCGGCTTAACCACTTAACACATGAAAGCTTTCCCCATAAAAAGTAGTTCTCCCGTAATGTTTAGACTGGTTAACCTGTCCAAATCTACGCTACCCTCCGATTCTGTATCGATAGATTTAGACAGACTCGCAGTCAAACCAAAACATATCATGTGTAACGCGCGATGTAATACACTGTCGCTAAATGATTACGCAATCTTGGGGTAGCGACGCGTCATTACCGCTTCAGCCTTTTTTTGTCGGATGCAGATTGCGAGGAATACCTTTGATTGGCTTATTGAAACAAAATTCAAATTAGGGAATAATTCGTAAGATCAAACGTAATTTACACAGCTCTGGCCGATAAAATTTCGAAATACCTCTTTCTAAAAGTCTTAAAATATATCTATGCGTATTTTATCCGGAGTAAAAATAGACGCTACCGGAAAAGATTTCCGAAAGGTCAATCGACTATCCTCGTTTATAAATGACATTTTCAGAGAACACGAGGAAATCCTGATGACGTCATATAAAGTGTCTGCAGCAATATGTCTGACGAGGGATTTGAAATGACGAGGTTTTCTTGTCTTCTGTTATTCGGATAATTCTCCGTAATTTTAGACAAGTTTAGAACATTCATTTGCATACTACCAAGATCGTTCGTCACCCTTGGAACGACAGTGTGATAACAATTGAGCTGCATTAATCATCAGTTTCCGTTATATTGCCGGATGCCAAAACATCGTAACTAAAATTTGAGTAAGCCGCATTTCCTAGGCCCGACGCGCAAGATATATCTAAGGACCGATTCCCAATAGAAACTCCACAGTCTCTCATATCAGTTTCCATAATTTATTTAATGAAAGTAATAAAAGGTGATTTTTGCAAACAAATCTCGTACCAAAGCTAGAAGTTTTAACGCTTGGAAGTCGTTTATTCTTAAAGAACTGTCGATAATGATGGACTTTGGGAGCAAAATTTTAACTTGTTTTTATAAGAAACAAGCATTTACAAAGTGTGCAAGAAAAGGAAAGTGTGTTTGTGGGGGGGGGGGGGTAAAAATTTCTTACTTTGTGAAAAAAAAATCCTGAAATTCCAACATGGAATTACAAAAAATCCCGAATTTGACTCCTATTGAGAGCACTGTAAGTCTACTGTTTCGACCTTCTTATACTTCATTAAGCTCGTAAGGGCAAATCGGGCGTCAGTATGGTGAGCTGTGTGATAATTAGCTATCATCTCTTTAGTGTTTATATCACAGGGGCGAGAATTCATGAATATTGGATAGTAATGTATGTCAGGTCATTAAGACGAACAGTATGAATTAAAATTTGAAATATTCCATAATAAAACGACGAGGAAAGGATACCTGTTGACACTTTCTTTGTTAACATTCAAGGGGCCATACATTTAGCGCATTTATGATGAAACTTGTTCAGTCTGTTAGTCAAAATGAAAAACCTTCTGAAAGAGCAAAGTTCATCTGAAAATACAATTGTTGGGACACAAAATTTTGGCTCACACGGGATAAACAATGACCAAAAAACTTATTATGTAAGAAAGGGTACTCAATTAAAAAATGAGAACATTCGAACAGAATAAAGGAAAGAAAAATCGAAAAATCACGGCGTCAACTTTTTCTTTAAACGACATCTTCTCCTAAACTTATGGGTCAAAATCATCCAAACTTGGCAGAAATATTCCTTGGGTGGTCCCTTAAGAAATTTGCTCAAATGGAAGGGATCCGTGCCAATTCACGGGAAAAGGGGCCTTTATGACAAATTTCTTGTTTCCACTCTAGAAGCCACAAATATGGTCCAATCTTCATGAAACTTGGTCAGAATGTTTGCTAGGTCATGAGGATGAAGTCTATTGAAAATGGGAAGGATCCGTTCCATATCACGGAAAAAGGCGCCTTAATGACAATTTTGTAAACAATATCTTAAAACGACATCTCCTCCTAAACTTATGGGTCAAAATCAACCAAACTTGGCAGAAATATTCCTTGGGTGGTCCCTTATAAAATTTGCTCAAATGGAAAGGATCCGTGCCATATAACGGGAAAAGGGGCCTTAATGACAAATTTCTTGTTTTCACTCTAGAAGCCACAAATATGGTCCAATCTTCATGAAACTTGGTCAGAATGTTTGTTAGGTCATGAGGATGAAGTCTATTGAAAATGGGAAGGATCCGTGCCATATCACGGAAAAAGGCGCCTTAATGACAATTTTGTCAACAATATCTTAAAACGACATCTCCTCCTAAACTTATGGGTCAAAATCAACCAAACTTGGCAGAAATATTCCTTGGGTGGTCCCTTATAAAATTTGCTCAAATGGAAAGGATCCCTGCCACATAACGGGAAAAGGGGCCTTAATGACAAATTTCTTGTTTTCACTCTAGACGCCACAAATATGGTCCAATCTTCATGAAACTTGGTCAGAATGTTTGTAATGTAATGAGGATGAAGTCTATTGAAAATGGGAAGGATCCGTGCCATATCACGGAAAAAGGCGCCTAATGACAATTTTGTAAACAATTTCTTTAAACGACATCTCCTCCTAAACTTATGGGTCAAAATCAACCAAACTTGGCAGAAATATTCCTTGGGTAGTCCCTTATGTAAATTGCTCAAATAGAAAGGATCCGTGCCATATCACGGGAAAAGGGGCCTTTATGACAAATTTCTTGTTTTCACTCAAGAAGCCACAAATATGGTCCAATCTTCATGAAACTTGGTCAGAATGTTTGTTAGGTCATGAGGATGAAGTCTATTGAAAATGGGAAGGATCCGTGCAATATCATGAAAAAAGGCGCGTTAATGACAATTTTGTAAACAATTTCTTTAAATGACATCTCCTCCTAAACTTATGGGTCAAAATCAACCAAACTTGGCAGAAATATTCCTTTGGTGGTCCCTTATGAAAATTGCTCAAATGGAAAGGATCCGTGTCATATCACAGGAAAAGGAGCCTTAATGACAAATCTCTTGTTTACACTCTAGAAGCCACAAATATAGTCCAATCTTCATGAAACTTGGTCAGAATGTTTGTTAGGTCATGAGGATGAAGTCTATTGAAAATGGGAAGGATCCGTGCCATATCACGGCAAAAGGCGTCTTAATGACAATTTTTTGTTTACTTCTTAGAAGCCACAAATATGGTCCAATCATCATGAAACTTTGTCAGAATGTTTGTTAGGTCATGAGGATGAACTCATCTGAAAATAGGAAGTATCTGTGCCATATCACGGGAAAAGGGGCCTTAATGACAATTTTCTCTCAAGAGCTCCAAACGCCACAAATATAGTCCAATCTTCGTGAAACTTGATCAAAATGTTTGCCAGGTCACAAGAATGAACTCTGTTGAAAAATGGGAAGGTTCATGCCATATCATAGGAAATGGAGTCCTAATGATAATTTACTTGAAATATCAGGTGAGCGATTTAGGGTCCTTAGGGTCCTCTTGTTTAAATTTACAAAGAAAACAATTACCTTTTGATCTATGAAAAGAAAACTTTTGGAAGATTCGGCATTGTTGCGTTTCACGGTTCTGTGCTTTAGTACTACTGTGCATTCTTCATTCTTTAAAACTACGGGTTGTGAATTACAAATTTTGATACAAATTATAACGAATTTCTATAAAAAATTGAACCTGTTTATTTTTTCTCATGTATTTTGCGTTATTATTCGTCTGACAGGGCGTGACTTAGTCGTGACGTAATTTGTTAAATTTACTTTTAAATATCTTAGATTTGGTCATTTATTTGTTTCCTCTTATCGTTAAGAATGTACGTAACTTTATCCTAAACTGAAAAGGATAAATATGCTTACAATAAGTCAATATGCTGCCTTGTCGAGTTGTCTTATCCTCGTAACCTCAGCTTGAAAAAGCTTGAGTAACACAGTTTTCGTCACTCGGTGATGTTTTATGTTTAATTCTACATATATCAGCTATCCAAAAACTGAGTAAAAAATGTCTAGAAAGCTGCTACCTCATTCAATTCAGTGAACCGTTTTAAACATAAGGCTCCGCCCTGCCGAGTCAAAAATAATCAATTGTATATGTGGCCAGTCACGCGAATAGGGACCATCTGGCAACACTGAAAAACGAAAATTGAGAAAGAGATTGGGTCCAGCAAATGTCAATAGAATCCATATTTCAAAAATCCTTTTAAAGAAGGGTAGGATGACTATTCTAGATTCAGAAAAGTTTTGACTGCATTAGGCACAACCTGCCTGGAGTCGACGCTTCACTCACACACTACTCAGATGGCCCCTTTTGGCGTGATAGGACACATACATATAAACGGGGGATTACAAACACTTATGACCGACCATACGACGTTTTTGATAACGCCATTCTAAACATAGAAAAATATCACGCCACTTTCAAATAATGATATAGGCCGAGGGGCGCAGATAAAGTCCCGCGTACTTCGAATATATAATTTCATTAATTGGCCAACGGTTTTTTTCATCTTCTCGCCTTTAAACGCAATTATGCTGAATACCGATTAATAGGCTAGGTGACAAATAGTCACAAGATACGCCCGTCACACTACTGGATGGCGACCGCAGGATTGATTGATTGAACATTATTTCAGTTATATTGCGGCGGCTGGAGCACCTAACAATGGATTCCTGGTTGTCACCAGTACAACCATCACATTCCTTCTTAGCCTCCAGCTGCTATCTCACATAGGTCTACGATTATCAACCCATAGGTGAGAGACAAATAGTCGGAAAGAATGAGTGCCGCCGTCGGGGATCGAACCCGGGACCTCTAGATTGACAGTCCGACGCGCTACCAACTGCGCTATGACGGCGGCTGCGACCGCAGGAAGGGATTTTAATTGAAGTTAAAACACCAATAAAGGGTAATAACTAAAGAAAATAAGCTAGTTGGAGTAATGAAGCTTGCAATGCATTCCGTAATCATGGAAGGAATATAACCGCGAAGGTTCAAGTACATCGGATAAGGTAGCAGAGTTCTGCTCCGGACAAAAAACTCGACGCCGCCCGCTTGAGGCCAGACGGTATCACGCCCGGCCGACGAGCTTGATCTCAATATAAGTCTTTCGACTGGCATATGAAATACAATGACATGCGGAAATTGCTCGTATATTTTTTGTTAATACTATTGTATTTCATATTAAGTGTAAATATGTTTAAACTAAATACGACATACAATAGAATTAACAAAAAAATAAACGAGCAATTTCCGCATTTTTACCAGAACGTAAAAGAAAGATAAATAACTAGAATTGTATAGGAGTTTTACTTTTTCATAAATCGCCGTTTGCAACTCCTATCAATTTAGAACAATTTAAAGACATTATCGTCTTAAAATTTGGAAAATCAAGGTAATTCAACACTCGCATAATCAGAACTAGAAAATGGTCGCCTGCTATCCAAACAGCACAGAGAAAAGTACTCAGGTAAGACTGTGCGGATGCACAGGCTGACCCGAGTCATTTCTACTTGGCACACACGGCTCAGATTTTTAGACTGATATAGCATGAATGGAGATCAAAAAGCTAGATTTAAAACAATCAATTTAAATTTGAATCGAAAGGATAAATTCGAAAAAGGACAAAGGTTCCGTTCCAAATCCTATGAAATGTAAGCAAGATTTAGCATGTTTTGATAAGTATGTATTGTCCATAATTTTTGACCTGCCAGAGAGTACCTTAACCGTGACGTAAATTACGGTTATCCATTCCGAATTTACGAGTCTTTGGTCAACCATCGAGGATTTAACATATCAATTGAGATAACCTTGCGTACAGCAAAGGAAAGCGCCTACTAACGTTAGCAGAACTTTCGCTTTTTTGCTTTCTTATCCGGAAATGTTGTGCTTGCTCGGGCCGTTCGCGATAATCGACTGGCAATCTCAAGAGGTGTTTAGCATGAATGGTGGATTACTTCACTACTTCGAGTTTTAACGAAAATGAAGTCGTTTTCGTGTGTATTTCCGTTTATTTATCGTCGCTACCGTAGCATAAGCCCATATGAGCGACGCCCCCAGAAGACGGTTAGTTGTTACGGGGGATAGTGCAAGGATACATGACGAAACTACTGCTGAGATCCGCCATGGTTCTTTAACGTGCTCGGTGTAAAGCAACGTTTCACGGGGCCTCGGTTTAATGTCTCATCCGAAGGACAATTAGTTTTGTTAGTGTACCAGCCCGGGAATCGAACCCACGCAGTCGAACTTCAATGGTTTTGAAGTCAGGTGCTCTTCCAGCTGAGCTAATCGGGCTGGTGAAGTCGTTTTCGTTTTGTTTTAACATTTTATAATCCAAAAAGGAGGATCAACAAACAACAAATCGTTGTATATGTCCAACATTATCTTAGAACTATACAAATATCCGTGTGATACATGTAATAACCCATATGATATTTTTTATGATATTACATAGTTATTTTTAGACCAATGATATAATGTGGTTATTTTTAGAAACTTGCATTTTAGTTAGAAAAATCGACAAAACAAGACAAATAGAGGATATAAGATAAATATAATACGTTCTTAGTGTATTGTATGAAAAAAATATCTAACTCGGTTGTGAGAATTGATAATTGTCTCGGCAGAGCCTCGACAATGATCAATTATCCCAACCTCGTTAGATATTGTTTTCATATAATACACTAAGTACGTATTATATATATAAATATATCTTTTAGGCTTTTGATGGAATTAAGCTTTGAGTTGAGTCACTATTGTTGTTTGATGGAATTAAGCTTTGAGTTGAGTCACTACTATTGTTTGGTGGAATTAAGCTTTGAGTTGAGTCATTATTGTTGCCTAGCAACATGATCTGTTTGG